>OY882876.1:928390-1000890 GCA_963693515.1 Pipistrellus nathusii | reverse complement strand
TGTCTGTCTGCCCGGGAGGACCGGGGCCGGGAGGGCAGGGACCTCCGTGGTGTTTGTCTCTGTGTCCCCAGCGCCTGGACCGCTGCCTGGCACAGGCCCGCGGACTCGCCGATATCGAGCGGACGGGCGTGGGGGAGGCGCGGCTGGCCCCGCGGGGAGGGGCGTGACGGGTGGCCGTGAGGGGCCACGGGCCACGGGCTGGCTTCCCCCTGCATAGCCCCTTCCACACTGGCCACAGTTCTCTCCGCTCCCAGGTGCGCGCTCTCTCTCCCTCTCGCTCTCTCTCTCTCTCTCTCTCTCTCTCTCTCCCTCTTGCTCTCTCTCTCTCTCTCTCTCCTTTTTTTTGAATCCTCACCCGAGGGTACCTTCCCCGTTGATTTTTAGAGAGAGTGGAAGGGAGGGGGGAGACAGAGGAGCACGCAAGAGAGACACCCAGTGGGTGGCCTCCTGCAGGGGCCCCGGTTGGGGACGGGGGCCGAGCCTGCAGCCCAGGTAGGTGCCCTTGACCAGAACTGAGCCTGAGAACCTTCAGTCCGCAGGCCGAGGCTCTCCACTGAGCCACATTGGCCAGGGCCAGAACGCTTTTTTTTTTTTTTTTTTAAATGCAGATTGCCGAGACCGGTGTGGCTCAGTGGATAGAGCGTCGGCTTGGGGACTGAAGGGTCCCGGGTTCGATTCCGGTCAAGGGCATGTACCTTGGTTGTGGGCACATCCCCAGTAGGGGGTGTGCAGGAGGCAGCTGATTGATGACTCTCTCTCATCAATGTTTCTAACTCTCTATCTCTCTCCCTTCCTCTCTGTAAAAAATCAATAAAATATATTTTTTTAAAAAAATGAACGTTCGCACAAAACGCAGCAGGAGAGCATCCTCAGGTCTGGCTTCTCCACGACAGAACCACCTCCTGCCGCCTCCGTGGGGCGCACAGCGGGGCGGGCTGCTCTGGCCCCGGAGCCGGCGCTGGCGCCGAGCCAGGGGACGGCCAGGCCGGGGCGCCGGGCGGACTGGCCGGACAGAGGGGCGTGGACAGCGATGGGGCCTCGGCTCACGGGAGCTCCTGCGGCTCGGTGGATAGAGCCTCCGCGTCCTCCGACACCCCGAGGTCAGGGGTCACGGAGACAGAGGCGGAGCGGGCAGGAGGCCCTTCGGGTGTCCGCGGAGCCGCCGGCCCGATGGGGAAGGAGCTCCCGGAATACGGGAAGCGAGCGGGTCGGCCACTCCCGTTCCTTCCCCACCGCGGGGACAGGAAGGAACGGGGGGTGGGGGGGCGCCAGGAGGAACAGAAAATGTAGAGGTGACGGGGTCACAGGTCCCTGGGTCACAGGCCTCAGCCTCCGGCCCCAGGGGCTCCCGCTGCAAACCAGACCGGATCACCCCAACCCCAGCCCCAACCCCAACCCCCGAGGGCCTTGCCAGCGGCCCCCACGAGCCGTGTGTGGGTCCCGTCTCTGCCTCTCAGCTCCCGCGGCCGCTCCCCGGGGCCAGGCCGCCCCGCAGGGGGGGTCCCGCCGCGTCCTGGGTGCCGTCCTGGGGAGCCCTCCAAGCCCACCCACCCCAGGAGCCTGGCCCCCGCCTGTGGCCCCCGGGCCCCGCGTGACGGACAAGGACGTGGGCACAGCCTCCTGGCACCAACGCCCAGGCCCCGCAGTCGGACAGAGCAGCTCTGCCCGTCGCCGGGGGACGCCGGGGGGACGCCAGCCCGGCGGGGAGCGAGCTCTGGTAACCCCCGCCTCCCCCGAGCCCGGCCGTGGCGGTCGTTGCCGGAACCCGGGAGCTGCTCCCGAAGGAGAAACGCCAGCCCTGGGCCCGCTGGGACACACAGCACATGTGTGCGCCCCAACACAGACACAGCAACACGCATGAGACTTACGTAAACGCTGTGCGTGTGCCCACGTGTGTGATCATGGGGTCATGGTAATGTGTGAGCACACTTGCCCACGTATGTAATCACGCGCCCACCTACACCAACACGCGTTGCCACATGGGTGCCCACACATGCAAACACATGGGCTCGCATAGGTTGTGCTGGGGCGTGGGCACATTACCAACACATGCATACATGCACTCCATGTATACATCAATACAGAGGCACCTGCTGCACGTGTTGACACAGTGGACACGTGTGCGTGTACTTTGGCACGTGATCACACTAAACACACATGGGCACATGCTCACACAGGTTCATGGGCTACCAGTCATGTGCGCACCATTGGGTCATGTGTGCAGACATCAGCACCCACATGCACACACATCAGCACCCACGTGTGCACACATCAGCACACACGTGTGCACGCCTCACTGTGAAGCCGGGGAGCAGCTAGTCTGCCAGGAGAGAGCAGGAACCGAAAATGAACGCTCAGGCACGTGTGCTGCTTTCCAGCGGCGCCCGGAGCCCAGCGTGGCCCTCGCTCGCCCGGGATAAGGAAGTGCCTTGTGGGGGCGGGAGAGGAAGAAAACAGCAAATGGAGCCGGACAGGAGCACCCGGCCACGGCACCGATCCACGGCCACGGCCACGATACACGGCCCAGTACCACAGGCTGGTCCACGGCCACGATCCTCAGCCCAGTACCCGGGCCCGGGCCACGGCCACTATCCACGGCCCAGTACCCGGGCCCGGGCCACGGCTTCCCTAAGCGGCCCGGTGCGGGGCCTGCAGGAAACTCCAGCCATCCAGGGCCGGGGAGCGGGCCATCGGCCACCGCGATGCCCTCCGGCACAGCTGACGGGCAGGGCTGCCTCCCGGCTCGCTGGGCATCGGAGTCGGCCGAGGCCCTGAAGGGAGGGTGGGGGCGTCCCGGCGGCTCTGGAGGAGGATACGCTGAGGAGAGGCCGGGGAGCCCCCGCCCTGGCCACTGGGGACAGGAGAGGGGCCGTGGACCCGGGCCTAGACTGGGGGCCCAGCCCCCAACATCCAGGCAGCCGCCCGGACACACAGGAGGGGCACGGGGTCGCCTGGGCTCCCTGGGCGGACAGCCTGGTTCTGTCCCTTCGGCCGTGTGACCCGGGCAGGTGACCTCCCGTCTGCTTCCCCGTCGGGTACCACAGGGCGCGGGCGGGCGCTCAGTACTGTTATCTCCGCTCATTACTGTTATCTCCTCTGATTGCATCGCCGGCCGCGCCTTCTCACTGAGGGGCCGGCTCTGCCAAAGGGCACCGCGGGCGGGGTGGCGGGACGGCAGGGGGGGAGGCGCAGGGACCTCAGCGCTGACCTCTGCTCACACCGCCATCCCATGAACCCGCCTGAGGACACCACGGCGACCGAGACAGCCCGGATCCGGCCCCTGACCCGGCCCCGGCCCCTGCCACTGCCCCTGCCCGGCCCCGGCCCCAGCCCCGGCCCCGGCCCAGCAGGCCCTGCTCACAGCGAGAAAGAGCGTGGGGAGGGAGCGGGTCGGCTCTCAGGGAAACGGGGATGAGCGCGCAGACATGGGCGCGGGGTGAGCCTCCGGGCAGCGGGGAAAGGCAGCCGGAGCCGCCGGGGGGACCAGGCCGGGCGGGCGGGTGGGGGGAGGACCGTCGGAGACGGGGGAAGCCGGCCGGCGGGGCCCAGCCCTGAGCGCCCGCCCCGGGGCCGAGAGGTCACGCCCGACCCCGGCCAGGCACAGCCGGGCGTGCGGGCGGCAGCAGGCCGGGCCCTCTCTCACCATGCGTTTCTGTCTCCCCTTCTCCCTTCCCCTCTGACATCAGTGCAGACCCGCTTTAGACACAGAGGCCGAACCCACCTTCAGACAGACAAAGCCGTGCGCTCCCAGGCTCAGGGGCCAGAGGGCAGGCCTGCAGTCGGCCCGGGCGGTGGGCACCCAGCTCCGCCCCCGCTCTGCCTCCTAATTCTCTCCCCGGCACATACCAGCGCGGTCACTGAGCAGCTGACTGCCTGACGCTTCCATTGCCCAACTGCCATGACGGTGAGATACAGTCCCAGAATCCCCCGGGCCTGAAGCAGGGGCGGGGGCGGTGCTGGAGACCCGGCCTCGGCCGCTCCGGCCTCCTGGTCCGGGGCCTGATCCGTGGGCCGTTCTCAGGAGAGAGCCATGGGTTTGCTGCTCTCCTATGTTTCCTTTAAAGAAACTTATGTTTTTATTGATGTCAGAGAGGAAGGGAGAGGGGGAGAGAGGGGCGCCACGAGGCCGAGAATCTCGGACCCGCGCCTCCGCACGCCCCCACGGGGGATGGAGCCCGCAGCCCGAGTGTGAGACCAGGGGCAGGGCGGGGGGGGATCGAACCGACGGGACTGAGACCTCCAGCTCCCTCCCGGGCCTGGGAGTCCGAGAGCTCCAGCCGGACCCCCTGGGACCACAGCTGTGTCACCCCCACCCGCCCATGCCGACCTCTGCCCTGCCTCAGTTTCCCCATCACCGCCGCCTCCCCCTGTTACAGAGCAGCTGTGCCGGAGCCCCAGGAGCCGCCGTGCGCCGGCATTTACACACACACACACACACACACACACACGCACACACACACGCGCGCACACACTCACACATACACACACGCACACACACTCACACACACTCACACACACTCACACATACACACACGCACACACACTCACACACATGCACACTCACACACACGCGCACATGCACACACACGCACACACGCACATACTCTCACTCTCACACACACTCACACTCACACACGCGCGCGCACACACTCACACACACGCACACACACTCACTCACACACACACACTCACACACATGCACACGCACACGCACTCACACACTCAGGCGCACACACACGCACACGCACACGCGCACACGCACACGCATACACACGCTGCTGCCCGTGTCCCCGCCGGCCCCGTCTGACGGTGACGTGGCGCCCCGGCCGGCCACTCCCCCGCGGAGCAGGGCCCGGGGCGGCCGCCTGGGCTCGGGAAGCCGCGGCAGCGAACTCTGCCTTGTCCCGGCCCCGGGAGCCGGAGAAATGCACCCGGAGCCCCTGGGAGGGACGGAGAAGTGATCACACGGGCCCGGGAGGTCAGGGTTCGATCCCCGGGCGGCGGGCCATCCCGGTGGGGCGTGCAGGAGGCAGCCGGTCCGTGGTCCTCTCCTCACGCGTGTTTCTCTCTCCCCCTGCCTCGCTGCAGTCGGCTTGTCTCTAAAACACGTGTGAACGTGTAGAATGCGCCACGGCCTCGGGGTGGCGGTGAGGCCTCTGAGGTGGGGACGGCGAGAGGAAAATGGTCTCTGTGTTCCCGCCTGGGTTTGTTTTCAAAGCAAAGGAGCCCAAAGACATCAAAACAGAAATCAAAGCACAAGCGCCCCATTCACGCCCGCCGGCGGACCTGGCGCCTCTTCCTGAGGAAGCCGCGGCCGGCCTGTCCCGGGCGTCCGGAGCGCCTCACACCACCCGCCCGACCAATCGCCGGGGAGCCACGAGGGTGCCCACGGCTCCCTCCGCTTCCAGCCCGAGTGCCTCCCGGCAGCTGGGCACGGGGCAGCTGGGGAATGAGGCGGGGCCCGGGCGCACACACACACAGAGAACACACATAGAGACACCCATACACACACACACACACACACACAGAACACACATAGAGACACCCATACACACACACACACACAGAGAACACACATAGAGACACCCATACACACACACACACACACAGAGAACACACATAGAGACACCCATACACACACACACAGAGAACACACATAGAGACACCCATACACACACACACAGAGAACACACATAGAGACACCCATACACACACACACACACAGAGAACACACATAGAGACACCCATACACACACACACAGAGAACACACATAGAGACACCCATACACACACACACAGAGAACACACATAGAGACACCCATACACACACACAGAGAGAACACACATAGAGACACTCATACACACACAGAGAGAACACACAAATAGACACCCATACACACACACACACACAGACACCCATACACACAGAGAGAGAAGATATACATAGACACCCATACACACACACAGAGAACACACACACACAGAGAACACACACACACACAGACACCCATACACACACAGAGAGAACACACAAATAGACACCCATACACACACAGAGAGAACACACATAGAGACACCCATACACACACACAGAGAACACACACACACACACAGACACCCATACACACACAGAGAACACACACACAGAGAGACACCCATACACACACACACACACACAGAGAACACACATAGAGACACCCATACACACAGAACACACACACACATCCATACACACACACACACATACACCGAGAACACACACACAGACACGCCACCGGGCGCCAGCCTCCGTGCCCTCAGCCCGGGCCGAGAGCGAGCGCTCACTTTGAACCATGCCGCCGGCGCCGAGGGGAGGCTGCAGTTCGGTAGTCTGAGGGTCCCCATGCGCCCCCCCCCCAGAGGACAAAGCAAAACACAAAACACCCCAAAACTGCAAAACCCACAGCACGCTCCGACACGCAAAACACGCGCAGAGCCCGGGAGGCGCCCGGGGCTCAGCGCCGTCACAGGGATCCCGCGCTGTCAGACCAGGGGACTTCGGACCAGACGTGAAAACCAAACACAGACTACAGCTCGGCTGAGAGACTCAGATCCAAACCGCCTCCCCCAGACCGGAGACCGGGGACCAGAGACCGGAGACTGGAGACGGCTGATTCCGTCCCGCCTGTGGGTCCCAGGGAGGGTGGGCCAGGTCTAAGCAGAGGAGGGCTTCCTCCTTCGCTCGCTCGCTCACTCACTCACTCACTCACTCACTCACTCACTCACTCGTTCTCCAGGCCCCTGTGCTGGGCATGGGGCAGGGGCATGGAGGGGGGTCCCAGCAAGTCTCTGTTCTGACGGCAGCGCCCTAAGGCGGAGCAGGGGAGGGAGAGCGGCCACCGGGCCGGGACACACAGTCCAGCCCCCGCAGTGCTGGCCGGCGGTCGTGGGCAGAGGCAGCTCCGGTGCCCGCCGTGGCCCTGGGGCGACTCCAGACTCATTCAGGGCAGGCGCTGACCGTCGGAGGCCGCTGGCCGGCCCTGGGGGGCGGATTGCGTGACAGGGGCCGCTGTGGGCGCCGGGGACCTGCCTGCCCGCTCAGCGGGGCCTGTGCCCGCCCGCCCGCCCCGCGAGGATCCAGGGAGAAAAGCGGCTTATCCTGCCCGGAGGCAGGGCAGGCAGGGGGAGCGGCTGGCCTCCCAGAGGCCCTGCCCGGAGAGGCACCTGGCACCCACCAGGCCTGGCACCCAGGAGCCCATGGCCTCCTGACCTCCGGGGACCAGGCAGAGGTAGCCGGGTGGAGCAGACGCCCCGCGGCTGTGGGCGCTCCCCTCTCCCCCTCCCCCGGGGCAGCCCCACAGCGCGCCCGCCAGCACCGCCGGGCGGGGCGCCCGAGCGCAAGGTCGGCTCCCTCGTGGTGGGCCCCGGGCCTTTCCGGAGAGCCTCCCGCCAAGCCCCGGGGTGCACCCATGGGTGCTCCCTGCGCGCCCGGCCTCAGCCAGCTGGGGGCGCTGCGGGGAGGGCAGGGCGCAAAGGCCGGGATCCCACCCCCCAGCCTGTCCCCCGCCCCCTGGCCCCCGGGCACCCACCCGCCCCCGGCCCCCGGGCACCCACCCCGCCCCCGGCCCCCGGGCACCCACCCCGCCCCCGGCCCCCGGGCACCCACCCCCGCCCCCGGGCACCCACCCGCCCCCCCGGCCCCCGGGCACCCACCCGCCCCCGGCCCCCGGGCACCCACCCCGCCCCCGGCCCCCGGGCACCCACCCCGCCCCCGGCCCCCGGGCACCCACCCCGCCCCCGGCCCCCGGGCACCCACCTTGAGGACCTGCTGCCGCATGAAGGGCGGCACCGCCACGATCATCACGGCGCCCAGCAGCGCGCACAGCAGCCCGAGGCCGCCCAGCGCCGCGGCCACCCAGCCCGCCCGGGTGCGGCCGCCCATGTCCGCCCGCCACGCGGCTCCGGTCTGCGCCCCGGGCTCCGGTCCGGGCAGCGGGTCCGAGCTCCGGTCCGGGCAGCGGCTCCGGTCTGCGCCCCGGGCACGGGTCCGGGCAGCGGGTCCGGGCTCCGGTCCGGTCACGGGTCCGGGCTCCGGGTCTGGTCTGCGCCCTGGGCTCCGGTCCGGGCAGCGGGTCCGGGCACTGGGTCCGGGCTCCGGTCCGGGCACTGGGTCCGGGCGCAGAGGGCAGAGGCGGCGGCTCGGACCCGGGGCGGCGGGAGGAGCGGCGGCCGGGCAGGTGGCCGCGCTTTAAGCCGCCGGGAGCCGCGCCGCCCCGGCCGGGCAGCGGGTTCGGGGGGCGGGCGGGGGGCGGGCGGGGGGCGGGCGGGGGCGGGCCGGGGCGGGGCGCCGATCGGACGGTCCGAGGGGCGGGGCCGCCCCGCCTCCGCTTCCCTCCGGGAGGCCCCGGGGCTCCGGCGGCCGTTGGGCCGGGCCCGCTCCCTCCGCTTCCTGGTCCCCCTCCCGCCGGGCCCTCCCGGCCTTTCTCCCGCCCGGACCGGCCTCATGCTTCATGTCTTTTGTAAAAAAGGTTTTGTAAAATAATTTTTTAAAAATTTTTTTAAAATATGATTTATCGATTTTTTACAGAGAGGAAGGGAGAGGGATAGAGAGCTAGAAACATTGATGAGAGAGAAACATCGACCAGCTGCCGACTGCACGCCCCCCACTGGGGATGTGCCCGCAACCAAGGTCCATGCCCTTGACCGGAATCGAACCCGGGGCCCTTCAGTCCGCAGGCGACGCTCTATCCACTGAGCCACACCGGTTTCAGCTTAAATAATTCTTTACTGTTGAAAGTATTACATATGTCCTCTTTCCCCCCCATGGACCCCCTGCCGGGATCGAGCGGGCAACCCCTGCAGGTGCCAAGACCTGGAATCAAACCCGGGACCCTTCAGTCCGCAGGCGGAGGCTCTGTCCACTGAGCCACACGGCTGGGGCCTGGTTCACTTTTAGTGAGACTTTCCCGCCTGTGTACCCTCATCTCTGCCCCCTCCCCTACTCTCTCTCTCTCTCTCTCACACACACACACACACACACACACACACAGCCAGCCTGGGACTCCTGCCCCGGGGTCCTGACACCCTGGACTTGGAATTGCACCCCAAGATATCTGCCCGGCTCCTTCCTCCTGGGAGTGGGAGCCACCTTATCAGCAGGGCCTCCTGCCACCCTGAGCCAAAGGGACTCCCGCCCGCCGCCCAGCCGGCCGCCCGCGACCCTATCGCCCGCGCCACCCGGCCGGACCCACGTGCGTCTGTGTTTTGCATTCGGACCTTGGCGCGCGCGCCCCCTCCCAAAGGCAGCGTGCAGCCTGTGGACTAAAGGGTCTCGGGTTCGATTCCGGTCAAGGGCACATGCCTCTAGCTCTACCATGGATCTCTCTCTCTCTCTCTCTCTCTCTCTCTCTCTCTTGTGCTCCGCCCCTTCCACGCTCTAAAAATTAATGGGAGAAATATCCTTGGGTGAAGATTAAGAATAAATAAAATAAAAGCCCTGCTCAATAAAGACAGACAAAAGGCTTGGGAAACTGAGCGCACGGGGAGTCATTACTCAACAAACACCGAGGTCACCCCCAGCTCAGGGACGCACCCTCACCAGGCCGCACACGGCCCCACACGCTAACACACCGCACGGGATTCCAGAGGACGGCCCGCGGCGTCGGCCGGGGGCATTGGCCCGGGGACGGGCTCGTTGACGTGTTCTCCTGGGGGACTGACCCGATCCCCTAGGAGCTGCCCCCGCCCCGCCCCGCCCCACCCCTGCCCCGAGCAAGGACTCGGCTCGAACATCTCGCTCATCGCCGCTGGATTTATCGCGGCCGCCAAGGTCGCAGCGTGCGTGGTGCTTACCCAGGACGCCCAAGGCCGCGCCGAGGGCCGTCATGTCACGCCACGTGTCACCCGACCGGGGAGGCGGGGAGCAGGGGGGCCCTGACCACCTGACCTCCGTGGGGGAGGCACTTCCGACGGGGAGTGTCCAAGGAGGGGCGCCTGGGCCTGACGCAGAGAGAGGCCACGGGGAGGAGGCAGGGCCAGGGTGCGGGAGGCCGGGAGGGGAGTGACGGGACGGGGTGCTCAGCGCCGAGGCCACAGAGGCCACCAGAGCCACATCCTCCAGGCTCTTCCTCGCCCCGCAACGCGTGGGGAGAGAAGGGGAGCGGAAGCGGCAGGGATGGCGCCCCCCGCACCAGGAGGGTGGGTGGGTTCACCGGGCCCCACGCGGAGCAGGGAGCCCCCTGCAGTGGAGTCCTCGCTCCCTGCTGGCCGCCCCCCATCTTGGGAGTCACCCTCCCCATCCTGGGAGTCACCCCCATCCCGGGAGTCACCCCCCCATCCTAGGAATCACCCCCCCATCCTAGGAATCACCCCCCATCCCGGGAGTCACCCCCATCCCGGGAGTCACCCCCATCCCGGGAGTCACCCCCATCCCGGGAGTCACCCCCCCATCCTAGGAATCACCCCCCATCCCGGGAGTCACCCCCATCCCGGGAGTCACCCCCATCCCGGGAGTCACCCCCGCGGGCAGCCACCCAGGTCCCCCGTGGAGTTAGTGGAATTAGGCTCCGTCCCAGAGGCGTCACCAGCTGGTGGGGGCGGGCCTGGCCGAGGTCCCTGGGCCCCAGAGCCGCCACCCCTGGGTCTCCGGGGAGAAGGAAGGAGGGAGGAAGGGGAAGTGAGCAGGAGGAAGCCGGCGGGAGGGGAGGTGGACGGGCGCCCGGGACAGGCCACGGGGAAGAGGAAGCATCGCCTGTGGCCATAGCCGGCCCCGGCCCCGGGCAAGGACGGAGCGGGCGCTCAGGTCCCCTCGCTGCGTGGCCCTGGCCGCCCGAGCACCGGAGCCGGTGAGGGCCAGGCGGGGAGTGGACGCGGGCAGCGCCCAGCCGGCGGGTCTGACCTGTCTGCGGAGAGGCGGGCTCGGCGGGACACACACCCTGGCCGGGGAGCCGTCTGACCGGGCGGCCGCTCGGCGGGCGCTGCGGGGCCCGGCCCAGGCTAAGGGGCCGAGGGGCCGAGACGCAGGAGGAACGCGGGTCCTCATACTCTCCCGTGTTTGGATCGGTGACACGTCGGGATCGGACACGGCGGGCAAAACAAAACACAGGATTAAAACTGATTTTGCTGGTTTCTCCTTTCCTTTTTAAAATCAGCCACTAATTGTGTGTGTGTGTGTGTGTGTGTGTGTTTTCATATTTGTGTTGATTTCAGAGAGGGAGGGAGAGAGAAATATCTATGATGAGAGATAATCACGGACAGGCTGCCTCCTGCACACCCCCTGCTGGGGATGGAGCCTGCAACCAGGACCCGTGCCCTGACCGGGAATCGAACCCTGGCCTCCTGGGTCACACCGGCCGGGCAGGAGGACTCCACTTAAGCGGGGATGGGTGGGGAGGGCCTCAGTGAGAAGAAGGCTTCTGAAGGCCTTGGCCATTGTGGCTCAGTGGTTAGAGCGGCAGCCCTCACACCAAAGGGTTGAGGGTTTGATTCCCGGTCAAGGGCAGGTACCGGGGTTGCAGGTTCACTCACATTGATGTTTTTGTTTTTGTTCTCTCTCTTCCTGTACCTCCATAAAAATTAAAAAAAAATCAGTGGGAAAAATATCCCCAGATGAGGTTTAACAATAAGAACAAAGACCCAGAGGAAGTGCAGGACGGAGCCCAGCGGAAACCTGGGAAGAGCGTTCCATGGCCGTGCAAAGGCCCTGGGGCAGCACGGCCTGAGCGCCTCTCTAAGGGGCCGGCTCCTCCCGCGGGGGCCGTGGCTTCCCGTCCGCAGGTGGAAATGCCCTCCCATCCGGTGGCCATCGCTGAGGCCTCCGCAGCTGCCCCACCCCACCCCGCCTCCTCCCCACCCGGGAGCCCCTGCCGTCCGGGCCCCGGGAGCCATCGCCATGGCCCTGCGTCTCTCGCCTCCTCTTGTCTGGGCGCTGGCAGCTGAGGCTCACCTTTGCTCCCAGCTTTCGGGACTTGAGACATCGCCTCTGTCAGGAGCTAAGCCTCCAACCAACACAGCGGCTCCCACTCCGGGACAAAGGTGCAGGCGCGGCCTGGCCCACGCGTGAGCAGCAGCTGCTCCGCTCCGCCCGCCCCTCAGCACACCGGCCTGGCGCCCAGGGCCCCGGGCTCTGCGGCACCTCCTCGTCATTCATGCACTCATTCACTCATTCGTTCATTCACTCGCTCCTGCAGCAGAGACTCTGTGCCAGGCCCACTGTGTGCTGGGGACAGGCCGTAGCGTCGTGAGCAACACAGACAGACTCCCAAGGTCCTGGCCTTCCATATATATATATACCCGTGTTTTCCCGAAAATAAGACCTAGCGCATGGAAAGATAAGACATCCCCTGAAAATAAGACCTAGCGCAACTTTGGGAGAAAAAATTAATATAAGACACTCTTATTTTCGGAAAACAAGATATATATAGATATAGATATAGATATAGATATAGATATAGATATATTATTGATTGCAGAGAGGAAGGGAGAGGGAGAGAGAAACATCCATGATGAGAGAGGATCAGGGACCGGCTGCCTCCTGCACCCCCCACACGGGGGATGGCGCCCGAACCCGGGCCTGTGCCCCGACCGGGAGTCGAACCCTGACCTCCTGGTTTATAGGCCAACACTCAACCCCTGAGCCACACTGGCCCGGGCAGGCCAGGCCTCGCTGTGTGAGTGGAGGGCGGGATTTGGAAACGCACTGCCACGGGAGTGCTCCAGGAGGAGTGGAGCAATCCGCAGAGAAACACGGGGGTGAAGCCTGAGGGTGCGGCCGGGGGAGGGCGCTCCTGGCAGGGTGACGAGTCAGGGCAAAGGCCCGCCGCCCTGGGGCCAGACGGCAGCTGGTCACGGAGCCGACACCCAGGGATACCCCGTGGGGACCCTCAGACACACGCCACCGGGCGATGCCTCTTGTCCCTACAGCACCTTGTTGTTTTTTTTAATATGTAGTATTTTTATTGATGTCCGAGGGGAAGGGAGAGGGAGAGAGAGAGAAACATCCATGATGAGAGAATCATGGACCGGCTGCCTCCTGCACGCCCCCCACTGGGGATCGACCCCACAACCCGGGCCTGGGCCCTGACCGGAATCAAACCTGGGACCCTTCAGTCCACAGGCCAACGCTCTGTCCACTGAGCCGCACCGGCCAGCTCCCAACAGCATCTCGATAGCATCCCGTTCACTCCCAGTGTCTGCACAACCAGGGAGCTCGGATCTCAGTCCTGGCGGCCTCGCCGGAAGGTACCCCGATCCGATTTAGGTTCTTAGGCGTCTCTCCACCCTGGCCCGGCAGCCCGGGGGCCAGACACCAAGGTCGCAGGTTGAATCTCTGGTCAGGGTACCTACAAGAATCCACCAGTGGCCCTGGCTGGTGTGGCTCAGTGGATAGAGCATCGGCCTGCGGACTGAAGGGTCTCAGGTGTGGTTCCGGTCAAGGGCACAGGTCCGCGTTGCGGGCTTGATCCCCAGTGGGGGGTGTGCAGGAGGCAGCCGATACATGATTGTCTCTCATCATGGATGTTTCTCTCTCTCTCCCTCTCCCTTCCTCTCTGAAATCAATAAAGAAATATATTTTAAAAAATAATACTCCACCGCCGAAACCGGTTTGGCTCAGTGGATAGAGCGTCGGCCTGAGGACTGAAAGATCCCGGGTTCGATTCTGGTCAAGGGCACGTACCTTGGTTGCGGGCACAGCCCCAGTGGGGAATGTGTGCAAAAGGCAGCTGGTTGATGACTCTCTCTCATCGACGTTTCTAGCTCTCTATCTCTCTTAATTCCTCTCTATGTAAAATCAATAAAATATATATTTTTAAAAAATAATCCACCAATGAATGCACTAATAAGTAAAACAACAAATCAATGTCTCTCTCTCTCTCTCCCTCTCTCTCTCTCCCTCTCTCAAATCAATCAAACCCTTCCCCCTCTCCCCAAATGGGAGTCTACTTGTTCTTTAATAAATGTCCATCTCTGCTGCACCAAAAACTAAGTAAACAATGGTGACCCTGACCAGTGGTTGAGCATTGACCTATGAACCAAGAGGTCACAGTTCGTCCCCCCCTCATCCCCCCCAGTCAGGGTGCAGGCCCCAGTAGGGGATGTGCCGGAGGCAGCCAATCAATGATTCTCTCGCATCACCTATGTTTCTCTCTCTCTCCCCCTCTCCCTTCTATATGTATTTAATATGCAAATTAAATGTAGTTCATTTTAAAAAGCCGGTGAGGTGAGCCTGAATCTCCTCTGACCCCGGGGAAGCGTTCGGGGGCGGGCGCGGCGAGTGCAAAGGGAACTGCGTGTCCCGGGACCGGGATGTGGGCCGGGTGGGCGGCGTGACGCTGGCAGCGGGGACACGGAGGCCGCAGCCCCGGGCCTGTCCTCCCTCCCTCCGCCCCTCTCCTTGTCTGTCTGTCTCTGTCTCTGTCTCTGTCTCTCTCCTTTTCTGAGGGCTTCTGTCCCCGACCCAAAGGGGTGAGATCCGGCCTCAGCGCTCAGGCTTCCCTTCCCGCCTGGGCCTGCCTCGCGCTTTTACGTGAAAGCGGAGCCTCCGTGCCTCGGCTCCCTGAGCAGCCCGCGGTGGCAAGCCCCGGTCTGCTTTTGCTGTCCTTCCTGCCCAGGAGGCTCCAGCTCTTGTCACTGCCCTCCCCCACGCCCACCCCACCCCCCTGAACACCTGGGCCCGGCCGCCAGCGCCTGGGGACCAGCCAAAGCCTAGCACAGAGGGCAGCCGGCCAAGGTCGGTACAGAGAACGCTCTGGAGTCCTGGCCCATGTAGCTCAGTGGTTAGAGTGTCAGCCTGCACGCAAAAGGGTCACGGGTTCAATTCCCAGTCAAGGGCATGCACCTGGGTTGCAGGTGTGATCTGAGTGTGGAAAGCAGCCAATCAATCTCTCTCTCTCTCTCTTCCCCCGCCTCCCTTCCACTATCTCTAAAAATCACTGGGGAAAAAATATCCTTGGGTGAGGATTAACAAAAAATTCTTAAAATTTTTTTAAAGGAATGCGGCTCCGTGGATAGAGCGTCAGCCTGTGGACCGAAGCGTCCCAGGTTCGACTTCTGGTCAGGGCCCAGGCCCAGGCTGCAGGCTCCTTCCCCAGCAGGGGCGTGCAGGAGGCAGCCAATCCATGATTCTCTCCCATCACGGATGTTCCTCTCGCTCTCTCTCCCCCTTCCTCTCTGAAGTAAAAAAATACAAAAGAATGCTTTCCCCTGTCCTCTTAAAAAAAAAAAAAAAAATCAACCACAGAACTTGGCGAAGGTGCCAATCTCTTCCCCGAGGCTTCAGACTGGCCCCTGGCCCCGGGCGGAGGCGGGGGCAGAGGTGGCGGAGCCGGGCGGGGGCAGCTCCTAAAAATACTCCCAGACGGACAGCTGCCTGCACGGCCGGCCCTACAGGGCGGCCCCAGCCGGGACCTGCCGCAGGGGTGGTGCTGGGGTGGGGGAGGGCGTCACCCACGGGCTGCTGAGCCCCGCGCTCTCTGAGCACTGCTTTCGGCCCAGGGGGCCCTGGGAGCCTGAGCCATGGCCTCCGGTCCGGGCCCCTGGGGACAAAGACATTACTGCCGGCGGTGCGCCCATGGTTAGTGCCGCCTCAGAGCCAGCGGGGTCACATTACCGCCTGCCTCGCCCTCCTCTGGCTTCCCTCACTAGCATAGAATTCTGACCCCAGCCCGGTCTGTGTGGCTCAATGGTGAGCGCTGACCTAGGAACCAGGAGGTCAGGGTTCCATTCCCGGTCAGAGCACCTGCCCAGGTTGCAGGCTCGATCCCCAGTGTGTGTGTGTGTGTGGGAGGGGGGGCTGTGCAGGAGCCGCCGAACCTTGAGTCTCTCGCATCACGGATGTTTCTCTCTCTTCCCCTCTCTCTTCCTCTCTGCCATCAATAAAAGTCTATTTTTTACAGATTGAATGTACTGCTGGGATGACATTGATTAATAGAATGATGTGGATTTCAGGGTCAAGCTCTGGATGTTGGTAGACCACCTCCTTTTTTTTTTTTTTTAAAAAAAAAGCTTTTTAAAATAATATATTTTATTGATTTTTTTACAGAGAGGAAGGGAGAGGGATAGAGAGTTAGAGAGAAACATCGATGAGAGAGAAACATCGATCAGCCGCCTCCTGCCCGGAATCGAGCCCAAGACCCCTCAGTCTGCAGGCCAATGCTCTATCCGCTGAGCCACACTGGTTTCGGCCAGACCGCCTTCTGTCCGCCAGCCTGGAGGCCGACCACCTCTCCCCAGGCTGCCTGGCCGCGCACATTCCTCCTGTGAACTGGGGGGGGGGGGGGGGGGGGGGACGGGGAGCTCCTGAGACCCTGGCTCCCGGCTGGTGGGTGGCCGGGAGGGAAGGACACGGCTCTGCCGGTCTGTTTCCCCGCTGGCCTCGGCTCGGCGAGTTTGCGAAACCCGGACTCTGCCGCTCCTCGTGACCGGCCTGCCCGCCCTCTGACGCGGGGTGTTGTGTCACATTGGGCAACGCCGCCCGGGGCGGAGGCTCCCTCTCCCGGCTCCCCGGGTGTGTGTGCTGTTCAGCCTCTGCTCTGCTTGGGGCCGATGCTGTTGTCAGCTGTGGGATAGGAATCCAGGGAGGCCCTGGCTGGTGTGGCTCCGTGGGCAGAGCGTCGTCGGCCTGCGGACTGAAGGGTCCCAGGTTCGATTCCGGTCAAGGGCATGGACCTTGGTTGCGGGCACATTCCCAGTAGGGGGTGTGCAGGCAGCTGATCGATGTTTCTAACTCTCTCTCCCTTCCTCTCTGTAAAAAAATCAATACATTTGTTATAAAAAAAAAGAAGAATCCAGGGGTTCCAACCCAATGTGTTTCCGATTCTTTCCCCACGGAATGAAGTGACCGCCGTCCACACCGTTTCTCTGTATACGTGGGCCTCTTTCTGGACTGTTCTCTCTTACGGCATCGCTCCGTTTACCCGCTCCTCCCGAAAGCCCACCGCACCTTATGCTGCGCCTTCTTGTCACCACAGTATGTGGACCTGCTCTGGCGGGCCCCTTTGTCCTGGGCGCTGATAGGTCGCTGGTCCAATTGATGTTTCTCTCTCTCTCTCTCCTTCTCTCTCTCTCTCGCCAATAAAAACCTAGTTTAAAAACATATATTTGGAAAAGCTAGTCTTCCCTCACTGTGCTTCATTTTCAGCATTTTCCTGGAAATGTTTATATATATATATATATATATATATATATATATATATATATATAATTTTTTTTAATTATTATTATTATTTTTTAATGTACTTCTGCAGTATTTTTCTCAAATTCCCCCCCCCCCCTTCTCTGCTGGTTATTTAGTTGGTGTCGTGTTGATTTCTAACCTCAGGGAACTCTGACATCTTTTCAAGACGATTCCTCCTCTCTGAGAACAGAGACTGTCTGGCCGCTCACCCCAGCCTCCCTTCTGCGTGGAACAGTGACGTTAACACTTTTTACGTTGCTTTTCCCCGCATTTCCCGGGAAGCTCACTGCTAAGCGCCGTAGCCTCAGGGCCGCCAGTGCACACGGGGCCTTTGCTTCCGTTATGAGTAACACGTGTATTGACAGCCACGGTGGAAGGTCTGGGTGGAGACCCACGAACCCAGCGTGGTTTGGTTTCCTGATTGGTGGTTGAGAGAGGAACATCCATTTGTTATTCCGCTCATCCGCGCGTTCATTGGTTGATTCTCTCAGGCTCTGTAATTTCTGACGACGACGACGACGACGACGACGTGAAATTACGTCTGACCCAGCCCAGCGCTACAGGAGGAAGCGGATTCTCACGGAAGCGAAACGGCCTTGACCTCTGACTTTCCCGCACGGGGCGAGCAGCCCGCACCCGCTCAGAGCAGACGCTTCGCTTTTAGCAAAACGCCTTTCCCAGGCGGGACCGGCCCTCCAGACACCTCCAGACACAATGAGCTTTGGTTTTCCTTCTGCAGGATGCGGGAGATGGGGCGCGTACCCATGGCGCGAGTGAACGGCACCTTCAAAACGGGTCAGAGGGTGTGTTTGATCTTATGTGCTTTTAACCTCTTTTTGTAAAAAAAAAAAAAAAAAAAAGCAAACTCAACCCAGCTGGTGTGGCTCAGTGGTTGAGCGTCAACCTATGAACCAGATCAGGGTTCGATTCCCAGCCAGAGCACATGCTCGGGCTTCGGGCTCCATCCCGAACAGAACCATGGCCTCCTGGTTCCTAGGTGGACGCTCAGCCACGGAGCCACACCGGCCGGGCACACACTTGACCCTTTTAGACCGAACAAGCCGCTACACTCACCACCTGCAACCTCCACCTCTAGCTCCCCAACATCTCTGTCCCCAAAACATGACCCCGCACCCGGCGCCCTGCCCCTGGCAGCCCCACCTGCTTTCTGTCTCCTCACAGACGATGCTTCTGGTCATTTCCTATCCATGGCCTCACGCACATGTGGCCTGTGGCTCACGCCCCCTTGTGGCTGGTGCAGCCTGGAGGGCACTGGTGGCTGGCAGCACCTGTGTAGTCAGCAGAGGATGTGGGTTGGGAGCCATGGAGTCTGCACTTGGATTGTGTAACTATTACCCAGTGTCCTCTCTGCCCCCCCCCCACCTCCATGCACTGTCACCCCCTGAGCCTGCAGAAACGGGGTGACGGCTGGATGACTCATCTCCTAGGCAACACTTAAACACCCTCCCCTGGGGGAGACTCTGACAGTCTGTGTCTCCACCTGGACGCCCAGACACCTTCCCAGGCCTTGTCATCAGGCACAGAGTTTTTCCCATTTTAACCGTTTAGTGCCAGCTCTGCGGCATCCACGACACCGTGTAACTCTGGCTGGTTTGCCTCAGTGGATAGAGCTTCGGCCTATGGACTGAAAGGTCCCGGGTTTGATCCCAGTCAAGGGCACATGCTTCCATCCCTGGCCTGGAGACAACCAATGGATGTCTCTCTCACATCAATGTAGTTTCCGTGTCTCCTCCTCCCTTCCACTCTCTCTCTAAAAATCAATGAAAAATATCCTTGGATGAAGATTAACAAAGTAATAATAAATTTTTAAAAGAGAAAGTAAGGAAGGATATGGAAGAACAACTTACTTGATCAATTACAACCGCTTGGGGGCGCTGGCAGCTTCCTGGCTAAACCAGTCTGTTGCTCCCAGTTGCTCTCCCTCCTGGCAGAAGTGAACTCTGCAGACTAGAACGACCTTTGAATAATAATAAAAAAAAAGGCTTTGTCAGCCTGTTTACAACATACCTACAGGAAAGCTGTATGTGTAACTTTCAGACAAAACATAAAAAGAAACACTACTGCCTTAACCGTGTGGCTCCGTGGATAGAGTGTCGGCCTGCGGACTGAAGGGTCCCCAGGTTCGATTCCGGTCAAGGGCATGGACCTTGGTTGCAGGCACATCCCCAGTAGGGGGTGTGCAGGAGGCAGCTGATCAATCTCTCTCGATGTTTCTAACTCCCTATCCCTCTCCCTTTCTCTCTGTAAAAAATCAGTAAAATGTTTTTTTTTAAAAAAGAGTATGAACGAGGAGGCAGATCTAGAGTTAGCGTGGAAAATAACGTCCAGAGTTAACTAAAGAAACGCGATGGTGCCATGTAGTCAAACCCTGTGGCGTTTGACATGCTGTAGAATTTGGGGACATGTAAATAATGTGCTAAGCAAGTTTTTATGGTTAAGGATATTTGTATTTTCTGGTTTGTAGTTGAAACAACATGAAGAGAATATACTCTTTCATGAGCTATTTTGAAAAAAGCTGAAAACTGTTATGATCCTGTGTGTGTGTGTGTGTTATGTAATATATACTACACAGGGGGAAAAGTCCAAAACAGGGCAACTTTAATTAAAAAGTTATCACTGAGTAAAAATGGCTACCTTACGAATTTAGACAGGTTATCTTTGAATTTTCACACACACAAATGTATGTATATATTATAAATAACGAGGGAAATATATTCCTAACTTTCTTTCCTGGGAATAAGCTTGTAATTCAGCTTTCTACATCTGGTTGTTAATGAGTGTGCATTGGTTTTCCTATTGTGATTAGTAATTCCCGTCACACTTGACCGGAAGCTGTACTTGGCGGAGCCCGGTGTTTGAGCACCCGGACCTTGAAACCCAGCTCTGGGGCTGATGCTCCGATGGCAAGACCCTGCCCGCTCTGGGGAAGGCAGGCAGGGTCTCCATTTATCTTAAGGGGCATCAGGCCACCACGAGATGGCCAGTCCCTTTTCAACCGTTCCTAGCCACCCACCCACTTGTACCTGGACTTTCAAAATGTAGTCAACACTTAGGAACTTTGCAATGCGTGTCCTGCAGTGGTCATTTCCAAGCAACTGATTTTTATTTCCTGTTTTGATCATTCATTTTAGATGGATATACATATATTTTATTTCAGAGGGAGTAGAAACATCATTGATGAGAACCATCAATCTGCTGCCTCCTACTGGGGGATTGACCCTGCAAACCGGAACTGTAATCGAACCCAGGATCCTTGTCTGCAGGTCAAGGCTCTATCCACTGAGCCAAACCAGCTAGGGTTATTCATTCTGTAATGAACTTCAAAATTACACAACTCCCAACATGACCAGAAGTGGCTACAGGTGCTGGTGGGGCTCCTGAGGTTGACATCGCTCGAGACTTGCAGAAGTCACAGAAATTCATTGATATGTGCATTACGTACCAGAGTGGACTTGCCTACGATTTCTGTACTTTCTACAAGGCCTTTCCTAATTATAATCCCCAAATCGAGGACTTAAACCTGTGGACATCAGGTATTTTATTAGCAAGTGAGAGAACACATTCTTCTCTCCACCCTGAGGACAGGTGGAGACTGGACTTTGCATCTGCTGTTAGGTGAAATTGAGGGATATTTCAACCAGTTTTAATTCTCTGAATAACCACTAGCATAATGCGTATTACCTTTAAAAATCTGGTCAATAGCCTAAGCAGTGGCCAAGGACAATAGGAGGGTGGGGGCGTTGGAATGGAGGGTTAAGAACAAATATGTGATACCTTAATAAATTTAAAAAAATAAATGTGGTCAAAGGACTTTCTATGCAACTTTAGATTTTAAATAGATGTATTTTGAAGTTGATTTCTACTTTATGTTCCCTTCAACCACTCCCACCCCCCCCACCCCTCTTTTTATCTCCTGATATTCCTGAAACTTTCTTCATTCTCAGGTTCCTAACACTATGCCCAAACTCAATATTTTGAAGTCAGTAGTTTACTAATATATCTACATTTATGTGCACATATGGAAAATTCTAATTGCAAACCTCCAATCTGCCAACTTTTCTCACCCATAACTATATGAGGCCACATTATAACATTACCTCCTTACCATAAAATCATATTGGCCTAAAAAACCTTGACCCCTCACACTCCACCTAAATAAAAATCTTAGCACTGATGAAGAAAAAAATCACACCACTTGGGAATGCAACTTTATTGAAAGAAAAGTGCAATTTAAATTGGTTGAAAGCTTAAACGGGATAGCTTAGACACCTCCTCTGAGGCGCAGGACCAGGTGCAGAGTGGACTCTTTCTGGATGTTGTAGTCGGACAGGGTGCGCCCGTCTTCCAGCTGCTTGCCGGCGAAGATCAGCCGCTGCTGGTCTGGGGGGATGCCCTCTTTGTCTTGGATCTTGGCCTTGACATTCTCGATGGTGTCACTGGGCTCGACCTCGAGGGTGATGGTCTTGCCCGTCAGGGTCTTCACGAAGATCTGCATCCCACCTCTGAGACGCAGGACCAGGTGCAGAGTGGACTCTTTCTGGATGTTGTAGTCGGACAGGGTGCGCCCGTCTTCCAGCTGCTTGCCGGCGAAGATCAGCCGCTGCTGGTCTGGGGGGATGCCCTCTTTGTCTTGGATCTTGGCCTTGACATTCTCGATGGTGTCACTGGGCTCGACCTCGAGGGTGATGGTCTTGCCCGTCAGGGTCTTCACGAAGATCTGCATCCCACCTCTGAGGCGTAGGACCAGGTGCAGAGTGGACTCTTTCTGGATGTTGTAGTCGGACAGGGTGCGCCCGTCTTCCAGCTGCTTGCCGGCGAAGATCAGCCGCTGCTGGTCTGGGGGGATGCCCTCTTTGTCTTGGATCTTGGCCTTGACATTCTCGATGGTGTCACTGGGCTCGACCTCGAGGGTGATGGTCTTGCCCGTCAGGGTCTTCACGAAGATCTGCATCCCACCTCTGAGGCGTAGGACCAGGTGCAGAGTGGACTCTTTCTGGATGTTGTAGTCGGACAGGGTGCGCCCGTCTTCCAGCTGCTTGCCGGCGAAGATCAGCCGCTGCTGGTCTGGGGGGATGCCCTCTTTGTCTTGGATCTTGGCCTTGACATTCTCGATGGTGTCACTGGGCTCGACCTCGAGGGTGATGGTCTTGCCCGTCAGGGTCTTCACGAAGATCTGCATCCCACCTCTGAGGCGTAGGACCAGGTGCAGAGTGGACTCTTTCTGGATGTTGTAGTCGGACAGGGTGCGCCCGTCTTCCAGCTGCTTGCCGGCGAAGATCAGCCGCTGCTGGTCTGGGGGGATGCCCTCTTTGTCTTGGATCTTGGCCTTGACATTCTCGATGGTGTCACTGGGCTCGACCTCGAGAGTGATGGTCTTGCCAGTCAGGGTCTTCACGAAGATCTGCATTGTCTGTTAGAACAAAAAGAAAGAAAAAAAAACAAAAAAAACAAGAGTTTAGCAGGCAATTCACCAGTGAGCACATTCTTAAAGCTAGAAATGTCATTTAAAGAAACATTATATATATATATATATATAAAATTAATTTCTTACAAAGAGAGATGAATAGCTGGAAGCATTGATCAGAAACATCCATCAGCTGCCTCCTGCACGCCCCCTACTGGGCATGTGCCCGAAACCAAGGCACATGCCCTTGACCGGTTGGAACCTGGGACCTTTCAGTCCGCAGGTCGACTCTCTACCCAGTGAGCCAAACCGGTCAGGGCGCCGTGTCAAGTTTTTATTGGCCCCAGTGACTAAGCTAAACACTTGCCTAAGGCAAGGAACCAAACACACACACACACACACACACACACACACAACAGACTACTCGCCTAACACAACACAGATCAGGCACCAAAAACACGGACACTCAAAACCTGCCCAGTATTGCTAACCAGCGCCATCCTGGAAAACTTGAGGTAAAAAATGGAACTTGCCTACCAGACCTCAAAGTGAAGCGGACTCTCCTTGGCAGAGTCGGAACCCCAGGCACTTACACGGAGGAGCAGGGGAACCGGGCCCCAGCACAATCCCGGGCTCCGCACTCCCGTCCCCGCACGTCCGCCGCCTCAGCTCAGCTCAGCCCGGGCCCAAGCCCCGCGTCCCGCCACCCGAGGGAGGAATCCTAGCGCCCGGCCGGCGGGCGGCCCCGCCCGGCTTTGTGCGCCCACAGCGGGTGACGTCACGCGGGCGCACCCCGCCGTGGGTGCGGGCCGGGCCCCCTCACGGCGCCCTGACGCCGCGGCGACTTCCGGCCCGTTAGGCCGCGACCCGGCCTCCATGGTGGGCCCACCCGCGCCGCCCAGCCCCTCCGGCCAAACCCAAACCCAACGCCGCGCTCTCCCCGCCCCGCCCGCCGCGTCCCCCCCACATTCCCCTCAGCCCGCCCGCCGCCGCCGCCGCCGCCGCCGCCCCCGCCTCACAGGCCGCCATTTCGCGGCGGCCCTGTCCCCTCAGAGTCTCCTCACGCCGGGAACCCGCACGACGAAGGTCCCCTCAGCCGCCTCAGCCCGCGACGGACACCCCGCCGGCCGCCCCCGCCGCTCCCCTGAGCGGGACGGCCCCGAGCACCGCCCCGAGCACCGCCCCCCGCCCCCCGCCGCGGCCGCCCCCACTCACCGGGGGCGACGAGGGAAGCTGCGGGCGATGAGAGAACAGTAACTGCGCTGCGAGCGACCGCGAACTGCGTGCGCCACGCCCGGCGCCGCCTTATATAGCCGCGCCGGCGCCGCGCCGCGGATCCCTCCGCGGAAATGAGGCCAGGGACTACTTTTCCCCGCCCTTCCGCCAGCCGCGGCGGTAACGAGCGCCCCGTGTCCTCTAACTCCCCTTCTGGAAGGTTCTCTGGCGAAGGCCGGGACTCTGGGCGGAACCGGGCGGGGAGGGGGGGCGGCTCTCCTGAGGGCCGGGCGGAGGGGTCAGCGCGTTCGCTGCGCGCTGCGTCCCGGTCGACGCGGCGGGCGCCTGACGGGCGGGGAAGGGGGAGGCGGCCGCGGCGGGAGCGAAAACCCGGCCCGGAGTCGGCGGGCGCTCGGAGCGGGTGGGGGAGCCCCGCGTCCCCCGCCCCGCAATCCCGCTTCCCGGCCCCGCCGCCCCCTTCCCTCAGCCCCGCCGCCCCCTTGGTCCTCGGGCCGCGCCCTTGGCGGACCGGGCCCGGCCCAGCGCCTCGCGCGGAGTCGGGGTGCCGCTCCCTTCCCCCGCCCTCAGGAGGGTCTTTATTTTGGGGTCACATGTAGGACCGTGATTGTGTGCGTGTTTCCCTAACGCTCTCTCCACCCCGCCCCCCTCCCAGGCGCGTCGCGAGGGGTTCGGGGTCCCCACCCGCGGCGCCGGGCCCATCCCCCGGGCGGGCAGCGGGACAGCGCGGATGACTCGGCAAAAGCCGCTCCGGACACGCGGGGGGCGGGTTCCCCGGGAAAATGGGAGAAAAACAAGGTTTGCGTGGGAGACCCGGCCGCGGAGTGTCTGAACGGGGTTCTGGAGAGAGAGGTGGGCATGAAAATACTTAAAAAACAAAACCCATTTGCCCCCAATAAATTCTTCCCCCCCCTGCCCAATAAATTCTTTAAAAGACTACAAAACACACACACACACACACACACACACACACACACACACACACACACACACGATTGGAGCTGGCCCTGAAAGCTGGACAGGCCTAGAACTTTCTGGATGGTTCTAGAAGGTTCTTTCCCCTTCCGGTTTGGTAGGCGGGGCGGGTACAGTGGTCCTGGAGTCTCTAGACAAAAGCCCCCTCTGGGTTGGTATCCCATTGACCTCAGGACTCGAACCCGTGTAAGCCTGAGGTTTTAAAAGGACACGCGTGGACTCCCAGCCCTGTGTGTGTCCAGGGGGAAGAACACCTGTCTAATGGCCCAGATAAGAAAATAATAATAATAATAATAATAATAGCCCAGAGAGGATGTGTGATTCTACAGGCGAATTCCACTGGGGACCAGCGGGGAGGAAAGGTCACCAGCCGGGCCTGGTTCCGGTGGACGGTGATCTGCTTTGTGACTTCAGCCTGTTTTTAAAGTGTTTTTATGTAGGTGGACGTGTGAAACAGGTTTGGGTGGTTTTTTTTTTTAGAAGTTGACAGTAAAAACTCCCCCTCCTGTCGTTTTCTTAGTCACGGTTCCTTCTGGACTCTTCTAGGGACGGGTGCAGGGCCTAACAATGGAGGTGGGAGGGGAGACTCGAATGTCTTCCCGTTAAGGCCTTCAAGAAGAAAAATAACAACAAAATATGACTAACCTTGGCCCCATTCCCCTGGGCCTAGTTGCCAAGCGACTAAAACACAAAATGAAAGGTCCCCTGGGAAGCACCCTCGCTGTGGCCGAGTGTTCAGGAAGGAGGTCTGAGCGTCCCACAATGGATTTCACCCTCCGTTATTTTTTAGCCATTGTCCTGGAGAATGAACTCACAACCGGGAAATGGAAACCAATAAAATGTCATTTTCCAGGGCGGCAGGGGGGTTCTGGGGACTTCCAGTGCAGACTTCTCTCAAGGTCATTTTTTTTTAAAAAAAAATATATTTCTTACTGATTTTTTACAGAGAGAGGGAGAGAGAGCTAGAAACGTCGATGAGAGAGAAACATCGACCAGCTGCCTCCTACACGCCCCCCACTGGAGATGTGCCCGCAACCAATGTACATGCCCTTGACCGGAATCGAACCCGGGACCTTTTAGTCCGCAGACCGACGCTCTACCGCTGAGCCAAACCGGTTTCGGCATTTTCTTTTTTTTAAATGTATTTCTTGATGTTTTTCAGAGCCGATGGGAGAGGGGAGAGAGAGATAGAAACATCAATGATGAGAGAGAATCATCGATTGGCTGCCTCCTGCCACTCCCCCCCACCACCACCACTGGGAAATGAGCCTGAAACCTGGGCATATGCCCCCCTGGCTGGAATCAAACCTGGGACCCTTCCGTCCGGAGGCCGAGGCTCTATCCACTGAGCCACACCAGCCAGGGATGTCAAGGTCATTTCTTAACCAATGGACACAGACCGTAGGGGGGTGAGGGCATGTAGTGGGGGGTGGGAGCAGCTGGAGAGAGAGGACAATGAGGGGGAAAGGGGGACTCGCATAACACTTTAAGCAATAAAGAATTTAAATTAAAAAAGAATACTCGTGTGGGTAAGTAAATAATTAAAAAAGATGACGTCTTTCTGATCTTCTGGGAAGAGGTTCGAAGGGAACAAGCACGGAGGCTCTGTGCGGGTCACGTCTCTGGACTTCAGGCCGGAGGTCAGGGTTTGAGGGGAGCACAGGCCGGCTCCCTGCGGGGCACCCCGTGTGCTGTGGGTGCTGTGCGGAGCCGGCGACGGAGGATGGGTCACGGCTGAGTCAGGAGCTTCGTGGCCCTGACAGGCAGAGTCCAAAGGTGTGCAGGGGGCAGTGGGGGGCAGGGAGGAAGGGGCGAGGGAGGCGGGAGAGGAGGAAGGAGACAGGCTCCAGGCCGGGCGGGGCCGGGGTGAGCTGGGGAGAAGGCCAGGCGGCCTCCAGCAGGAAAAAACAAGTTCGGAACCGCCCAGCGTCCCTGACTGAAGTCCAGCAGGGAGGAGGGGCGGAGGTCAGTGGCGGAAAGGGGACTTAGGTAATACATGAGACAACAAAGAAAGCACATTGAAAAAACAAGGGGTGTTTCTAACGCCCTCTCCCTCTCCCTCCCTCTCTGTAAAACTCAACGAAATAAGAAGAAGAAGGAGGAGGACGAGGAGGAGGAGGAGGAGGGAGGACGACCTTTCCCAAGGACAGTGGCTGCTGTCTTTCTGGCACGGCCATGCTCAGCTGCCAGGCGGGCCTGGGTCCCCCCGTGGGCACCCTACAGTGGACAGTCCCCCCCCCACCCCGGCCCCGGCCCCAGGTCAGCAATGCCCAGGTTCGGGCCCGGTCTCCAGAGGTTTTTTTTTTTTTTTTTTTGGGGGGGGGGGGACCTGGAAAGCCTGCATGTCCCACTGGGCCCGGGAATGGGGCTCCGGCCCCTGGCTCCCGAGCCCACGCCCCCTGACCTAGAATGCAGGGTGCTGGACGGCGCCAGAGGCGGGTGAGTCACGCCATCCATTTCCAGCTCCTCCCTCCCTCCCTCCCTCGGATCCGTCCTTTGCGGGCGGCCCGGGGGCGGCCACGGCGTCAGAGCCGCCGCCAATGGCAGCGTGACAGCGGCCCAGCAACGCGGCCCGATTGGCGAGGTCCCCCCAATCCTCCCCCATCACCCCCCAACTCCCCACCCGGGCACATGACGTGCTGAGCTCACAAAGGCCTGGGTGCGGGGCTGCAGGGTGGGGGCGGGGTGGGGTGGAGGGCCGAGATGGGCCTGGTGCCTGTGTCTGCAGGGCGGCCTCCCCCCACAGAGGGCTCCGGGCCGGGAAGGGGACAACCACAACCTCGTTTGGCACTGGCCCCTCTCGTCCGGGGACGTGTGAGGACACTGGCCGGGCCCGGGCCCGGGCCTGGTTCTGTCCCCGGCTCATCGGCGATGCCACCTTAAAAGGGAGCCAGGGAGCCAGCTGCCGAGGGGGAAGAACACCGAAAACACCACCCCCCTCCCCACCCCCTGCTCCCCTCCTTCCTGCTGGCGTTGGAGCGTCTGCCTCACCAGGCAGGGCAGTGGCTCCAGCTCAGAAACAGCCGCCCGCCCCCGCCTTCCTGGCGCTTCTTAAAGCAATCGTGGCAGCGCAGACCCAACCCGACAGAACCATCCTCAGGAACCATTTAAAAATATATATATATATGTATATATTTTGATATTTTTTTTACAGAGGAAGGGAGAGGGAGAGTTAGAAACATCCATCAGCTGCCTCCTGCATGCCCCCCATCTGGGGATGTACCCACAACCAAGGTACATGCCCTTGACCGGAATTGAACCCGGGACCTTTCAGTCCGCAGGCTGACGCTCTATCCACTGAGCCACACCAGTCGGGGCTTCATGAGCCATTTTTATTTTATTTTTTAAAAATATATTTTATTGATTTTTTACAGAGAGGAAGGGAGAGGGAGAGAGAGTTAGAAACATCCATGGGAAACATCCATCCCGGGACCTTTCAGTCCTCAGGCCGACGCTCCATCCACTGAAACACACCGGTCAGGGCTTTCATGAGCCATTTTTATTTTATTTTTAATATATTTTATTGATTTTTTTACAGAGAGGAAGGGAGAGGGATAGAGTTAGAAACATGGATGAGAGAGAAACATGGATCAGCTGCCTCTTGCACACACACCCACTGGGGATGTGCCCGCAACCCAGGTCCATGCCCTCGACTGGAATCGAACCTGGGACCCTTCAGTCCGCAGGCCGACGCTCTATCCACTGAGCCAATCTGGTTTTGACATCACGAGCCATTTTTAAAAATGTATTTTTATTGATTTCAGGAAGAGGGAGAGACAGAAATAGCAACGGTGAGAGAGAATCGCCGGCGGGGCACCTCCTGCCCGCCCCACACTGCCCCGACCGGAATGGAACCGCGACCCCCAGTTCAGAGGTCGATGCCCAGCTGCTGAGCGACGCTGGCCGGGCTCCCCCATTCTAGTGTCCAGCGCAGCAGGGGGCAGGGTGCTGGGGGAGTGCTTGGAGCCCCGGGATCGGGGGAGAGTCAGTCACAGGAGAGAAACCTGTGCCAGACAGTAGCTGACGTCTGCAGACCCCCAGGCTGCCTCAGCCAGCCCCTTCCCCTCACAGTCCTGTCCCCGGCCCCTGCTGGGAGGCAGGATTTGATGCCGGATGGTCTGTCTTCTTGGTGGGCTGGCCTTCTCAGTAAACGCCTCATAGGCCCTGACTGGCGTGGCTCAGTGGATAGAGCATTGGCCTAGGGACTCAAGGGTCCCCGGTTCGATTCTGGTCAAGGGCGTGGTTGCGGGCACATCCCCAGTGCGGGGTATGCAGGAGGCAGCTGATCAATGTTTCTAACTCTCTGTTCCTCTCCCTTTCTCTCTCTGTGAAAAAAGAAACAATAAAGATATATTTTAAAAATGCTTCATAGGATTCAACCTGCCTACGTGATTGGACACAGCGACAGGCAGCTGAGCCCACCCGGGGGTGTCCCGGTGACGCCATAGAAATGTGTGATGTGGCCAGGACCGGTGTGGCTCAGTGGATGGAGCGTCGGCTTGGGGACTGACGGGTCCCGGGTTCGATTCCAGTCGGGGGCATGCGCCTTGGTTGCGGGCATGTCCCCAGTGGGGGGTGTGCAGGAGGCAGCTGATCGATGGCTCTCTCTCATCGATGTTTCTGGCTTTCTGTCTCTCCCCTTCCTCTCTGTACAAAATCAATAACATATTTAAAAAAGAAAAAGAAATGTGTGATGTGTAACATGTACTATGTCATTCCCGGTGACGCCATTAGAAGTGGGTGACGGTCCGCCACACAGTAAGACAGAGCGTATCATTAGCTTCCTGTGAGGCCTCACCTTTAAACTTGAACTTGGTTGTTTGTTTGTTTAGAAACAGCTGCCACCCACACGCCACCAGCCACCGCCCGGCTGAGTCACTTCAGGACCTCAGTCATCGGAGGTGGATGCTTTTAATTCTCTGGAGGGAGGGTGGGATGTTCTAAATGTGAGGCCGGCGTGGCTCCGTGGTGAGTGTCTTACCTGTGAACCAGGAGGTCACCATTCCACTCCCGGTCAGGGCACAGGCCTGGATCTCGGACTTAATCCCCAGTGGGGGACGTGCAGGGGGCAGCTGATCAATGGTTCTCTCTGATCATTGATGTTTCTACTTCTCTCCCTCTTCCTTCCCCTCTGACATCAATAAAAATATATTGGGGGGGAAAAACAAACAAACAAACACCCCACAAGCCCTAACCGGTGTGGCTCAGTGGATAGAGCGTCGGCCTGTGCACTGAAGGGTCCCAGGTTCGATTCCGGACAAGGGCATGTACCTTGGTTGTGAGCACATCCCCAGAAGGAGGTGTGCAGGAGGCAGCTGACCGATGCTTCTAAACTATTCCTGTCCCTTCCGCTCTGTAAAAAGATCAATAAAGTATATTTTTAAAAAAACACCCACCAGTGTGGAGTCCAATGAGACAGACTGATGGATGAGGACCCATTGTTGCTGCAGACGAAGATCTGGACCCGCAGGATGAGTCAAACATAGCTCGCATTTTCAGCGATGAGATACAGCGTCCACAAATGGAGTTCATGCACTTCATCCGTTCATTCATTCTCACGTCACTCATTCCGGGCCTGTCACTGCGGAAGCCAAGCCGGGCGCCAGGCCCCAGCTGGGAAAGCAGCTCCTTCTGGAAAAGGTGGTTCCGCCCCCCATGGAGGGCGAAGGCCAGGCCGGCACAGACCTCTGGCCTCTGGATTACACATCACCCCCTGGTGGCCAGATGGCGTGTCCTGCGGGCTTCAGGGCACAGCAGGCGCCGTCTCTGCCCATGTGGTTCCCAGCCTCCTTTACGTCCAGCAAAATCGCATTTGGAACATTCCAGGCTCGAGAAAGGGCAGATCATGACTGAGGGAAAACCCCGCATCCCAGTAGGTCCCTTAAGGATGAACAGGCGAAACGAGGAAAAACACAGTGGAGATGCCGGGGATCGAACCCGGGGCCTCATACATGCAAAGCATGCGCTCTACCACTGAGCTACATCCCCCACCCTGCAGCACCCCTTCCTGGAGTTCTCTGCTAGACTCTAATCTTAAAATCTGTCTTCCTAAACAGATTTTATACATTTAACTGTACAGTGCACTTTTTTTTTAAATAAATAAATTTTATATACCAAGGTTGTAGGTTCAATCCCCAGGCAGGGCACACACAAGAAACAACCAGCAAATGACCAACATAAACTGGTAAATAAAACAGATGCAGAGACACAGAAGCAGGGGACAGGGGGACGGATCCCAGAGAGAAAGCACGGGCGGGAGAGATTAACCAAAGACCTTGTATGCATATGTGCACAACCCATGGACACAGACAGAGGTGTGGTGAAGGCCAGGGGGGACGAGGCGGGCAGGGGCAGGGAGGAGGGGGTCAATGGGAAATAAAAAGGGGAGACGTCTGTAATATTTTAAGCAAGAAAGATACGTTTTTTTAAAAAAACAAAACAGCCGAAACCGGTTTGGCTCAGTGGTAGAGCATCGGCCTGAGGACTGAAGGGTCCCAGGTTCGATTCCGGTCAAGAGCATGTACATTGGTTGCGGGCACATCCCCAGTGGGGGGTGTGCAGGAGGCAGCTGATGGATGTTTCTCTCTCATCGACGTTTCTAGCTATCTCCCTTCCTCTCTGTAAAAAATCAATAAAATATATTTAAAAACAAAACAAAACACAGTCAGGGGAACAACAAATGGATGTATCTTTCTCCCAAAGAGGCCTGTTTTTCGTAACCTCACAGCCGGATTCTAGCCGGTCCTGGAACCAGGAGCAAAGGGGGTAGGCCCCATCCCATTTTTGTTTTCAGTGGAGGCTCAGGGAGGGATTTAAATAAAAGTGAAATCTACAGGGGAACACTGGTTTCCTAACAGAATATGCACTTCTGTCTCCTCCACAGGGGTCTCTGACCCCACATCTCTGACCCCTCCGACCTCTGACCCCTCCGACCTCTCCCCCCTCCACCCTCTCCCCCCTCCAGCCTCTCCCCGCTCCAGCCTCTCCCCGCTCCAGCCTCTCCCCGCTCCAGCCTCTCCCCCCTCCAACCTCTCCCTCCTCCAACCTCTCCCCCCTCCAACCTCTGACCCCTCCAACCTCTCCCTCCTCCAACCTCTCCCCCCTCCAACCTCTCCCCCCTCCAACCTCTCCCCCCTCCAGCCTCTCCCCGCTCCAGCCTCTCCCCCCTCCAATCTCTCCCTCCTCCAACCTCTCCCCCCTCCAACCTCTGACCCCTCCAACCTCTCCCCGCTCCAACCTCTCCCCCCTCCAACCTCTCCCCCCTCCAACCTCTCCCCCCTCCAGCCTCTCCCCGCTCCAGCCTCTCCCCCCTCCAACCTCTCCCTCCTCCAACCTCTCCCCCCTCCAACCTCTCCCCGCTCCAACCTCTGACCCCTCCAACCTCTCCCCCCTCCAACCTCTGACCCCTCCAACCTCTCCCTCCTCCAACCTCTCCCCGCTCCAACCTCTGACCCCTCCAGCCTCTCCCCGCTCCAGCCTCTCCCCCCTCCAACCTCTCCCTCCTCCAACCTCTCCCCCCTCCAACCTCTGACCCCTCCAACCTCTCCCCCCTCCAACCTCTCCCCGCTCCAGCCACCTCTTGCCCCGTTGACACCATCCTGTTGCAAACAGACCTGTTCTTTGTTTGAGTTTTTGTCTCAGAAAAACAGAACTATCCTCCCTGTACAGAACAGCCTGGCTCCCCATTCCAAACTGATTTCCCTTGGACCCTCCCCCAAGGACACGTTTGCACGCATTCTGTTTGTGTGTTTACTTCCTTCCTTTCGTCATCGCATTGTAGAAAGGATCACCTGGGTCCCCATTTCCCCCAGTGGACCCCCTCCGGCCAGCCCGCACCCTGTCCCAGGCCCTCTCCGCCCCCCTGTCTGTGCCCATGAGTTAAGCGAGTATAACACAGGGCACACAAACCTGTCATTGAATGTGGCCCCGGGAAAACAGGGTAAAACAGTAAAAGACTCACACAGCCTCCCCGTCGGGGAATCGAACCCCGGTCTCCCGCGTGACAGGCGGGGATACTCACCACTATACTAACGAGGACGAGCCGTGCCAGGGCGCCTCCGCACCGGTTCCTATGGAAACAGCGCTCTTCCGGCTGCGGCGGCTGCACGCCCCGCGGCCCCCCTGCGCGGCCGGGGCGGCGGGCTCCTCCCCGGCGCGGAGGGACCCGCCCCGACCCCTGGGGGCGCCGAGCGCCCCGGAAGCGGGAAACACATGCCGCTGGGGCAGACCGCCACTTCCTGTGGCCGGGGGCGCCCGGGGGCGGGGATGTAGCTCAGTGGTAGAGCGCATGCTTTGCATGTGTGAGGCCCCGGGTTCGATCCCCGGCATCTCCAGTTTTTTTTCCCCGACTTTTCGTTTGAAAGTCTCTCCTTGAAGCTGTGCTGCCGCCGGATTTCCCCGGAGGCGGCGCATCGAGAAGTTTCCAGCCGCCCGGGCTTCCGGTGGAAAAGCTGCTTTAAAAAAAAAGAAAAAAAAAGAAAAAGAAAGAAAGAAAAGCTGCTTTAGACAAAGAAAGTAAAACCCCCTTATCCTCCTCCACTCGTGCATTTGCGCCGCGCTCCGGGGGAAAGAACATGGAGAGGAAGGAAAAAGGGAGCTGCCGAAACCCGGGATCGAACCAGGGACCTTTAGATCTTCAGTCTAACGCTCTCCCAACTGAGCTATTTCGGCGGCTGTGGCAGTGCGCCTCCTGCCGCCTCCCCAAGCTTTTCCTGCCGGCCCTGCGTCATCGCCCTCCGCCGGCAGCCGGCCGCCATCGCCCCCTGCCGGCGGCCCCACCTGCAGGCAGAGCCCCCTCGGGCCCTCCGGGCGCCGCCCCCGGGGGCGCTCCCTGACCGCGCCGGTTGGCTTAGGGGTTGCCCCCGCCCCGCCCCCAGAGCAGGAAGCCTCTGTCCGGCCCTCTGTCCGGCCGCGCCCGGACCGTAACCAGCGCCCGCAGACAGCTGTGCGTTCACAGCGGGTGGACGGACGGACGGACGGACGGACCTGCCTGGCCCGGACCTCAGCTCTTTAGGCTCCCTTCTCTGTGCAAACGCACAAGGTCACCCGTGGGTGCAGCGCCCCGGGCAGCGCCCAGGTGCAGGGCGCTGAGCACGCGGGCCCGTGGGGTGACCTCCCTCAGGGCAGCGAGTGGCCCGGATCCGGCCTCCCACCTGCGCGCCCGCGCAGCCCCAGGGCGCCCGGGGCCGCCCTGACTCCGCTTTGGGAACCGGGTGGGAAGGGCTGCCGGGGGGGACCCGCCGGTGGGGGACTGTCCACGATGTGAGGGCATTTGGCAAGGGTGTGCCCGGCACCCGGTGAGCCTGCGGCTCCTCCCCGAATCCGGGAACCAGAGAGTTCAGGGCGAGAGTTGTGCTCAGAAGCCAAACAACCCGGAGCGGTGGGGTGGCGTGGGAGGTGGGTGCATGGGAGGTGGGTGCATGGGAGGAGGGGGCATGGGAGGTGGGTGCATGGGAGGTGGGTGGCATGGGAGGTGGGTGCATGGGAGGTGGGTGCATGGGAGGTGGGTGGCGTGGGAGGTGGGTGCATGGGAGGTGGGTGCATGGGAGGTGGGTGCATGGGAGGTGGGTGCCGTGGGAGGTGGGTGCATGGGAGGTGGGTGCATGGGAGGTGGGTGCGTGGGAGGTGGGTGCCGTGGGAGGTGGGTGCATGGGAGGTGGGTGCATGGGAGGTGGGTGCTTGGGAGGTGGGTGCATGGGAGGTGGGTGGCGTGGGAGGTGGGTGCTTGGGAGGTGGGTGGCGTGGGAGGTGGGTGGCGTGGGAGGTGGGTGCATGGGAGGTGGGTGCCGTGGGAGGTGGGTGCATGGGAGGTGGGTGGTGTGGGAGGTGGGTGCTTGGGAGGTGGGTGGCGTGGGAGGTGGGTGCTTGGGAGGTGGGTGCATGGGAGGTGGGTGCCGTGGGAGGTGGGTGCATGGGAGGTGGGGGCATGGGAGGTGGGGGCATGGGAGGTGGGGGCATGGAAGGTGGGGTGGGATGGGAGGTGGGTGGCATGGGGTCCGGCAGAGAGGAACAGGGGCTGAGAGGACCTGCCGCCTGGCGAGCCCGCGGTACTCAGGCCGGAGGAGGAGGCCCTTGGAGGGACCGGACAGCAGTGCCCAGGCCCTGAGGCAGGAGGAGGGGCCCAGGGGCGGAGCAGCATGAGCCGGGGTGAGAGAGGGGAGAGGGCGATGGGGAGAGGGCGCCCCGCGAGGCCGGAGCTTGCCAGGCCGCAGGGAGAGGCCGTGCCTTGTCTTCCGGTGGCGGTGGCCGCCGGCGGCCTGGTGGCTGGTGAGAGTTCCTCCGGTGTCACATCAGTCCCCCGGAGGCGAGTGTGACAGCGGAGGCTCAGAATCATCTGTGCACCCAGTGGCACGCCCCGAACCCCGAACCCCTTCGGGAGCGAGGGGACCCCGCGGACTGCCCCTGCTCTCCAGGCACAGCTGGCCTTTGGAAAGCATTAGGAGCGGCATCCTGACAAAAATGGAGGGGGAGGGAGGGGGAATGAAGGAAGGAAGAAAGGAAGGGAAAAAGGAAGGGAGGAAGTTGGAAGGAAGGGGCAGGGAGGGAGGAACACGGGAAAGGGGAAAGGAAGGAAATAGGAAGAAAAAGAAAATGGAAGAGCCAGAAGGTGGAGAATGGGGTCAGGGAGTCGCTCGGCCTTCTCCGGGGCCTTCTCCGCAGGGGGGACCATGCCTGGGGCAGGTGGGGATGCGGTGACCGCGGCAGGTCACACAGCCATTGCCCAGGCCTCAGTTGCACCATCTGTCTAATGGGGTGAGGTTGCTGCGGAGACTCACCGAGGGCACGTGATGAAAGCTGCGTAACTGCTGGGGGGTGACCAGGGACATAAATGCAAAAACACCCGCGCTCTGTCCACTATTGAGTAGGTCAACGGCCAGGTTTGCGGGGACAACCGCGAGGCCCACGGCGGGGGGTGCGTGTATCACAAGAGACTTAAAAGGTTGGCGCAGCCTCCCCGTCGGGGAATCGAACCCCGGTCTCCCGCGTGACAGGCGGGGATACTCACCACTATACTAACGAGGACGGGCGCTGGCGGGCCCTCCTCCGCGGCGGTCCCTATGGCCGGGGCTCCTCCTCCTCTCACCCGCCCGCTGCGGGCCGGGCCTCCGCGGCAGAGCCCGGTGCGTGGGCTCCTCCGCGGCCGGAGGACCCGCCTGCACCGGAGTCCGAGCGCCGAGGCCGGAGCGGGGCGCGGGGAGTGCTACTGAGTCTTCCTTTCGCGCCTCAGCCTGGAGGCCCAGGGGATGTAGCTCAGTGGTAGAGCGCATGCTTTGCATGTATGAGGCCCCGGGTTCAATCCCCGGCATCTCCACGTTTCCTTTTTATGACCCTGTTTCGCCTTTTTCACGGTGTAAAGCGGCGGCGGGGTGGGAAGGCGAGCGGAGAAGGGGACCCAGGCCCCCCATCAGCAGACCTGAGAAGGCAGCTCCCTGGGGCCTAATCACAGGGCCCAGATCCTTCCGCCAGGGCAGGGCGGTGGGCTCCGGTGTTCTAGGGGCTTAGGCGAAGGGGGGGAGGGGGGAGGGAGGAAACTGCGCTTTTTTTATTTTTTTAAAATATACATTTTATTGCTTTTTTACAGAGAGGAAAGGAGAGGGAGAGAGAGTTAGAAACATGGATGAAAGAGAAACATCCACCAGCTGCCTCCTGCACATCTCCTACCGGGGATGTGCCCGCAACCGAGGTCCATGCCCTTGACCGGAATCGAACCTGGGACCCTCCAGTCTGCAGGCCGACGCTCTATCCACTGAGCAAACCGGTTGGAAGCTGCACTTTTGGACACACACCCCCGGTGTTCGCGCCAGGCGGTAGGAAAACACCGGGTGTTTCTAGGGAGGGTTTTGCAACCGGCCATCCATTCGGTGCCCGATGCCAGGCGGCCTGCACGCACTGAGCACTGTGAGCGCACGCAGCGCCCAGGTGGCCTCCGGTCGCCCACAGCCGGCATTTCCTCAGCTCCTGCCCTGGAGCCCCGAGCCCGGGGGCTGACAACAAGCGCTGCTGCGTTTTAGGGAGCCTGAGGGTGGGCGGGGCTGCGGGGGAAGGTGGTGCGGGGTGGGGGGGGGGAGCGCTGCTAGAGATCCTTGGGGCGCCCGCCTGCCTGCAGCAGCGGAGGAAGCGGCGCTGCACCCCCCGAGGCGGAGGGGGGCGCTCCGGGCTGCGGGACAGAGCCCACGCGCGGGGCTCGCAGCGTCAGGGAGCAGGGGCTTCCGTCTCCCAGACCCGGAGGGAGCAGGAGGGAATCTGGGCGTGAAGCTCCCCCTGGCGGCCGCGCGGGGAACCAGCGATGGGCCCACAGGCTGGACACCACCAGCCCGGCTGGGAGTGGCCGTGGGGACTGAGGGGCAGATTGGGGGGGCGGCGGGGCAGGGACAGGGCTTGCAGGCGGCGGGGATGTGTGGGGGAGGCCAGGGAGACCCAGTTGGGGGCGCTCTGGGGCCAGCGGCCAGGCAGTGGACAGGAATAGTGAGCATGTCCTGCTGTGGTCTGCCTCACGTCCACGCACTCCGGGACCCTGGCCTGTATACTGCGGGGCCCGCACCAACGGATTTAGGAAAAGCACCAGGTGAAAGTGGGCGGAGCCTGGCACCCCAGGTGACCTCCCTGACACGCAGGTGGTGGCACGTGTGTGGGGAGGGGCACCCCCAGACCACCCATTCAGAGACGCGCCAGGACTATTGGGCTGCCACGCCAACGTTAAAAAAGCATATTTTTTTATTGACTTGAGATGAAGGGGGGCGAGAGACATCAATGATAAGAAGGAAGCATCCATCAGCTGCCTCCTGCACACCCCCTATTGGGGACAGAGCCTGAGCCATGTGCTTTGACTGGGATTCGAACCGTGACCTGCAGGTTTATAGCTCGATGCTCAACCAGGAGGCAGGCCGGCTGGGCCACGCCAAGATTTATCACAGAAGGCACTGCTGGGGCCGGCTTCAGGGCGCCCCCTGGCGCCCCCTCTGCAGGCGAGCCTGGGAGCCCCGCCCGCCACAGACACCCCGAGGAGGACGGACCTGCAGCCGCCCCGTTCTCAGTGGCTCGGTCTCCAGCCCAGCGGCCCCACAGGCGCTGATGTGGCCCTTTAAGAGGGTCAGCGTGTGAGAGGACCCGTCGCCCACCCCGTAGTAGACAGCAGTCGCCCCGGGACAGCTTGCGGGCGGCTGCAGGCCGCCTCCCGATCGGCGCCCGAGGGCTCCCAGGCCAGAGGGACCGTCTGACAGGGGCTGCGCGCCCCCTGGTCTCTAGCCCAGGCCTCGGTCCTGCGGCCGGCCAGCCGTCAGCGGTCAGCGGTCGGGGGCCAGGCCTTCTCCACGTCGGCGTGCATGGCCTGCGGGAGCCACTCGCAGTACTCAGCCAGCAGGTCTGCGGGGCGCAGGGAGGGGGGGGGAAGGGGTCAGAGGGGAGGGTGGGACCAGAGCCTCTCCAGCCCCGGCCGCCCCCTCCCGCCCCCCCCAGCCCCTCGGCCCCGCGCCTGCCCTGCCGCTCACACCGGGGGCTTTTCCTCCACGCAGCCAGCAGGGCGTCCCGGTTGTCGGCTTTCTCGGCCACCAGGGCTTTAAGGAGACTCTCTGTCCTCGGCTGCAGCCTGCGGGCATGGGGCGGGCGTGGGGCGTGGGCGTCTCGCGCCACAGATGGGCCCCCGTCCCCGCTCCGCCCCACCAGCCCGGGCGCCCAGCAAGGCCGTACCTGGCCCATGTCTTCAGCATCGTGCTGGGGCTGGACAGCAGGCAGGCCCGGTAGGCAGCCAGCCGGGGGCAGACCTGGGGAGAGTGAGGGTCGGCGGGGTCCCGGCTCCGCCCGCCTGCCCGCCCGCCCGCCCGCGGCGCAGGAGGGCGCCTACCTGCCCCTCCAGCAGGAAGCGGGCGAAGTGCTTGTAGCGGTCCAGGCCCTCGGGGAAGTCCACCTGCACCGCGGGCAGCGGCCAGCCCACGCGGTCTGAGGGCAGGTGAGGGGCCGGTGAGCCAGGGCCCCCTGGTCCCTCCCGGCCGGGGCCCGCCCACAGGGACAGGCGGCCCCCCTCCCCCCCACACACACAGGGTGTGCGGCCCAGGGGGTCGCTCACAGAACACGCTGTCCCGGTGGCAGAGCACGCGCCCCCTCTCGGGGCAGTAGGCGGGCGGCGGCGCCTCCAGGGGCCTGCTGAACTGGCAGTAGGAGGGCAGCAGCGCCGGGATCCACTGAACCTCCACGGCCGAGACGCCTGGGGAGCGCAGGGGCTGGGTCACAGGGCGCCGCTGCCCGAGGGCCCGGCCCGGGGCTCAGGGGGCGAGGCCGGGGCCAGCCCCCGCCCTGCCACCTCTCTTCCCTCTTCTTAAGCTTATTCCATTCACTTCGGAGAGGAAGGGAGATGGAGAGAGAATCCTGGACCGGCTGCCCCCTGCACGCTCCCTACTGGGGACCAAGCCTGCGACCTGGGCCTGAGCCCTGGACGGGGCTCGAACCCGGGACCCTGCAGCCCGCAGCCCGCACTGTGCGGGGCGCACCTTTCATGTACATCTTGGTGGTCTCCACCACCTCCTGGTAGACCACGAAGTCCGGCAGCTCCCGGAAGAGCACGGAGCTGGGGTGGATGAAGACGGGCTGATCCAGCAGCGGCGTCTGGGGGAGGGGGGGGGCGGTGAGCCAGGGGCTGGGGGAGGGGCTGGGGGAGGGGCTGGGGAGGTTGGGGTCCCCCCCCCCGCGGGCCCCACCTTGTAGGCGTTCCTCCACGTGTCGTCCAGCAGGTCCTCGCTCTGCACCCTGCGGGCCAGGTGGTCGCCCAGGCCGGCCGCCACGATCTGCCGCAGGCAGGTCAGCTGGTGCTCGGACGGCGGCGGCATCTTGGGGTCCACGAAGAGCCCGGCCTCGGGGCACACGGCGTTCACTGGGGGTCGGGTGAGGATGTGGGCCCGGGGTGGCGTCGCCCGACGGGCTCAACGGGCTCAACGGGCAGCCCCCCGGCACCCCGGCCGGCCGCCCACCCAGCGCCGTCCCCGCCCGCGGACGCTGCCCCGGAAGCAGTGGGATCCAGCCAACTGCCTGCTGGCCCACAAGGGGGCGCCGAGCATGGTCGGGGGCCAGAGGCGGGACCCGAGGGTGGAGAGGGTCGCACCATGAGGAAAGGGGAGCCTGAGGCCTGCGGCCGAGGGCCGTGACCTCAGGGACCGCTCTGGGGCCATGACCTCCGTCAGCGAGCAGGTGGAGCGGCGGGTGGCGGGGGCGCCTTTACACAAAGGGGGCTCTTCGGGCGGGGAGCGGGGACCGGGAGCGGGGCGGGTACCTGCGGTGGTCAGCTGGCCCCGCAGACGCCGGATCTCCAGCACGGCCTTGTACCGCAGCCCGTGGGCCGCGCAGAACTGGGGCGAGCAGCCCGCGTACTCGCAGGCCCCCACGGCGCCTGGGGGAGAGGGCGCTCACAGCTGTCCCCCCGCTGCCCCCCGCTCCCCGCCCCTGCCCACGCCCACGCGGGCACTCACCCAGCAGCACCATGAGGTCCCCGAGCTTCAGGGCGGCCCCGCGCCCGGCCCAGGCCCTCCTCGCCTGCGCCACGCGGGCCCGCCTGGCCGTCAGTGCGGCCAGCTCCTCGTCGCTGGCGGCCGGCCTGCGGACACAGACAGCCCGGTACCGCCCTGGCCCCAACCGACCCCCGTCCGCCCCGCCCCGGCAGCGATAAACAGTGGCCTGTCCCCGCCCGGCGCTGCAGGTCCGGAGCTCAGTGTGGAGAGCACCCGCCCGGCCGGCCGGCAGGGGCTCGCTGGGCTGGTCCGGGCACTGAAAGGTCGCTGGTTCGGTTCCCGGGCAGCCCCGGCGAGACCCTCGCCCGGCCGCCCACCTGTCCAGCTCCTCGAACAGCTCCCGCACAGTCATGGCGGCCACGATGGTGATGGCGTAGGGCAGGCAGCCGTCGGGCCGGCTCAGCGCCAGCATCTTGGCGTAGCGGGGCGCCACGGGGAAGGTGGCCATGGTGCGGCCGAGTGCGGTGATGGGGCAGCTCAGCCGGGCCGTCCGCAGCTGCTTCATCCTGGGACGCGGGCCACGGGTCAGCTCGGGGGCGGGGGGCGGGGGGGCGGCTGAGCACCGCGGGGTGGGGGGTGGGCCCCCCCCGTACCTCTCCGCCTTGGGGGGCGCCTGCAGGGCCCCCAGCGCCACCAGCAGCTCCTCGGCGGCCAGCAGGGCCTCGGCGGGGGGCGGCGTGGGGAAGGGGAAGTTGACCACCCGCTCGATGCCGAGCGCCTTCATCTGCAGCACCAGGTCCTCCACCGGCCGCCGCGCCATCTCGGGCGGCGGGAACGGCTCCAGGTCACTGAACACCGCCGAGGAGTACAGCCTGGGGACGGCCCCGCTCAGACCGAGGACGGACGAGGGGCCCCCGGAACCCCGACTCCCGCAGGCCCCCTGCCCCTGCCTCGCCCGCTCAGCGGGGCCCCCGGGACGGGTGGGTGGCGGTGGTTGGAGGGTCAGAGAGCAGCGGGAGGGGGCGGGAGGGGGCGGGGGCCCGGCCGCACCTGTAGCAGTGCCCGGGCTCCGTCCGCCCGGCCCGGCCCGCCCGCTGGTCGGCGGCGGCCTGGGACACCCAGGAGACGCGGAAGGAGGACACGCCCGTGACGCGGTCGTAGTGGCGCCTCTTGACGCGCCCGCAGTCCACCACGTACTTGACGCCCGGGATGGTGAGCGACGTCTCGGCCACGTTGGTGGCCACCACGCACAGCCGGGTGCCCTCGGGGGGCGGCCGGAAGACCTGGGACGGCAGACAAACCCCGAATCCGGAAGGGGCTCGTGGGGGGCGGGCCCCGGCTGTGCAGCGGGAGGCGGGTGCACGCCGCCCGCCCCGCCCCCCTCACCTGCGCCTGCTTCTCGGGGGGCAGCAGCGAGTACAGCGGGAGCACGTGCAGCGGCAGGGAGGCGTCCGGCGGCTCCTCCCCTGCGGAGGCAGACGCCCTGGCACCCAGCCCGCCGGAGCCCGCCCCCCGCCCCGCGCCCGGCCTGCCTGCCCTGGGCCCGTGGCAGCCGCGCTGCTGGGCGGGCTCGGCCCTCGGGACCAGCACGGCGGGCAGGGAGGCCAGGCTTGGTGGATGGAGGCTCCGAGAGGCTCCCCTGCCCTGCCCGACCCAGAGGGGGGGCCGCCCGCACACGAGGACCTGCTGCCCCGGAGGCCTGGAGGGGCCGCTGGGAGCCTCGGGCGGCAGGGCCCGGGGCCCCGTGCTCGTCAGGAGCGGAGAACCGGGCCCCCGAGGGAAGAGGGGCCGTACCTCCATCTGCCCCATCGTCCCCCAGATCCAGGTCCAGGTCGGAGCCCAGAGCCGCCTCCTCGTCGTCCATCTCCGCCTCCCTGTCCTCGTCCCCTTCGCCCGCCGGCAGCACCGAGTAGCTGTCCAGGCTGATCTGCGGCAACGCCTGTGGGAAACGAGGCCTCAGGACCCCCGCACGCAGGTGCCGTGAGCAGACGTGTGCCGCGAGCAGACGTGTGCCGTGTGCAGACGTGTGCCATGTGCAGACGTGTGCTGTGTGCAGATGTGTGCTGTGTGCAGACGTGTGCAGACGTGTGCCATGAGCAGACACGTGCCGTGAGCAGGCGTGCCATGTGCAGGCGTGTGCCGTTTGCAGGCGTGTGCCGTGTGCCGTGAGCACAGGGCCCAGCCGGCCACCCTCCTGGGCCCGTTTCCTCTCCCAGCACCCGGGAGGCTCAGGACCGCTGGCTGGCACACGGGAGCAGGGGCCCTGCCTGGCGTGTCGTGCGTGCAGCAGGCGGTTAGTGTGACTCAGTAGGGACCCCACTGCCAGGCGCTCAGGGGACATGTGGCGGCACCAGGCCCCTGGGCACGTCAGAGCCACGGCCTCCACCTACCGCCGCCTGGGCCTTCCGCGCCCGCGCCCGCGCCTTCTTGAATCGCCTCGTCTCGGCCGGCGCGTCCCCGGGGCCGCCGTCTGGAAGAGGGGAGGGGCGGTGAGGGGCGCCGGGGGCGGGGGGCGGCGAAGCATCCTCGCCAGGGAGCGGGCCGGCTGGTTACCTGGCGGCCGGCGCCGGGCGTGCGGGAAGGCCCTCCGCAGCCGGCGGCACAGGGCATGCACCTCGGCCTGCCCGGTCAGGAACACCAGGATGCCGCCGGCGGGCAGCGCGCGGTGGATCTTGCACACCTTCCGGAAGCACTCGCCGCCGTAGTCCTCCAGCGGCGTCCGCTTGTTGAAGTGCACGGTCACCGGGAACTGCCGGGCCTCCACCTGCGCGGCCACCACGCTCAGCCCGGCTCCCGCCCTCCGCGCTCCCCGTCCCGGCCTGTGCGGAGCCCCCGCCCCGGGACCGGCCGGCGCACCTTGACGACGGGGGGCGGCGTGGGGAAGAGCCGCCGGTTCTGCGTGAAGTCCTGCACCCGCAGCGTGGCCGACATGATGAGCAGCTTCAGCGGCAGCAGCCTCTGGGGCGGCAGGCTGGGTGAGCCCGCGGCCCCGCCTCAGCCCCGTCCGGGCAGCCGAAGACCCAGCAAAAGGGGGAGCCGTGGGCCAACAGCCCCTCGTGCGTGACCGGGGCCTCAGCTGCCGAGGCCGGACCCGGCTCCACGGGGCAGCAGGGGCGGGGGTGCGGGGGTACGGGGATTTGGGGGTTTGGTAACAGCCGGGCCGCAGCCGCCGATGCAGAGGGAGCCCAGCCCCCCCGCGGGGCCCGGCCGGGGACGAGGGCCCCGCGCCCGCCCACCTTGGCGCGGAGCGCGACGATGCGGGACAGGAGGCCGATGAGGATGTCGGTGTACACGCTGCGCTCGTGGGCCTCGTCCAGGACCAGCACCTTGTACCTGCGCAGCAGGAAGTCCTGGGGGCGGGCGGGGGGCCGGCGTGAGGCGGCGCCGGACCCCGCCCCCACCCCCCCGCGGGAGGCCGGAGGAGCGCCCACCTTCTGGATCTCCTTGAGCAGCACGCCGTCCGTCATGAACTTGATCTTGGTCTCCTCCGTCACGTTCCCTTCGTAGCGGATCTGGTAGGAGACGACCCTGCGGGGCGAGCAGGAGGGGCCCTGAGGTCCCGCAGGCTGGGGCCCCGAAGGGACGCCCCGCCCGGCTGACCCTGGGCCGGGCCGGGGCACCATCCTCACCGTGACGACAGGTTCATCTCCTTGGCCACTCGCTGGGACATGGCCACAGCGGCCACACGGCGGGGCTCGGTGACGCCGATGATGCCGCCATCGCTGGGGGGGGGCAGAGCCGGGGACCCACCTCAGCGCTTCACCCCGTCAGGGCGCGCCCCCGCGGGGACGGGGTGCACCGACAGGCCCCCTCCCCCCCGAGCCACAGGGCGGGACCGGCAGGGCCAGGGCCGAGCTCCGGGGACTCCCGGCCCACCTGGCGAACCCGGCCTCGTAAAGGAACTGGGGGACCTGCGTGGTCTTCCCGCTGCCCGTCTCCCCGCACACGATGACCACGGGGTGCTCGGCCACCGCCTCCATGATGGCCTGCTCCTCGGAGAGGATCGGGAGCCGCAGGCGCTCCTCCTGCGGAGAGGGGGTCAGCGGGCGGCCGCCGGGGCCGAGGGGACGGGGACTCGGCTCCCACACACACGGCGAGGGCAGCGGCGGGCTGGCCGCCCCGGGATGGAGGGCGGCCTGCCCGTCCCCGGCGCCTCACCGCGCGGCCTCATCGGGCACCGGCACGAACCTGCATCTCCGGGGAGCGGTGGACGGGGACGAAGACGGCGGGCTTCGCGGGGGGCCGGGGCAGGGCGGTGGCCGCAGCCGGGGGAGCTAGGGGGCCGCTGGGCTCCGAGCCCCCCTCCACGTCCCCTGCAGGGGCAGGCGGCAGAGGCGGGGCCACCATCCCGGGACCCGCCTCCACCGGCTCAGCGTCCAGGTCCTCGTCTGGCTCCGGCTCCGACTCCGGCTCCGGCTCCGACTCCACCGAGGACTCGGACTCGGACTCCTGCAGCCGGCGCTTGCGGTGGGCGCCGCTGAGGCTGCTGACCTTCTCCGGGCCCCGGGCCGCGGCCTCGACGGCCTTCCTGCGGGAGAGCCAGGGGTTAGCCGCCCGGCAGGACCCGCCACCCGGGCGGGCGGGCAGGCTGCCGCAGGGCCGGCGACTCACCCCCGGGTGCGGTACAGGCGGCCCCCGGTGCCCAGCCTGGACGTGGTGAAGTAGAGCCGCAGCTCGGCCTCCGGGACCTGCACCTCGCTCAGCTTCTGCAGCATCTCGGCGCGCTGCGGGCGGACACGCGCGTCAGCCACGGGCCGCCGGCCACGGAAGGGTCAGCCACGGGAGCGTCGGCCACGGGAGCGTCGGCCACGGGGACATCGGCCACGGAAGTGTCAGCCACGGGGGCGTCCGCCACGGGGGGTGTCACAGCCTCTGCCCAGGGAAGTGACCCTCCCCGTAGCTCTCCCCAGACCCGGCATTTCGGGGCTGAGACCTCCAGCCCCGGTCTCTCTCCAGGCTGGAGGGCCGGCTCAGACCCTCGGGCGGGCGGGCGCACCTGGCTCTTCTTCGCCTTCTGCTCCACGACCCTCTGCAGCGCCTTCCGCTCCTTCTTGGTCAGCGGCCGCTTCGCCTTGGGCGGCGGCGGGGCCTTCGTCCTCCTCTTCCTCCTCGCGGGCAGCACCAGGGCGTTGCTGGCATCGACGCCTTTCAGGGTGTCCCGGTCTGAAACGACGTGTTTGTGTGACCCTCGGCCCCAGGACCAGGAGTCCAGCTGCTGGCAGCACCCGGGGCTCCCCATTAACACTGTTTCCTCTGGGGACCCCCCAACCCCGCCTGTGAGCCCCCGAACGCTCACACGGGACCGGGGCTGCCGGCCCAGCACGTGCCAGGGGTCCCACTCTGCTGAGGGCCAGGGTGCCTCCATCCCAGTGAGTGGCAGAGTGTCCCTGGGAACTGGGGCCGGCTCCCAGCGGGTCTATGAGGTGAAAGCTGTTCTTATGAGGCACCAAGCTTTATTTTTTTAAATCTATTTTTAACTGATTTCTGAGAGGAAAGAGAAAAAGAGAGAAACATCAATGATGAGAGAGAATCATTGATCAGCTGCCCCCTGCATGCCCCCCACTGGGCCCAAGCCCTCCACCCAGACATGTGTCCTAACAGAGAATCAAACTATGGCCTCCTGGTTCTCACCATTGATGTTTCCATCTCTCTCTCCCTCTCCCTTCCTCTCCGAAGCCAATAAAACATAAAAACAGACTGTCACTGGGCCCCCTTCTTTGGGTCGTCTTAGAGGGGAGCTCCCTGACCCCTCCCTGCGCCCCACCCCCCAGGGTGGAGTGCCCTTCGGCTCCCATTGGTCTGCCCTGACCCCCAGGCCCGGGCTCTACCCCCAAACCCAGCCCCCGAGCCTTACCCTCCAGTTCCAGCAGCACGGGCGGCGGCTCCGGGGGGCCCTTCGAGGGCCCGGGGGCCGCCTGCTGGCGTCCCTTGACGTTGAACCGCCGGCGCAGCTTCCCCATGGCGCCCGACCCCGCTCGGACCCGGCGCGGATGCCGGCAGCGGACCCCGCGAGCCCAGCCCACGTGGGTTCCTGCACTACCGCTCCGGGCCGAAAACTTCCGGGCTGTGTTCTCGCGAGAACTGGGACGAACCGGAAGGGGCGGGACCGGAGGCGGGGCTAAGAGGGAGGGCGGGGCCTGGCTGGAGCCTGGGTGGGGCCAATGAGGAGATCCAGTTTAAACCATCACTTGGAAATAATGCTTTCTTTTTCTTTCTTTTTTGAAAAATATATTTTATTGATTTTTACAGAGAGGAAGAGAGAGGCAGAGAGAGCTAGAAACGTCGATGAGAGAGAAACATCCATCAGCTGCCTCTTACACACCCCTCACCGGGGATGTGCCCACAACCAAGGTACGTGCTCTTGACCAGAATCGAACCTGGGACCCTTCAGTCCGCAGACCGACGCTCTACCACTGAGCCACACCGGTTTCAGCAGAAATAATGCTTTTTCTGAATCCTGTAGTTATCTTGCAAAAGAACGGTAATATCGTGTCGCCGTTTTTTTTTTTTCTGCTAAAAGCATTAACCCATGAAAGGCAAATATTTAAATCATATCATTAAAATGAAAAGCTGAAGACACCAGGAGTTATTTTACTTTTTAAATATATTTTTATTGATTTTTTTACAGAGAGGAAGGGATAGGGATAGAGAGTTAGAAACATCAATGAGAGAGAAACATTGATCAATTGTCTCTTGCACACAACCAAGGTACATGCCCTTGACTGGAATCGAACCTGGAACCTTTCAATCCGCAAACCGACACTCTATCCTCTAAGCCAAAACAGCTTCAGCTAGGAGTCATTTTAGACATTTAGAAAAGATAAGGTTACTATTTATTTATTTATTAATGTTCGATTCCCGGTCAGGGCCCAGGCCCGGGTTGTGGGCTCCATCCCCAGTGGGGGACGTGCAGGAGGCAGCCGGTCCATGACTATTTCTCATCATGGATGTGTCTATCTCTCTCTTCCTCTCCTTTCCTCTCTGAAATCAATAAAAAATATATTTCCTTATAAAGAAGGTTGAGCCCTGGCTGGTTTGGCTCAGTGGATAGAGCATCGGCCTGCAGACTAAAAGGTCCCAGGTTCGATTCTGGTCAAGGGCACAGGCCCAGGGTGTGAGCTTGATCCCCATTGTGGAGTATCAGGGATGTTTCTATCTCTCTCTCCCTCTTCGAAATCAGTAAAAATATATTTAAAAAGCTGAAATCAGCCGAAACCAGTTTGGCTCAGTGGATAGAGCGTCGGCCTGCGGACTGAAGGGTCCCAGGTTCGATTCCAGTCAAGGGCATGGACCATGGTTGCGGGCACATCCCCGGTGGGGGGGGGTGCAAGAGGTGGCTGATGGATGATTCTCTCTCATCGATGTTTCTAACTCTCTATCCCTCTTTCTTCCCCTCTGCAAAAAATCAATAAAATATATTAAAGTAAATAAATAAATAAAATAAAAAGCCGAAGCCGGTTGGGCTCAGTGGTAGAGCGTCGGCCTGCGGACTGAAGGGTCCCCGGTTCGATTCCGGTCAAGGGCATGTACCTTGGTTGCGGGCACATTCCGCAGTGGGGGGCATGCAAGAGGCAGCTGATCGATGACTCTCTCATTGATGTTTCTAACTCTCTATCCCTCTCCCTTCCTCTCTGTAAAAAAAAAATCAATAAAATATATTTTAAAATATATATTTATATTAAAAGAAAGTACACATATAATACTTTAATTAAAAAATGAGAAAAAGCCAGGACCGGTTTGGCTCAATGGATAGAGCGTCGGCTTGGGGACTGAAGGGTCCCGGGTTCGATTCCGGTCAAGGGCATGTACCTTGGTTGCGGGCACATCCCCAGTAGGGGGTGTGCAAGAGGCAGCTGATCGATGACTCTCTCATTGATGTTTCTGACTCTCTATCTCTCTCCCATTCTCTCTGTACAAAAATCAATAAAATATATTTTTTTAACAAAAGAGAAAAAAACGCAAAATTATTGGTACTGAAATAAGCATGTAATCAGTAAAAAAAAAAAAAAAAAAAAAAAAGAGAGAGAGAGAGACAAACCCTCGCTGGTCAGGGCGGGCTTCCAGGGGGTGGGGGAGGGGAGACACGGCGACCTCCAAGCTGTCCGCCCCCCAGTTCGGAGGGGGCGGGGCTAGATATGGGCGGGGCCTTGCGCGGGGCGGGGCCGCCGTGGGCGGGCCGTCAGTGGGCGGGGCGGGCGGCTGGCGCAGCGCGGCGGCGGCGGCGGGCACAGCGGCGCGCGGCTCCCCAGCGCGGTCCCCGGCGCCTCGCGGCCCTCCTCCCGGCCCCGCGGCCCCGGCGCGGCCCTCCCGCCCGTCCTCCCCCCGGACCCCGCACCCTCCGGCCCGCGATGGGCGCGCGCGCCGCGGGCCGGCCCCGGGCCCGGGCGGGGCTGCTGCTGCTGCCGCTGCTGCTCGCGCTGCTGGCGGCGGGCGCGCAGGGGGCGCGGGGCCGCGGCGGCGCCGAGAAGACCAGCTACCGCCGCGCCGCCGGCCCCTTCTGGCCCAGCGCCGCCAGCCTGCTGGGCGAGGACAACGTGCGCGCCGCGCAGAAGGTGGGCGCCGCCGCCGCGGCCCCGCGCCGCCGCGCACCTGCGCCCGGGCCCTGCGCGGCCTCCGGGGCCGGGGGCGCGGGGGCCCGGGGTGCGGAGGCGGCCTTCGGGGCCGGGGGCGCGGGGGACCGGGGTGGGGGCGCCGGGGCCGGGGGCGCCGGGGACCGGGATCGGGGTTGGGGCGCCGGGGACGGGGCTGGGGTCGCCCGGGACGGGGCCGGGGGCGCCGGGGCCGGGGGTGCGGAGGCGGCCTCCGGGGCCGGGGGCACCGGGATCCGGGGTGGGGGCGCCGGGGGCCGGGAACGGGGGTGCGGAGGCGGCCTCCGGGGCCGGGGGCGCCGGGGACCGGGGTGGGGGCGCCGGGATCGGGGTGCCTCGCCTACGGCCCCCCTGCCCTGTGCCAGCGCCGGGCCTCGGGGCTCCCCCCCGGCGCCCGCTTCTCCTTGGAGCGGACCTTGCCCCCCGGGCGCCAGGGCCCGGCCTCCCGGCTGCGCTGACGCCGCCGCGCCTCGCCCTCACCCTCGGCGTGTGAATGGGCCCCTCTGTGAGCCAGGCACCCTGCCCCCCGCCCGGGACCCCACATTTCCTCCCCTGGGCCCTCCTGCCTGATGTGGAGACATTTATTTTTTTAAAAAACACCAAAACGTTTACTTTACAAAAAAAGGAAGGAGCGATGCGGCCGTCCTGTCGCTCCGGCAGCTGCCACCCTCGGGCGGGCCTCTCCGGGGGGGCGATGGGTTCACCCCTTTAGGGGTTCAGGGGCCGCAGCCCCCCGGAGGGAGCGGAGCCCCGGGAGGAGCCCAGAGAAGCGCCCCGCTTCCTGCTGGGCCCTGGGAGGCACGGGCCGTGTTGGGGCGAAAGTTCACCCGCGTCTGACTCCCCAGGAGGAGGAAGTGGACGGGCCCAGCACGTGGTGATGGGCTCCCCGGGCGCAGCCTCCTTCTCTTCCGGGTTTGGGGACCCGGAGGAGTTGGGACTCCACCACTTCCAGAGGGGGGGCTGTGGCTCAGTCCCTTCCTCCTGTCCAGTGGGGACAGTCCTGCCGAGAGCTGGTGCCTGAGGAGCCGGGACTCCCCACCGGGAGTCATGGGTGCGATCCTATCGGCCAGGGACCCAGCAGCCAGGGCACCCAGCGGCCAGGGCACCCATTGGCCGTGGCACCCATCGGCCGGGGCACCCAGCGGCCAGGGCACCCAGTGGCCAGGGACCCAGCAGCCAGGGCACCCAGCGGCCAGGGCACCCATTGGCCGTGGCACCCATCGGCCGGGGCACCCAGCAGCCAGGGCACCCAGCAGCCAGGGAATCCATCAGCCAGGGCACCCAGCGGCCGGGGCACCCATCGGCCAGGGACCCAGCAGCCAGGGCACCCAGCGGCCAGGGCACCCATTGGCCGTGGCACCCATCGGCTGGGGCACCCAGCGGCCAGGGCACCCAGTGGCCAGGGACCCAGCAGCCAGGGCACCCAGCGGCCGGGGCACCCAGCGGCCGGGGCACCCAGCGGCCAGGGCACCCAGCGGCCGGGGCACCCATCGGCCAGGGACCCAGCAGCCAGGGCACCCAGCGGCCAGGGCACCCATTGGCCGTGGCACCCATCGGCTGGGGCACCCAGCGGCCAGGGCACCCAGTGGCCAGGGACCCAGCAGCCAGGGCACCCAGCGGCCGGGGCACCCAGCGGCCAGGGCACCCAGAGGCCGGGGCACTGGCAGCATTGCCGGGCTGGGCTGGAAGGACCCACTGACAGGTGTAGACCCCTCATTGTGTCCTGTTGGTCTGTGTAAGCTGTTCTGCACCTTCTCCCTCTCTCTCTCCTCACCCGGGACATTTTCCGTTGGTTTTCAGGGAGAGAGAGGGAGGAGAGGCAGAGAGAAGCATCGATGTGAGAGAGACACACAGGGCCTGGGCCAGGGAGTAGCCTGCACCGGGGTCCGTGCCCTTGACCCGAATCGAACCAGGGACCCTTGGGTCTGCAGGCTGGCGCTCCATCCACTGAGCTGCACCGGCCAGGGCTGCTTTTGTTTTCAAAGAGCCTGCATTCCCTGTAGGTATAGAGATCCTCCCTCGTCGTCGGTTTTCGGTCTGTTTTGCACTGTGGACGTACGCTGTTTTAATTTCCCCATCAAAACCGGGAGCTCGGACCTCCGTGCCGAGAGCAAATCACGTGAAGGCTGTCCCGCCGTTTCACCCGCCCCTAACGGCGGCCGCGCTACCAGTTTCCTGTCTGTGCCCCTTAAGCAAGGCCCCGGGAAAGCCTTCCTAGGTGGCTGTTTTTTTTCTCTTTCTCTTTGGGGTGTGTGTGCACTTAGACAAATTCATCTGCCAATCGTTAATAGAATTGCTGAGTCAAAGGGTCTGGTCTGTGCGTTTTTAAATTTGTACTTGAATTGTAACCGGGGCCCTTTCCTGCAGGGAAAGCATGTGAGTTCCCTCACACACACATACACACACACACACACACCCCGCCCATCTCTCCGGCACACCCCACGGGATAACCACCGGGCGGACCTCTGACCACGCACAGTCAGGAAAGCTGAGTGTCTGCTGTGCCCTCTGTACCCAGTTCTTTTAATCAATTCTCTCTCTTATTTTTCCTTCCCATTCATAAAACATGGTTTTGTTGCTCTGAGAGAGAGAGGAAGGTGGAGGGGGAGAGAGAAACACGGGTGTGAGGGAGAACCACCGGTCGGTGGCCGGAAACCAGCTGTCCTCATTTGGTTGGTAGGCCGGTGCTCGGCCGCCGAGCCACACCGGTTCCCCGGGGGCATGCATCCGCCAGCCCGAGCCAGCGCGCACCTGTGCGGCTCCCGTTGGCCCGAGGGGCACAGGCCGGGCACAGCCTGGTGCCTGCGAGCAGGGAGGGCATCGTTGAGCCCGCGGGCGGGCGTCACAGACCTGAAAACCGGGAAGCGGCCGGGCCGGCGTGGCTCCGTGGCTGAGCGTCCACCCAGGAAGGCACTGGTTCAGTTCCCTGTCGGGGCGCCCAGCTTGCAGGCTGCATCCCCCATGTGGGCGGCGGCGCATCTCCCATCTCCCATGGATCCTTCTGTCTCTCTCCCGCTAGCCCTCACGCCGAAGGGTCCCGGGTTCGATTCCTGTCAGGAGCAAAGGCGTGGGGTGCAGGTTCCCTCCCAGCCCTGGGTGGTGTGCCTTTTGGAGGCAGCCAGTGGCTGTGTCTCTCTCTCTCTCTCTCTCTCTCTCTCTCTCTCTCTCTCTCTCTCTCCTTCCCGCCCTCATACCCTCTATAAAAGTCGATGGAAAATGTCCTCAGGTGAAGCCTAACAACAACAAACTGATAAAGAAGAGACACCTGGCCCTGGCCCGTGTGGCTCAGTGGACAGAGCGTCCGCCTGCGGACTGAAGGGTCCCGGGTTCGATTCGGTCAAGGACATGGACCTTGGTTGCGGGCACATCCCCAGTAGGGGGTGTGCAGGAGGCAGCTGACTGATGTTTCTCTCTCATCGATGTTTCTAACTCTCTCTCCCTCTCCCTTCCTCTCTGTAAAAAATCAATAAAATGTATCTAAAAAAAAAAAGAGAGACATCAGGCCGAGGACAGCAGACCTCGGCCAAGGGCCAGCAGACGGCTCCGGGCCGTCGGTCGGACGAGGGCAGGCGGCCCTGGGTGGGTGTAGGGCCCTGCGGGGTGCGCCAAAGGGAGGTGGCACTCATTTCGTTCAGTTCGTGGCCCAGGACAGAGGGTCCCGGCTCGCCGGTCCCCGGGGCCGCTGGCGGCGCACGGTGAGCTCGATGGGCCCGGCCGGTGGCCACAGCCGGGCGGTCACAGCCTCCGTCCCCGCAGGTGCTGACCAGGCTCACGGAGAAGTTCGTGCAGGGCGTGGACGTGTTCCTGGAAGTGCTGTGGAAGCTGTGGGTCGAGATCCTGGACGTCCTCGGCCTGGACGGTAGGTGGCGCCGTTCTGCCCGCTCCGTCCCCGCCAGTCTCCCGGGGTGACTGGAGGCAGCTGGTGGATGTTTCCCTCTCTCTCTCTCTCTCTCTCTCTCTCTCTGTGTCTGACTCCCTATCCCTCTCCTTTCCTCTCTGTAAAAAAAAAAAAAAAAAAAAATCCACAAAATACATTTTAAAAAAACAGAGAGAGAGAGAGAGACCTAGATCCTAAGAGTTCTTAGGACAAGCAAAAATTTTTTTCCTTTTTTGTATCCCTCTGAGATGACGGACGTGCACTGAGCTTACCGTGGCGCTCACGTCCCCCACACGTGTGCCATGATGGCCCCACACGTGTGCTGCGGTGATGCCGTAAGCTCATGTGGTGCGGGGCCACGTCTGTGCCAGCCGACAGGCGGCGGGGAAGCCTGCTGGCGCAGGGTGTGTGTCCCCGGGTGTGGCTGGAGCCCAGCACGGCCGAGGGGAGCGGGCGTGAGCGGTGCCGGCGGACGGGCCGGCCTCACCCCGTGGCCCCTTTCCTGTCCGGCCGTCTCCCGAGCCGCAGGCAGGAGACGAGGGCCTCCGTGTGGGTGCCGTCCCCGCCGCCGCAGCCTCGGCGAGGCGCCGGGTGCTCTCACGGGAAGGGCCGGTGGCGGGAGGCAGGCAGGTGACTGCAGCGCCGGGGCCGGGCCCGGGCCTCCGTCTTTTTGCTCCCCAGTCGGTGACTTCTCTCCCCTCATGGCCCGAGACACCGGCTCCCAGTCCTACTATCGCATCCAATTCCCGGCGGGCAGAGGGACCGGAGGCAGAGGGCGCCTTCCAGGTACTTTTAGGAGAAACACACACACACACACACACAAATACACACACACACAAATACACATACACACACATACACACACAAATACACATACATAGAAATACACAAATACACGCACACACCACACACATCCACACACACAAATACACACACAAATACACATACACACACATACAAATAAACACAAATACACAAAAATACACATACACACCCCACACACAGAAATACACACACAAACACACAAACACACACACAAATACACATACACACACACAAATACACATACATAGAAATACACACACACAAATACACGCACACACAAATACACGCACAGACACACAAATACACATATACACACACACCCCCACAGAAATACAAACACACAAATACACATACACACACATACAAATAAACACAAATACACACACACACATAGAAATACACAAATACACACACACACACACAGCCTCAAAGCGACCACAGAGCATTTCTGCTTCCCTGACCAACACCTTGGCCGCATCGCTGAAAGGGGGATTCTGGGAAATGCCTCGGTCCCAGGCAGCCGGTGTCCAGCCTGCAACGGGGCCTTGGTTGCTGCGAGAGACGAGAAGGGCCCTGGCCGGTGTGGCTCAGTGGACAGGGCGTCGGCCTGCGGACCCAAGGGTCCCGGGTTCGATTTTGGTCGAGGGCACGTATCCTCGGTTGCAGGCTCCTCCCCGGCTCAGGCCCGGTCGGGGCGTGTGCAGGAGGCGACCCCTCCATGTGTGTCCATCCTGTCTATGTTTCTGTCCTGTCCACGCCTCTCTCTCCCTCTCCCTCTCCCTCCCGCTCCCCCTAAGGACCATGGGAAAATATCCTCCGGTGAGGACGGGGACGGGGATGGGGATGGGGATGAGCAACAGCAGCGAAGACAGGAGGAGGGAGGACGGAGGGGCAGTGGCAGGCCGGTCCAGGAGGGGCTCGGCGTGACCGGCCGCCGCCCTCTCTCCGCCCGCAGGCGCCAACATGTCGCAGTACCTGAGCCCGGCGGCCATGGCCGGCAGCCCCGCCCGCGCCGTGGTGTTCATCGGCGTGCTGATGCTGGCCTACTGGTTCCTGTCGCTGGCGCTGGGCCTGGCGGTGGCCGCCCTGCACCTGCTGTTCGGCCGCTGCTTCTGGGCGGCGCGCGTGGCTCTCTTCTCGCTGGCCTGCGTGTACGTCCTGCACAAGCACGAGGGCGAGCCCGAGGCCGCCGCCCTGCCGCTCTGCTTTGTGGTGGCCGCCTACTTCATGACGGGGCCCATGGGGCCCTGCTGGCGCGGCCCGCCCGGCCCCCCGCCCGGGCCTGGCCTGGAGGAGAAGCTGGAGCAGCTGGACGCCCAGGTGCGGCTGCTCAACATCCGCCTCAGCCGCGTGCTCGAGGGCCTGGACGGCGCGGCCGGCGGCAAGTGACGGCCGCGCCCGCCGCGCCCGCCGCGCCCTCGCTCCGCCGGCAGCAGAGGCGGCGGCGGCCGGCCGACCCCGGACTGTCTCAATAAAGGTGCCAGAGCCCGGCGGGTGCTCCCCGAGGGGGTCTCGGCCGCGGCAGACTTTTGGGGGGCCCGCCGGGTGGGGGGGACCCGCGGGGGAGGGGGGGGTCTTTGTCAACAGAGGAGAGGCCCGGCCGGCTGTTCAGTCACAGACGTGTGTCCGGTGCAGCATCCATGGATATTTCCCCTTCCCTCCCCTCCCTCCGGGGAGGAGCCTGCAACCGAGGATACGTGCCCTCGGCCGGAATCGAACCCGGGACCCTTGGGTCCGCAGGCCGACGCCCTGTCCACTGAGCCACACCGGCCAGGACCCTTCTCATCTCTTGGCAGCAACCAAGGCCCCGCTGCAGGCTGGACACCCGGCTGCCTGGGACGGAGGCATTTCCCAGAACCCCCTTCCGGTCCCCCCGCGCTCAGAGAACGCCTTCTGGGAGGCGGTTTTTGTGAAAGAAAGGCCGGTCCCCGGAGCGGGAAGAGGACGCTCCCTCGGCGGTCCGGAGAAGGGACGGAGCAGGCGTTCCCCGGGCGGCGAGCGCGGCCGGCAGCCCCATCGTCCCCGCGCCTCCACCAGTGGACGGTCGGGCTCCGCGGGAACGCTCTCCTGGCCCGGAGGGGCCTGCCACGCCCCTGCGATGCTCTTCAGGCGGAGCTCCGCCTTTTAGAACACCCCAGCGTGTCCCCGCTCCTGTCCTGGGTGTGTCTGAGGCTCCAGGCTCTGTAAAGGGACAGAAAGACCCGCCGGGACCGGGGGAAACCCTGTTGCGGGCTTCTGGCGTGTCGGTGGCTCTTGTGCAGTCCTCACCCGAGGGTGTTTCTCCAGTCATTTGAGGGGGGAAGCAGGGGGGGAGAGGAGAGGGAGAGGCAGAGACACGTCGGTGGGTTGCCTCCTGCGTGCGCCCCGGGCAGAGGCCGGGCTTCTGTTGGGGCCTGTTCTTCCCCCCGGGGAGCCTGGGAGTTTTTTTTCCTTTCCGCATTCCATGGCCGCCTGTGGGGTGTTTGACCTCCGGCACCCCGTCCGTCTCCGTCTCCGTCCTCTCTTTTGTACGTGGGAAATGTATTTTTGTACCATGTCTCATACCTTGAAGAGAAACCTTTTTATATCTCCGGGGGCTGGGAACGGGGGTGTCACCGATCGCCCCGGGTGACGGAAACATCGTGGTGAGAGCCGCCGTGGTCAGCGAGGCCTCTCGCTCTGGGCGTCTCCGTCCGCGTTCCCTTCCCGGGGCTGCGGGGAGGACGGGGGCAGAGGACAGTCCAGAAAAAACACCAAAAAGGCTGGTGTGTGTGGTGGCTGTGTGGGCACCGACATTGACAGGGACCTCGCGCTGGACGGCTCCGAGCGCAGGGGTGGGGGGAGCCTTCCCCGTGTCCAGGTTCTGGTCCCACACGCCTCGGGGTGACTTGTCCCTCCCCAGCCGCCCGGCATCCAGGTCCTGTGAGCCCAGAGGTCGCTGGTTTGAGTACCGGCCGGGGCACAGGGGGCAGGCTCCATCCCCAGCAGGAGGCAGCTGACCCATGAGTCATCATTGTTGCTTCTATCTATCTCCCGCCTTCTCCTCTGAAATCAATAAAAATATATTTAAAATAGAACAAAAAACACACACACACTCAAAAGAAGAAACTCCTGAGGCCCTTTCCCTCCCCACAACTTTATTTTTCTAACAAGAGATCGCTGTTCTGCTCAGTTTTTGTTCTTGGCCATTTGAGTTGTTGGACTTCTGCTTGTGAATAACAGAACTTCCACGGAGTGGCCAGATTATTACCTCTGAACACAGAGTAATCTGGCCGCTCAGTATATGAATGCGTGCGTGGGTGGGGTCCGGCCAGCCTGGCCGGGGGGAGGGGACGTGGGCAGTTGGCCGGCCTGCCTGCTGCTCGCACTCCTGGTCAGGGGACAGTTTGCGTAGTTGCCTTTCATTCTATAGGACGGACACGGAGCGGCCAGGTGATTATGTTTTCATCTGGCCGCTCCGTGCCTATCTGGTTGGGCAGGATCTGACGCAGTCCCCGTACACGTGGTGTCAGGCGGCCCTCGTGCAAGGCCCTGCACCCGGGCACGGCAGACAGATGGGTCCAGGGACTGCCTTCCACGCTCTGCTCTCCCATGACCCCTTGCCTTGTGGCAGCCACGCGGGGACCAGGGCCGCCCTTGTGGGGGCATGCAAGGTGGGTTCTCAGTTGCATCTGAAAATCGGGCAGCGAGTATCGGCCGGGACCCCATGTTCCCACATCGTCTCGCAGACTTAAAGGTGTGAGCTCCACCTCTGAGGGCCGGGCGATGGATTCCTGGCGATGGAGGCGGTGATTCGTGCTCCCTCCAAGTTCGGCTAAGCCATTTCTCTCGTCGTAACTGGAAACCCCTTTGGTGAGGTGCCCATTGTCCACAGCGCGTTCCCGATTCCGTACGTTGTGCACATTTGATAGAGCATTTAACTTGACATTGACTATCAATCACCTGACTTGAATATAGTCTTGTGTGTGTGCGCGCGCGCGTGTACGTGTGTCTGTGTGTGTGGTGTGCACAGTTTTAGTGCCATGAGCCTTGGGACGTCGATTATACAAATATCGCATATAGACCTAAATGTATAATAAGACTTGTTTGTAATTTTTTTTTGGCAAAGTGATACATTCCTGTTATGAAAATAACTGGCTTTGCTGTGTAGAGATCTCTGTAGGCTGATTTCAGCACAGAATTAAACTACTGTGAAAACGACAGCTTAATAAATGTCTTATTGTAATAACTGGCTGTTGTATGACCTCCTGAATCTGCATCCTCCCTTCCAGTGAGCCTGTGATTCTGTTCCCCGTCCGAGGACATCAGCTGGGGGGCGGGGCCATCGGATAAAACACAGGATGCCTGGTTCAGAGTGCATTTCAGGTAAACCACAAACACTTTAACTTTTGTTAATCCAGCCAAAACCGGTGTGGCTCAGTGGATAGAGCATCGGCTTGTGGACTGAGGGTTCGGGTTCGATTCCGGTCAAGAGCATGTACCTGGGTTGTGGGCACATCCCCAGTAGGGGGTGTGCAAGAGGCAGCTGATAGATGATTCTCATCGATGTTTCTAACTATCCCTTCTTTCCTCTCTGTAAAAAAATCAATAAAATATATTTAAAACAAACAAACAAAAAACATACCATTTCTTTTTAAAAAAATTTTTTTTGTTAATCCTCACCTGAGGATATTTTCCCCCGTTGATTTTTAGAGGGAGAGGAAGAGAGAGGGATAGAAACACTGAGAGAGACATCCATCAGCTGCCTCCTGCATGCCCCTATTGGGGATCGAACCCACAACCCGGGCAGGGCACCCTGACCTCCTCCTGGCTCATGGCGGGAGCTCAACGAGGGAGCCGGCTGGGCTGTTGTAAAATGCTAAGCGGTAGCTATAACCCCCAGAAGGAAGTGCTCCTAGGGTAGGTTAAAGGATATGAAAAAGTCCTTATTTGGGTATGAGTGGGCTGCTGTATACAGAAACTAGTGGCCCACGGCCTGAAATTCGTGCAGGGAGGGGGGAGGGGGAGAAGGGGTGTGTGGTGGGGAGTCCCTCAGCCCGGCCTGCACCCTCTCCAATCTGGGACATCCCTCTCGCAATCCTAACCACTCACCTGCCTGCCTGCCTGATTGCCCCTAACCACCCTGCCTGCTAGCCTGCTCCACCCCAACTGCCCCCTCTGCCAGCTCTCCCACCCTCAACTGCTCCCCCTAGCTGGCCTGATCACCTCCAACTGCCCCCATTGCTGGCCTGATCACCTCCAACTGTCCCCCATTGCTGGCCTGATCACCTCCAACTGTCCCCCATTGCTGGCCTGATCACCTCCAACTGTCCCCCATTGCTGGCCTGATCACCTCCAACTGTCCCCCATTGCTGGCCTGATCACCTCCAACTGTCCCCTCCCTGCCAGCCTGATGGCCCCCAACTGCCCTCCCCTCCTGGCCTGATCCCCCGTAACCCGGGCCCCACCACCACGGCTTTTGTCCGGAAGGACGCCGGGAAGGCCTCCCGGCCCCATTAGCATATGCCCTTTTGTTGGTCTAGATACCGTGGATTGGGGCGCAAACAGCAAACATTCGTTTATGCCTGCGCTGGAGGCTGCAGGCCAGGACCAGGGTGCGGGTGCTTGGTGTCTGGTGAGGGGCAGCTTCCGGCTTCTCTGCTCTGTGGCCCTTGAACCCTGTCCCCTCACTAACCGAGTTCCCGGATGTTCACTTCCTTCTCTCTGACTTGGGGGGAGGGGGTCCCCCCCTCCGGGCCCCAAGCCCTCTGGGTCCTCCCATACGAGGCGCCCCCCCACCCCCCGTGCATCTCCGGGCGCAGAAATGTTAGGGTCACCGCGCCCCAAGCGCACACCCCTCCTCCGGCCCCGCGGGGTGAAGCGCGGGGACCCGGGCGCCCCGCAGCCACGTGGGGCGGGACCCGCTCGCTCCGCGCCCGTCCGGTTGTCAAGGTGACAGCGCGCGGCCTTCCCAGGCGCAGGGGGCCCCGCCCCGCGCTCAGCTCCCATTGGGCACGCCCTTTTCAGGCCCTCCCTCGGGATTGGCTGAGCGGCGCGGCCTCATGTGCCGGAACGCCTTGCGATTGGCCGGCGCTCAGGTCGCGGCGCGGCAGCCTGGGCTGATGTGGGGCCAGCTCCCCGGCAGCCAATCGGCGTGCGAGCTGAGAGTGGTGCGTGCGCGTCGTGCGGATCCCTCCGCCGCCGCCGCCGCCGCCGCCCCGGGCCCCGCTGCCGGGCAGGGCGGGCGGGACCGGCGGGACCGGCCGGGCGGGTCTCGGGGAGGCCGGGGGACGCGCTGGGATGCCCAGCGGAGGAGGGACGAACTGCGCGGGGCAGCGTTATCAGAGCGGACTCTGCCTGCTTCTCAGCAAATGGAAACTCTGGCTTGGCATCCAAAATAATGATAATAATAATAATAAAATAATAATAATAATAAAATAATAATAAAATAATAATAATAAAAAGAGGGATCAGGTTAGGGAGAGGTGGGGGGATAAGAGATCAACCGAAGGACGTGTAGGCATGCATATAAGCATGACCAATGGACGCAAAACTCTGGGGGGGAGGGGGAGGGCATGTATGGGAGTGGGGTGGGGGGCAATGGGAAGATATGTACACATATAATTAATTAAAAGAAAGAAAGAGAGAAAGAGGGATCGCTTACCCTTTGGGGAAGCACGGATGGGCCTGGAAGAGACCACATTGAGCGCAATAAGCCAAATGGAGAAAGACGTGGCCTCAGTTCTGGGTGGGATCTGATGAACACGGAACAGACGGCCATACCTCCCCGTGGGGCTGGGGAAGCAGAAGAGATGAACCAAAGGCCTTGTGTGCTTACACGCCCGCCGTGGACCCGCCAACAGGGCGGGAAGACCTGGGTGGGGTGGGGTGGGGCTGGGAGAAGATGGGAGGCATGGAGCTTGCTGGCGCAGAGAGGCGTTCAGGGTGACAGACGGTCAGTGTGCCTGGCCCGTGCCAACACCAGCTGGCAGCTTCTCGCTGCCACCCGCCTCGCTGTCCCAGGCGCAGGCGGGAGACAAAAAGCAAACACGTTCGTAATGGGGCGATCTGGTCTCGCCTGGCAAGGAAGCAGGCCTGCAGGTGGCCTGGGCAGGGGCGTGGGGGGGGGCGGGATAATAACAGGGTGTTGGCTGGCCGTGGGGGGGTTAGGGGAGCAGACCAGTCGTGGGGGTGACATGAAGTCGGAACTGATGACAAATGACGCTCCCCACCTACAAGGAAGTGAGGCATCCGGCCGGGGCTGAGTGTGCAGGGAGAACCGGACAGGTGGCCCTGCTGGTGCCAAGGCCCTGAGGCACACTGGGCACAGTCGGACGGGGCCGGCCTCACAGGGCCTTGGGCTTGTATGCACAGTGCGGTTAAATCCATTGGGGCCCTAACCGGTGTGGCTCAGTGGATAGATAGGGCGTTGGCCTGTGGACTGAATGGTTCCGGGTTCGATTCCGGTCAAGGGCGTGTACCTTGGTTGCAGGCACATCCCCAGGGAGGGTGGTGTGGGAGGCAGCTGATCGATGTTTCTATCCCTCTCCCTTCCTCTCTGTAAAGGATCAATAAAATATATATAATAATAATAATAATTTAAAAAAAGCTGTTGGGCCGAGACCGGTGTGGCTCAGTGGATAGAGCATCGGCTTGGGGACTGAAGGGACCCGGGTTCGATTCCGGTCAAGGGCATGTACCTTGGTTGCGGGCATATCCCCAGTAGGGGGTGTGCAAGAGGCAGCTGATCAATGACTCTCTCTCATTGATGTTTCTAACTCTCTATCTCTCTCCCTTCCTCTCTGTACAAAATCAATAAAATATATTAAAAAAAAAAAAAGCCGTTGGGAAGTTGTGAGGGAGGGAGTGATGTGACAGACTCTCATGGGGAAAGGAACATTCCAGCTGCCCTAAGGAGACTGAGGGGGGTTGGTTTTGGGGTGTTAGGGGATTTTGCAATAGTCCCCTTGGGGTGTGTGGTGGCGTGGAGTAGTTGGAGAGGTGGGGACGATAAGAAGGGGGATGGAGAGACAGATCTTTTTTTTAAAAAATATTTTATTGATTTCTTACAGAGAGAAAGGGAGAGCGACAGAGAGCTAGAAACATCGATGAGAGAGAAACATTGATCAGCCGCCTCCTGCACACTCTTTACTGGGGACGTGCCCGCAACCAAGGCACATGCCCTTGGCCGGAATCGAACCCGGGACCCTTCAGTCCGCAGGCCGACCGACGCTCTATCCACCGAGCCACACCGGCCAGGGCGAGAGATAGACCTTTAATAGTTACATGGACGGTCCGTAGAGACGCCTGGGGACCCTCCCCTCCCCAGCTGTTACTGACAGACTCCCGTGTTGGGATCAGGTGGGCTCGCCATGCCCCGTGGGCGGTGGACGCACCGGAGGGAAGAGAAGCCCCCGTGGGAGGGAGGGGCGGGGTGGGCGAGGGCAGGCAAGTGAGTGACCTTTGGCAGAGGCTGTGACCCCAGCACAACCACGTGACTCTCACCAGGGTGACAGGTGCTGTCCCTTCAGCCAGGGGGGCGGGGTGGGCCTGGGCAGCTCAGCGGGAGGGCCTGGGCCCCCCACCCTCTCCCCCACCCTCGCCCCCACCCCGCTCCCCGCTCGGGCCCGGGTGCTCAGTTGGTGGGCTTTCCTTCAGGGCTGTTTCCAAGTGTCTGTCATAGGACCCCCCCCCCCCCGCCCAGGGCCCCGCCCTATTACCCTCCCCTTTGGTCTCATTGGCTAGAGTTCGGTCCCGCGGGCCAATCGTGGGCTGGGGAGGAAAAGGGGCGCTGTGATTGGCTTAGGCGAGTGGGTCTCTAAATGGGGTCTCTCCATGGGGTTTCTAAATGGGGTCTCGTTGATGGTCCCTGGGGCGGGGTTAGTGAAAGGATTTCCAAGAGTGGAGATGGGTGCGGCGGTCCCGCACCCTCTGAGCGCCCATGCACAGGCTTCTGAGGACGCACCCGGCTCTGGACGCACAGAGCCAGCCCCCAACGTCTGCGAGAACGGCCCCACTCCCCCCCCCCCCTCCTCCTCCTCCTCCTCCTCCTCCTCCTCCTCTTCCTCCTCCTCCTCCTCCTCCGGCTTGGACAGCTGGCCTCAGGCTCCGGGCTGGCCCGGATGGCTGACCGCGGAGGCAGTGACGCTTACTGGACTGGCACCGACTCTTTAATTTTTTAAAAATATATTTTTATTGATTTTTCTTTTTTTTTAACAGAGAGGAAGGGGGAGGGATAGAGAGCTAGAAACATCAATGAGTGAGAAACGCCGATCCCTTGACCGGAATCAAACCCGGGAGCCTTCAGTCGGCAGGCCAATGCTCTACCCATTGAGCCACACCGGTTTCGGCTCCCGGCACCAATTCTTTTAACGGAAAACGCAGTGTCTCCCCTACTCGTAAGCTTCCCCGGACACACGAAGGGACATCAAAGAATACGTTAAAAAAAAGAAAATGCAGCTTCTTCCTGATTCGCTGTGCATGAGTCACTAAGACGAAGAGAAAGTATTTTGTTGAATCACCCCACCGCCTCTTCATTCCAGGGACAGCCGTGCCTCCTCCCACTTGTTAGCAGTTAAAAAAAAAAAGAAAGAAAGAAAAAGGCCAGCCCTAACCGGTGTGCCTCAGTGGATAGAGCATCGGCCTGCGGACTCAAGGGTCCCGGGTTCGATTCCGGTCAAGGGCATGGACCATCCCCAGTAGGGGATGTGCAGGAGGCAGCTGATCAATGTTTCTCATCGATGTTTCTAATGCTCTATTTGCCTCCCTTCCTCTCTGTAAAAGAAAAAAAAAAGCAATAAAATATTTTATTGGTAATATGGGGACTGGTAAGGAGTGTACACATATAATATAAAAAATGCAAAAAATATTTAAAAAAAAACCCACAAATAATGAAATGGAGACAATACAGGATGTCATATGAATCTTACAAAAAAAAAAAAAAAAGACCAGACCCCAACCAGGTGGCTAAGGAGTTGAGTGTTGACATAGGAACCAGCAGGTCACGGTTGGATTCCGGGTCAAGGGCACAGGCCCAGGTGGCAGGCTCCATCCCCGGCGGGGGGCGTGCAGGAGGCCGCTGGTCCATGATTCTCTCTCACCATGGATGTTTCTCTCCCTCTCTCTTCCTCTCTGACACCAATAAAAATATATATTTTAAAAAAAGGGGACAAAAAAAAAGGGTGAATGACTGAACCGCTGACAACCACCGGCTCCTGGCTCCCTGGGCTGCTAGAACCGCCTGCGCCCCAGGTGAGCGCGGGGAGCCCGGGCCCCAGGCGCCTGCGGCCCCCCGGACTCCTTTGCGGGCGCTGCGCGGCGGAAGGTTACACGAAGGGGCGTGGCCCCGGGGCGGACAGGTGGGCGGGGCCTCGGTGGGCGGGGCGCCGGGGCCGCGTGGGGAGCGGCTGCGCCCGGCTCAGTCCACGCTCCGCCGAGCCGCTCGCGCGTCCCGCCGGCCCGCGCCCCGCGCCCCGCGCCCCCCGCAGCCATGTCCAACGAGATCGTGGGGTGCCGGCTGATGTGGGAGCCCGACAGCAAGAGGAACACGCAGATGGACCGCTTCCGGGCGGCCGTGGGCGCCTCCTGCGGCCTGGCGCTGGGTGAGAGCCGCCGGCCCCCGGGGGACCCCCGGCCCAGCCCGCCTGGCCCGGAGCCCGCTGCCCGGCCCCCCCTTTCCCGGACGTGGCCCTCAGAGCCGCTCCTCATCACCCGAAGGGCCCCGATGTGCGGTTTCCCGGCCAGGGCGCTGGGCTCCTGCCCGCAGCCTCTCCCTGCGCGTGGGGCGTCCTCTCCCGGGGAGGGTCCCCCCTCTGGCCTGGGGACCCCTCAGTCCACAGCGGTCCCCTGCTCCCCAGGTTCCTGCTTGTGCGTTGGGGTGCAGCCTGAGGCTTCCTTTCCGCCTGGCAGCCCTTCCCTCTGTTTGTGGGGTCGCTTGCCAGCCCTCAGTCCCCTGTTCCCCCTCCCCTCCCCACCCCAGGCTGACCCTGCAGGAGCCCGGGACTGTCAGGGCGCCAGGAGGACGGTCCGGGGGGAGCCTGCCTTACCGGCTGTATGGGAGCCGCCTGGCGGGATGGGCAGGGAGGAGGCCTTTGTGCCTTTGTCCCACACCCCTGACCTCTCCCCCCTGACCTCTCCCCCGCTTCACCTCCCCCCTCCCCACCTCTGGGGTCTCAGCTCCTCATGGTTTCTCCCCTCCCCCCTGGGCGGGCTGCACCCCTCTCCTCAGTCAGCAGCAGCTGTCACCCGGCTTGGACGGGGGTCCCCCTGGCTCTGCCCCCGCCCCCGTCCCCCTCCACTCCGAGCACCTCTCCCTCCACCCCTGGCTGGTCCCCCTGCTTCCTGCGTGCCGTGCCCCCCGGCGCTCAGTACCCTGCTTGGAGCTCAGTGCTGCTCGATGCTCAGTGCCCGCTGGCTCCGCCAGAGCCGCCAGGAAGCAGGTCTGACTGCTCACTCCTCGGCCCAGAGGCTCCCCCTGGCTGCTTGCTGACTGTGAACTTGCAGGAGCTGCACCCTGCCCCGTGCAGGCCTGCAGGGCATGGCAGGTCTGATGGCTGCCTCCTGCACGCCCCGCCCCCACCGGGCCTGTGCCCTGACTGGGAATCGAACCCTGACCTCCTGGTTCATAGGTTGCTGCTCGGCCCCTGAGCCGCACGGGCTGGGCGGTAGGTCGGTTCTTGCCGCTTCTCCAGCAGAGCCGGCTGACAGACCCTCGGGCGCAGCCGCAGCCCGGGCAGCGGGCATGGGTGGCGGGCGAGGCCAGGCCCTTCCTCGGGCCTCACCAGACATGCCGCCTGGGCGCCCTCTCAGGGGGGAGTGCCCTGCTTCGGTGCGGGCTCTTTGGAGTGACCGTGCCAAGTGGCTCTCCGGACGCTCAGCTGTGGGCCGCAGCGGGGGCAGTGCCAGCCCGGTGCCAGCCCGGCGCCGGCCGCGTCCCTGCTCTCAAATCCTGCCAGTGGAGCTGGGGTGGGAGCTCCTGCAAAAATAGCCACGCTCCGGGGTGTCAGCTGCCTGCCCCCTGGTGCCTCATGCACCCCAGGACTGGCGGGGTGCCCGTCCCAGGGCCGACAGAATCTCTGCTGAGGGTTGAAGGTGCAGGCTGAGAGGAAGGGAGGGAGAGATGGAGACATCCATGATGAGAGAGAGTCCCGGACCGGCTGCCTCCTGCACGCCTCCCGCTGGGGATGGAGCCTGCAACCTGGGCCTGTGCCCTTAACCAGAATCGAACCCGGACCTTAAGTCCAACCTTGACCTCTTGGTTCGGAGGTCGATGCTCAGCCACTGAGCCCCGCCGGGCAGGCTGACTTCCCGCCCTTTCTCGGTGCCCCGGGAAGAGAGGGTGCTGTTTGTCCCCTCCCTGTAACAGAGGGGGAAACTGAGGCACTGCGTGGGCGGGAGTAACGTGCCTGAGGTCCCACGGCTGAGCAATGGTCAGGTCCGGACTGGACCCCGGCCTTGTGGCTCCGGGGTCCCCGGTCCTAGGCGTGCTGCCGGCTCAGACAGGCGTCCCTCCTCACCGCTCTGTGCCCTTTGGGGACCACGGGGGTGGGGTGGGGTGGGGTGTGCTTCCCTGGAAGTGATGATTCCCCCAATATTCCCCCCCTCGCCATCCTCCTCAGAGGCCCGGGACGCCCAGAGGTGCCGGGGTTCCCCAGGGGTTCCCCAGGGGTGCCGGCTGCTTAGGGACCTGCTCAGACTCCTCCTGAGGCCTGTCTGAGCCGAGCCCTGTCCGTGGTGTCCAGGGAGTTACCACGACCTGTACCAGTGGTCCGTGGAGTCCTACGCGGACTTCTGGGCCGAGTTCTGGAAGTTCAGCGGCATCGTGTCCTCGCGGATGTACGACCAGGTAAGGGGTCCGGTCACGGCCTTCCTTACGGTCTGCCCAGCTGGAGTGCCATTCCAGCTCTTCTCCCCCTCTCTCTCCTTTTCTCCCTCTCTCTTTCCCTCTCTCCCTCTCTCCCCCTCTCCCTCCCTCTCCCCCTCTCCCTCCCTCTCTCTCCCTCTCCCTCCCTCTCTCCCTCCCTCTCCCTCTCTCTCTCTCCCTCTCTCTCTCTCTCTCTCTCTCTCTCTCTCCCTCTCTCTCGCTTTCTCTTAAAAAAAATATTGTTTTCGACTTCAGAGAGGCAGAGAGACCCCTTGCTCGGCGGCCTCCTGTGTCGTCCCCCCTGTTGGGGACGGAGCCCGCACCCGGGCTGCGCCCTGGCCTCCTGGCTCCGCCCCAGCCCGCGGCCGGCGGCCCGCTGACGGCTTTCCGGTGGACGCGGCTCCCAGGAGGCGGCACTTTGGTTGCGGCCGGTCCAGGCCTCAGGTGCCGGTGTTGCCCCTGTAGGTGGTGGACCCCTCCAAGGGGGTGGCGGACGTCCCCGAGTGGTTCGCCGGCAGCCGGCTCAACTACGCCGAGAACCTGCTGCGGCACCAGCACAACGACAAGGTGGCCCTCTACCTGGCCAGTGAGTCCGGGAGCAGCTCGCTCCCTCCTCCCTCCTTCGTCCCCCCTCCCCCCTCCTCCTTCCCTCCCTCCCCTCCTCCCTCCCTTCCCTCCTCCTCCTCCTTCGTCCCCCCTCCCCCCTCCTCCCTCCCTCCCTCCCTCCCTCCCTCCTCCCTCCCTCTTCCCTCCTCCTCCCTCCTCCCTCCTCCCTCCCTCCTCCCTCCCTCCTCCCTCCCTCCCTCCCTCCTCCCTTCCTCCTCCCTCCCTCCCTCCTCCCTCCTCCCTCCCTCCCTTCCTCCTCCCTCTCCCTTCCTCCTCCCTTCCTCCTCCCTTCCTCCTCCCTCCCTCCTCCTCCCTCCCTCCTCCCTCCCTCCCTCCTCCCTCTCTCCTATCCTCCCTCCCTCCTCCCTCCTCCCTCCCTCCCCTTCCCTCTCCCTCCCTCCTCCCTCCCTCCCCTTCCCTCTCCCTCCCTCCCCCCTCCCTCCGTCCTCCCTCCCTCCCCCCTCCTTTCTCCTCCCTCCCCCCTCCCTTCCTCCTCCCTCCCTCCTCCCTCCTCCCTCCTTCGTCCCCCCTCCTCCCTCCCCCCTCCCCCCTCCCTCCTTCTCCCTCCCTCCATCCTCCCTCCCTCCCTCTCTCCCTCCCTCCTCTCTTCCTCCTCCCTCCCTCCCTCCTCCCTCCCTCCTCGGGGTGTTTGCCGAGGGCGAGGCCGGCGCCTTAGCGCCTGTCATCTCCCTCCCTCCCCCCCCCCCCCCTTCCGGGGGATGTCACTCAGGGACCAGCACCTTAGAAAGTCGCCCCACGGGAGTGTAGCCTTGAGCGGGTGTCAGCACAGTCTCAGGCTGAGACCAGCACCCTGTCCGGCTCCGGTACTTTTCCTAAAAAAAACAACTTTATTGACGTCAGAGAGGAAGGGAGGGAGGGGGAGAGGAAGGGAGGGAGGGAGAGGAAGGGAGGGAGGGAGGGAGAGAGAGGAAGGGAGGGAGGGAGAGGAAGGGAGGGAGTGAGGGAAGGGAGTGAGGGAGAGAGGGAGGGAGGGGGGAGAGAGGAAGGGAGGGAGGGGGAGAGAGGAAGGGAGGGAGAGAGAGGAAGGGAGGGAGGGAGAGAGAGGAAGGGAGGGAGGGAGAGAGGAAGGGAGGGAGGGAGAGGGAAGGGAGGGAGGGAGAGAGGAAGGGAGGGAGGGAGGGAGGGAGGGAGAGGAAGGGAGGGAGGGAGGGAGAAGAAGGGAGGGAGGGAGGGAGAAGGAAGGGAGGGAGAGAGAGGAGGGAGGGAGGGAGAGAGAGGGAGGGAGGGAGAGGAAGGGAGGGAGGGAGGGAGAGAGAGGAAGGAGGGAGGGAGGGAGAGGAAGGGAGGGAGGGAGGGAGAAGAAGGGAGGGAGAGAGAGGAAGGGAGGGAGGGAGAGAGAGGAAGGGAGGGAGGGAGGGAGAAGAAGAAAGGGAGAGAGAGGAAGGGAGGGAGGGAGGGAGAGGGAGGGAGGGAGAGAGAGGAAGGGAGGGAGGGAGAGAGAGGGAGGGAGGGAGGGAGAGGGAAGGGAGGGATAGAGAGGGAGGGAGGGAGGGAGAGGAAGGGAGGGAGGGAGAGGAAGGAAGGGAGGGAGGGAGAGGAAGAGAGGGAGGAAGGGAGGGAGGGAGAAGAAGGGAGGAAATGAGAGCTGCCCCCTGCCGCCCTCCGGGGTGGAGCCGGCCCGGTTGGGTGGTTGGGTCGGGTGCTGCGGCCCTGAGCCCTCTCTCCCGCAGGGGAGGGCCGCGAGGAGGTCGGGAAGGTGACCTTCCAGGAGCTGCGGCAGCAGGTGGCGCTGCTGGCGGCCGCCATGCGGAGGATGGGCGTGCGGAGAGGGGACCGCGTGGTGGGTGAGTGTGGGGAGACGGAGGGGAGGGCCTGGTGTGCCTCTCACCGGGGTGTTTGCCGAGGGCGAGGCCGGCGCCTTAGCGCCTGTCACCATCGGGACCAGGCTGTCCGCCTGCCCGTCTGAGGCAGGACCCGCCGGGAGGCTGCCCATCCGATCTGCAGGGTCTCTGCCCAGAGACCCGGCCCCCGGCTCCCTCCCCCTGCAGGATGTCCCCCCCACACCCCGGCTCCCCCGGCCCCCCACACCCCGGCTCCCCGGGCCCCCCACACCCCGGCTCCCCTCCCTCTGCAGGATGTCCCCCCCACACCCCGGCTCCCCTCCCTCTGCAGGCTGCCCCCCCACACCCCGGCTCCCCTCCCCCTGCAGGGATGCCCCCCCCACCCCGGCTCCCCTCCCCCTGCAGGATGCCCCCCCACACCCCGGCTCCCGGCCCCCCACACCCCGGCTCCCCTCCCCCCTGCAGGCTGCCCCCCCCACCCCCGGCTCCCGTCCCCCTGCAGGCTGCCCCCCCCACCCCCGGCTCCCCTCCCCCTGCAGGCTGCCCCCCCACACCCCGGCTCCCCTCCCCCTGCAGGCTGCCCCCCCCACCCCCGGCTCCCCTCCCCCTGCAGGCTGCCCCACCCCCGGCTCCCCTCCCCCTGCAGGCTGCCCCCCCACACCCCGGCTCCCCTCCCCCTTCAGGCTACCTCCCCAATGGGGAGCACGCGGTGGAGGCCATGCTGGCCGCTGCGAGCATCGGCGCCATCTGGAGCTCCACATCCCCCGACTTCGGGGTGAACGTGAGTCGGGTCCAGGAGAGGGAGGGCCCCTGGACCGCTGTGTGCCCGCTGTGTGCAGCCGGTCCAGCCAGCGGGGTCCTCGCAGGAGGTCTAGGTGGTCGGACCCGGTCCCTGGGCGCCTCAGCGCCGAGGGGGGAGGCCTCGGAAGGCCGTGTGGGGCGCCAGGACCGGGATGACCCGCGCGGGGCGGGCAGGGGCTGCAGTGCCTGGGAAAACGGGTTCACGGGGTCAGACTGGGTGGGCCGGGGGCGTGGTCATGGTCATGGGCACAGGGGCTGCCGAGGGGGCACCGGGGTGACCGCCACCACCTCCCCGCAGGGTGTCCTGGACCGGTTCTCCCAGATCCAGCCCAAGCTCCTCTTCTCCGTGGAGGCCGTGGTGTACAACGGCCGGACGCACGGCCACCTGGACAAGCTGCAGCGCGTGGTGAAGGGTGCGCGGGGCCTGGGGGCGGGGCCTGAGCGGCCTGGGGGCGGAGCCTGAGCGAACTGGGCAGAAACGGGGCGGGGCCTGAGCAGCAGCGGGACCTGGGGGGCGGGGCCTGAGCGGCCTGGGTGGAAAAGGGGCGGGCCTGAGCGAACTGGATGGGAAGGGGCGGGGCCTGAGCGGCTGGGGGCGGGGCGGGTCTGGGGGCGGGGCGGGGCCAGGGTGCACAAAGACAGGAGCCCCGAAGGACTCCCCGAGGCCTCCTAGCCGCACACAACAACTCCCTGTGGCCCGGCCGGGGCTCAGGGATTGAGCGTCGATGTAGGAGCCAGGAGGTCACGGTTCAATTCCTGGTCGGGGCACAGTCCCCGTTAGGGTTAGGCGCGCAGGAGGCAGCCGATCGATGATTCTCTCAGGGATTATCTCTGCCTCTCCCTGCCTCTCCGAAACCAATAAAACACATCAAACACACAGAGACCCTGTGGGCCGCGCCAGGGGCGCCGCCAACGCCTGTCCTCACTGTCCTCACTGTCCCCCCAGGGCTGCGGCCAACGCCCTGTCCTCCCTGTCCCCCCCAGGGCTGCCGGACCTGCAGAAGGTGGTGGTGATCCCTTACGTGGCGCCCCGCGGGGAGGTGGACCTCTCCCAGATCCCCCACAGGTGAGGCGGCCGCTCGGACCCGGGAGCAGGGACCGGAGGGGCTTCGTGGCATGGGGTGTGTGTGGGAGTTGTTGAAGCCCTTTATTATCGTTATCATTGTTGTTGTTATTTATTTAAAATGTTTTTATTGATTTCAGAGGAAGGGAAAAGGGAGAGAGACATCAAAAAGAGAGAGAGTCTGGGACCGGCTGCCTCCCTGCACGCCCCCTGCTGGGGATGGAGCCCGCAGCCCGGCCTGTGCCCTGACCGCCTGGGTCATAGGTCACGCCCACCCACTGAGCCTCGCCCACCGGGCTGTTGAAGCGCTTGAGGAAGGGCCGGCCGCCGCTGTGGGCGCTGCTAAGGCGGCCGGAAATGGCCCTGCGCCCGGCTCCCCGGGGAGGGAAATGCCCCTGCGCCCCGCTCCCCAGGGAGGGAAATGCCCCTGCGCCCCGCTCCCCGCCCCTCTCCCTGCCCCCCCTTTCCCCCTCGGGATGGAGGGAGGGAGGGAGCGAGGCTGGCTGGGGCGGAGGCTGCACTGAGCGCTCCCGTCCCCGCAGCGAGTTCCTGGAGGACTTCCTGGCGGCCGGGCGGGGGGACCAGGCGCCGCAGCTGGAGTTCGAGCAGCTGCCCTTCAGCCACCCGCTGTTCATCATGTTCTCCTCCGGCACCACCGGCGCGCCCAAGTGCAATGGTGCACTCGGCCGGGGTGCGTGTCCCCGCGGCCCGGCCTCCCCACGGCTCCCGCCCCCACCCCGGTGCTCCCACCGAGCTCCCGCCCCCGGAGCTCCCGCCCCCGGAGCTCCCGCCCCCGGTGCCCCCGCCCCCGGTGCCCCCGCCCCCGGTGCTCCCCCCATGCCCCCGCCCGCTCACACGGTCTCCCCGCAGGGCACCCTCATCCAGCACCTGAAGGAGCACATGCTGCAACGGCGACATGGACAGCAGCGACATCCTCCTCTACTACACCACGGTGCGGGGCGGGGGCCCTGGTGCGGGGGGGGGGGCGGGGCGGGGGGCCCAGGTGCGGGGGGGCGGGGGCGGGCGGGCGACCCTGGCTCCGGGAGACGGGGGGGGGGGAGGGGGGTGGGGTGGGCGGGCTGTGCTCGGAGGCTTTGGGCTCCTCACCTCTGGCCGCGGGCGCAGGTGTTGGCTGTGCTGGAGCGGCTTCCCGGCCACTCCGCTCCCGCTGCGCTTCCGGGCGCCTCCAGCAGGGGGCAGCCTGCACCCCGGTGCCGGCCTTCAGGGCCTGGGGAATGGATGGGTGCTGGGCCGCGGCCTGGCCATTACGGCAGCCGTGAGAAGTGTGAGCAGCTGGGGGTCGGGTGTGAGACCGGCCCTGTCCGTGTCCGGGAGCCAGGGCGTGTGGCCAGGTGCCGCCCCCCTCCTGGCCTCGCTGGGCCGATCCGGAGGCACCCGCTGAGCGCCCGCCGCCGCAGGTGGGCTGGATGATGTGGAACTGGATGGTGTCCGCGCTGGCCACGGGCGCCGCGCTGGTCCTGTACGACGGCTCCCCGCTGGTGCCCACGCCCTCCGTGCTCTGGGACCTGGTGGACAGGCTGGGGTGAGGGTCCCCGTCTCCTCCCCGTCCCTCCCCCTCTGTACCCCCCTCCGCTGGCCGGGGCCCTCTCTGCCCTGCCTGTGGCTGCCTTCCGCTCTGGGCCTGGGCCAGGGCTGCTAAGAGCAGAGCTGAAGCCCCCGTTCAGCCGGGTTTAAGCCGGGAACTGCGCCCGTTCAGCCGGGTTTAAGCCGGGAACCGCGCCCGTTCAGCCGGGTTTAAGCCGGGAACCGCGCCCGTTCAGCCGGGTTTAAGCCGGGAACCGCGCCCATTCAGCCGGGTTTAAGCCGGGAACCGCGCCCGTTCAGCCGGGTTTAAGCCGGGAACGCGCCCATTCAGCCGGGTTGGCACACAACCAGAGG
>OY882876.1:903274-928190 GCA_963693515.1 Pipistrellus nathusii | reverse complement strand
TCGCCCCTCCCCGTGCCCTCCCCCCACAGCTCCCCCCCATGCCCTCCCCCCTCCTGGTGCCCACCCCCCACAGCACCCTCCCTCCCCCCTCCCCTGCCCTCCCCCCACAGCTCTCCCTCCCCCCTCCCGGTGCCCACCCCCCACAGCTCTCCCTCCCCCCTCCCCGTGCCCTCCCCCCACAGCTCCCTCCCCCCTCCCCGTGCCCTTCCTCCACAGCTTCCTCCCCTCCCCGTGCCCTCCTCCCACAGCTCCCTCCCCCCTCCCCGTGCCCTTCCCCCACAGCTTCCTCCCCTCCCCGTGCCCTCCCCCCACAGCTCCCTCCCCCCTCCCGGTGCCCTCCCCCCACAGCTCCCCCTCCATACCGTGAGGGTTTCCGGCCAGGCTCTCGGTGACGGAGCGCCTCTGCCCGCAGGGGTCTGGGCGCACGGCGACTACTGCAAGATCAACCCCAGGACGGGGGGCGTCGTCATGCTGGGCCGGAGGTGAGCCCGCTCCCGAGCCAGAGCAGAGGGCCCCGGCCCCTGTGGGTCCCGCCGCCCGGCTCACCTTCCTGGGCGAGGCCGCACAGAGGCACAGCGGTGACGGGCACAGGCCACGGCCGTCCTGGTCAGGGCGCTCGGTCCTGGGGCCACCACAGCCGGAGGGACCTGCACGGGGGTGGGGGGCGCAGTGAGGGGACATGGTGCCCACACGAGGCGGCTGCTTTGGTGTCTGGCTCTGAGTTTAGAGAGAGAGAGAGGGAGAGGGGAGGGGAAGGACGGCTGGCGGGGTCAGGAGAGGGGACACACTGTGTGGAAAGAGGGTGCCCACCACGCGGCCCCCTCTGCTCCACGCCTTGCTCCATGGGGGGGCCCCGCTGGGTCACGCCTCGCTCCATGGGGGGGCCCTCTGGGTCACGCCTCGCTCCATGGGGGGCCCCTCTGGGACACGCCTCGCTCCATGGGGGGCCCCTCTGGGACACGCCTCGCTCCATGGGGGGCCCCTCTGCTCCACTCCTCGCTCCATGGGGGGCCCCTCTGCTCCACTCCTCGCTCCATGGGGGGGCCTCTGGGTCACGCCTCGCTCTGAGCCGCTCCGTGTTCATGCCACGTCTCTCCCCAGCGACGGCACGCTCAACCCCAACGGCGTGCGCTTCGGCAGCTCGGAGATCTACAACATCGGTAGGCGCTCCCTCCGGGTGGCGGTCAGGTCCCGGGAGGGCGGGGGTCCTGGCGGGGCCGGGGCGGCTTTCCCACGGCCTCCCCTCGGCCCGCCTCCCGGTGTGAGCGGACATGGGTGGGCGTGTCCTTCCCGGGCGGCCTCCGGAGGGGGCTCAGGAGGGGGCTCAGGAGGGGGCCCAGGAGGGGGCTCAGGAGGGGGCTCAGGAGGGGGCTCAGGAGGGGGCCCAGGAGGGGGCCCAGGAGGGGGCTCAGGAGGGGGCTCAGGAGGGGGCCCAGGAGGGGGCTCAGGAGGGGGCTCAGGAGGGGGCCTAGGAGGGGGCCCAGGAGGGGGCTCAGGAGGGGGCTCAGGAGGGGGCCCAGGAGGGGGCTCAGGAGGGGGCCCAGGAGGGGGCTCAGGAGGGGGCCCAGGAGGGGGCCCAGGAGGGGGCTCTTGGGGCCGCCCTGTGTGCTGTGCCTGGGGAGCGGGGGGAGGTGGGTTGCCTTGCCTGCTCCTGGCGCCTGAGGCACAGGGCACAGAGAGGCTGCATGGGTGCTGAGGGTCACAGAGCACCATACGGGGGCCCCGTGGCCGCACAGCTGCGCCCCCCACACTGGGGACGGAGCCCGCATGGCCCCACCTGGAATCATCTCCTGGTTCCTGGGTCAGCGCTCATCCACTGAGCCACGCCGGCCGGCCTTACATCTAAATTTGTGTTTTGTTAATCCTCACCCGGGATATTTTCCCATTAATTTTTTAGAGAGTGGAAGGGAGGGGGGAGAGAGAAAAACACACTGCCGCGAGGGAGGCACAGGGATTGGTTGCCTCCTGCACGCTCGACTGGAGCAGAGATGGAACCTGCAACCCAGGTGCATGCCCTCGACCGTGAACCGACCCCGTGACCCTCCCGTGCCTGGCCCGAGGCTCTAACCACTGATCCTGGCGCGGACCAGCCTCCTTAAAGCAATCTGATCTGGAAAGTAGGGGCCGCTCATGCCGCCTCCTCGCAGACCGTCCAGCTCAGCGGGAGCTGTCTCCCCAGAGGGGTGCTGGCCCACCCACCCCCGCGCCCCAGGGCTCCTCGCGGGCGGCCTGACCCCCTTCCCCGCCCTCCCCCCGCAGTGGAAGCCTTCGAGGAGGTGAGCGACAGCCTGTGCGTCCCGCAGCACAGCCGCGACGGCGAGGAGCGCGTGGTGCTGTTCCTGCGGATGGCGGCCGGCCACGCCTTCCGGCCCGCGCTGGTGCAGCGCATCCGCGACGCCATCCGCAGCGGCCTGTCCGCGCGGCACGTGCCCAGCCTCATCCTGGAGACCAAGGGCATCCCGGTGCGTGCCCTCGCGGCCTGTCCTGCCCTTCTCCTCTGCCCCTGCCCCTGCCCCTGCCCCTGCCCCTGCCTCTGCTCCTCTTCCTGCCCCTCCCCCTGCCCCTGCTCCTCCCCCTGCCCCTCCCCCTGCTCCTGCCTCTGCCTCTGCCCCTCTTCCTGTCCCCTGCCCCTCCCCCTGCCTCTGCCTCTGCCTCTGCCTCCTCTTCCTGCCCCCTCCCCCTCCCCCTCCCCCTGCCTCTGCCCCCTCTTCCTGCCCCCTCCCCCTGCCTCTGCCTCTGTCCCCTCTTCCTGTCCCCTGCCCCTCCCTCTGCCCCTCTTCCTGTCCCCTGCCTCTGCCCCTCTTCCTGTCCCCTGCCCCTCCCCCTGCCCCTGCCTCTGCCTCCTCTTCCTGTCCCCTGCCTCTCCCTCTGCCCCTGCCCCTGCCCCTCCCCCTGGCCGCCTGCGCACTGCACCTCCCATGCGCTCACGCGGGACTCATCGCGAGGCCGGCCCAGGCTTTATATATAGTTTGTCCCTGTTGCCTGGCAACAAGTGCCTTCCCCCGCCACCCGCTTTCTAACCCTTCCTAAACCGCACCGAAAGCAGCTTCTGCTAGATACCCCATCAGAGAGCAGCAGGCCGCCCTGCACCGCCCCTCTCCCCCCTCCCCTCCCCTCCCCCCGCTCCCCCGGCTCCCCCTGCGGGTCCCTAACGGGATTAACGCCCCTTCCCCAGGCCCCGGGGCGGCGGCTCTGGCCCCTGGACTGACCTGCGTCTGTCTGGGGCTGAGCGCTGCCCGTGCCCCTCCCGGTGTGGGTGAGGGGTCTGGCAGCTGGGAGGTCTGGCACGTGTGTGCGCGCGCGCGCGTGTGCCTGTGCAGCTGCTCCCCGGGCCGGCAGGTGGCGCTGCGCTCGGAGCTGCCCCGGCAACGTCTTTGCTGCAATGTTTCCAGGATGGGGGGTTAGGGTTAGGGCTAGGGCTAGGGTTTTAGGGAGTTGGGGGTTAGGGGTTAGGGTTTTAGGGAGTTAGGGATTAGGGTTTTAGGGAGTTAGAGGTTGGGGGTTAGGGTTTTAGGGAGTTAGGGCCTTGGGGTTAGGGTTTTAGGGAGTTAGGGGTTGGGGGTTAGAGTTTTAGGGAGTTAGGGGTTGGGGGTTAGGGTTTTAGGGAGTTGGGGGTTGGGGGTTGGGTTTTGGGGGTTAGGGGTTAGAGTTTTAGGGAGTTAGGGGTTGGGGGTTAGGGTTTTAGGGAGTTGGGGGTTGGGGGTTGGGTTTTGGGGGTTAGGGGTTAGAGTTTTAGGGAGTTAGGGGCTGGGGGTTAGGGTTTTAGGGAGTTGGGGGTTGGGGGTTGGGTTTTGGGGGTTAGGGGTTAGGGTTTTAGGGAGTTAGGGGTTGGGGGTTGGGTTTTGGGGGTTAGGGGTTAGAGTTTTAGGGAGTTAGGGGTTGGGGGTTAGGGTTTTAGGGAGTTGGGGGTTGGGGGTTGGGTTTTGGGGGTTAGGGGTTAGGGTTTTAGGGAGTTAGGGGTTGGGGGTTGGGTTTTGGGGGTTAGGGGTTAGAGTTTTAGGGAGTTAGGGGTTGGGGGTTAGGGTTTTAGGGAGTTGGGGGTTGGGGGTTGGGTTTTGGGGGTTAGGGGTTAGAGTTTTAGGGAGTTAGGGGCTGGGGGTTAGGGTTTTAGGGAGTTGGGGGTTGGGGGTTGGGTTTTGGGGGTTAGGGGTTAGGGAGTTAGGGGTTGGGGGTTGGGGGTTAAGGTTTTAGGGAGTTAGGGGTTGGGGGTTAGAGTTTTAGGGAGTTAGGGGTTAGGGGTTGGGGGTTGGGGGTTAGGGTTTTAGGGAGTTAGGGGTTGGGGGTTAGGGAACACTCCCCGGCTGCTGCGTGCAGTGTCTCCTCCCCACTCCCCTGCCCCGCCCCGCCCCGCGTTCCCTGTGGGTTCGCCCCTGTTGAAGCGGCGCCCACACATTTCCTTTCCGTTTTGGGGCGCCGGGGTGTGCCCCGCCTGGGAGTTCTCCCCTCGCTCTGGCTCTGGGTGCCGGCAGCTCCCCTGACACGGCGCTCCCTTTGCCGCCGGGGGGATGGGATCAGGGCTCCGGCCTGGCCTCTCCCCAGGGAAGCGGCGTAAAGCTGGATGGCGCGGGGACAGCCCCCTGGCCGCCGGGCGGGCTGGCGGGTGCGGGCGGCGGGGCTCCTCCGGGCTCACCGCCCCTCCCCCCGCAGTACACCCTCAACGGCAAGAAGGTGGAGGTGGCGGTGAAGCAGGTGATCGCGGGCCAGGCCGTGGACCCCCGCGGCGCCTTCTCCAACCCAGAGGCCCTGGAGCTGTACCGCCACGTGCCCGAGCTGCAGGGATTCTGAGCCTCCGCCCGGCGCCCGCCCTCACCGTCCGCTCCCGGGCCGCGGGCTGCGGAGACTCTGCCCTCCATCCGGGGGCTCTGCCCTCCTCCCGGGGGCTCTGCCCTCCACCCGGGGGCTCTGCCCTCCACCCGGGGGCTCTGCCCTCCACCCGGGGACTCTGGCCTCCACCGGGGACTCTGCCCTCCCCCCGGGGACTCTGCTGCCCTCCACCCGGGGACTCTGCCCTCCATCCGGGGCCCTGCCCTCCACCCGGGGGCTCTGCCCTCCACCCGGGGACTCTGCCCTCCACCCGGGGGCTCTGCCCTCCTCCCGGGGGCTCTGCCCTCCACCCGGGGGCTCTGCCCTCCATCCGGGGACTCTGCCCTCCACCCGGGGCCTCTGCCCTCCATCCGGGGACTCTGCCCTCCATCCGGGGACTCTGCCCTCCACCGGGGGCTCTGCCCTCCATCCGGGGACTCTGCCCTCCATCCGGGGACTCTGGCCTCCACCCGGGGACTCTGCCCTCCATCCGGGGGCTCTGCCCTCCACCCGGGGGCTCTGCCCTCCATCCGGGGACTCTGGCCTCCATCCGGGGACTCTGCCCTCCATCCGGGGGCTCTGGCCTCCCCCCGGGGACTCTGCCCTCCATCCGGGGGCTCTGCCCTCCACCCGGGGGCTCTGCCCTCCCCCCGGGGACTCTGCCCTCCACCCGGGGACTCTGGCCTCCATCCGGGGGCTCTGGCCTCCACCGGGGACTCTGCCCTCCACCCGGGGGCTCTGCCCTCCACCCGGGGACTCTGCCCTCCATCCGGGGACTCTGCCCTCCACCGGGGGGTCTGGTGGCGGACCTGGCCGGAGCTGGGGGCCCCGCGCGGCAGTGTGTGGAGGGGTGCCCGTGCGCCCTCAGCCCCCCCCAGGCCCGCTCAGCGCTGTTCGGGTTCGGCCTGCGCCTCCTTTGCTTGGCCTGGGCCTTCGGGCCGGTCTGTCCGCCGGGTGCCTTTATCTCAGGGACTGAGCGGTCCGGTCTCAGGCGACCTGTGGGCGCCGGCGCTCGGAGGGGCGGCCCCGGGCGGAGGGAGACGCTGACCTGCCCGCCCCGGGCCCAGGTCCGGCGCTCTCTCCCGCCGGCACTTTGCGCTCCTTCCGGAACGATCCCTCCTCCCGGTCACCCTGCGGGACCGGCACCCTGCGGGCGGCGCCCGGGAGGCCGTGCAATAAACACGCGTGTGCGCCACCGGCCGTGCCCGCTGCTTTCCGCCCCGCCGGCAGGAGCCGCCGTGTCCGGGACGCCGGCCCTTGGTGGGCGCACGGCCCGGCCCCGCCTGCAGAGCCGCTGCCGGGCTCGGGTCCGGGCCGGACCGGTGGGCCGCGGAGCCCGTGGCCCGGCCCCTCGGGCCTCAGCTTTCCGCCTGGAACGCGGGGCCATGGAGACACGGGAACCGAGGTCTCCGCCGCACCGGGTCCTGCTCGGCTCCCAGGCCCTCGGGGGTTTGGATCCAATTGGGGGGCTGCGCCGCCGCCCTGGAGATCGCCCAGTCTGACCGCCCGCACTCGACACCATCCGAAGGTGCTTTATTTTATTTTAAAAAATGATTTTATTTTAAAAATAATATATATTTTATTGATTTTTCACAGAGAGGAAGGGAGACAGAGAGCTAGAAACATCAATGAGAGAAACATCGACCAGCCGCCTCCTGCACACACACACACACACACACACACACACACACACACACACCGGGGATGTGCCCGCAACCAATGTACGAACCTGGGACCTTTGGGTCCGCAGGCCGAGGCTCTATCCACTGAGCCAAACCGGTTTCGGCTAAAAAAAAAAAAATGATTTTAGAGAAGAGGAGAGAGAAACATCCTCCAGCTGCCCCAGCACGCCCCCTGCTGGGGATAGGGCCCACATCCGGGGCTTGTGCCCTGACCCGGATCCATCCAATGACCTTGCCCTGCAGGGGGGACCCCAACCAGCTGAGCCGGGCGGCCAGGGCTGGACAGCTCCCATGTCCGATGGAGGGGCATCAGGCCGCAGTGCGGTCAGCTGCCCGCACCTTCCCACGCCCCGGCCCCGCCGGCTGCGGCCTCAGATTGGGGACCATGTGTGTGTCCGGGGAGGTCAGGAGCCGCCGCCTGGCGCCCCCGGTCCACCTGGCAGACGGGGTGCTGACACCCTCAGGGCGGGGACCCACGTTTCTCAGGAGCCCGGCTCCTGGCCCCCCCACCCCCCACGGCGTGGGGCTCGCCCAGGCGTGCAGCACATAACGGCTCATGCTCGCCGCGGCAGATGTGACAATTCTATTAGCGTGTCCGCACGGCTGGCCCTGCAGATGGAATCGGAGGCCAGGCCTCCGCCTGCCGCCCGGCTGCACGTTCCCGGCGGGGAGGCTGGGCAGCCCAGGCACCTGTCCCATCCTGTCCTGTCCCATCCATCCTGCCTCCCCCTCCGCCCGCCACCAGGCTGCACGTTCCCGGCGGGGAGGCTGGGCGGCCTGGGCACCCGGCCTGTCCTGTCCCGACCCGTCCCGACCCGTCCATCCTGCCTCCCCCTCCACCCGCCGCCAGGCTGCAGGTTCCCGGCGGGGAGGCTGGGCGGCCCGGGCACCCGGCCTGTCCTGTCCCGTCCCGTCCACCTGCCTCCCCCTCCGCCCGCCGCCCGGCTGCACGTTCCCGGCGGGGAGGCTGGGCGGCCCAGGCACCCGGCCTGTCCTGTCCTGTTCTGTCCCGTCCACCTGCCTCCCCCTCCGCCCCGGCCTCAGGAGCCGCCCTGGGTGGCGGTGCGTCTCCCATGCCCCATCTCCGGAGCCCAGGTCAGCTCTAGGCCGGGAGCCAGGGCCCCGGAGGAGGAGGGCAGGGATCCCCACCCTGGCCGGCCCGGCAGCCCTTCAGCCATTTCCGGCCGCGAGGGCGCCCCTGGGGGCCAGGAGGGGCTCTTCGCCCTGAGCCCGTTGTGGATGCTTGAACGTGAGCAGAAAATAAAAAAAAACCCAGTGCCCTTGCCGGTTCGGCTCAGTGGATAGGGCGACGGCCTGGGGACTAACGGGTACCGGTTCCTGGTCAGGGCACAGGCCCGGGCTGCGGGCTCCAACCCCAGTGGGGGGCCTGCAGGAGGCAGCCGGTCCATGATTCTCATCACTGATGTTTCTCTCTCCCCCTCTCCGTCTCTGAAATTAAATATATTTAAAGAATGAAAGCCCAGCACGTGAGAGCTTTTATGAATGCGACTGGGAAGCCCAAGGGTGGGTTTCAGGCACGGCTGGATCCAGGACCTCAAACAGCCCCAGAGCTCCTCATTGCGGTCCCCGAAGGAGACCAGGGCCCCCTGACAGGTTGGGGGAAGGGCACGGCTGTGCTCAGGAGTCTGGGGCCCGTTGGGTCTTTAGAGACTCAGTGTTCACATCTGTGAAATGGGCAGATGGCAAGTGGTTCGATCCCATTCTGCTTCTCTATCTCTGTCTCTCTCTGCACCTGTCTCTGTCTCTGTCTCTCACCCTCCCTCTCCCCCTGTCTTCCCTCCCTCTCTCTCTCTCTGTCTCTCTCTCTGCAGGAAAAAAACCAAACAGGCGAGTTTCCCTCTCAGGCAGCCTCTTATGTAACAGCCTCCCCGGGAGGCCTCTCCTGGCTGCTCTGCCTCGCCCTCAGCGGCAGCAGGTGGAGGGGGCGGGGGGAGTCACGTGTGGGCGAGGCTCCTCCCACGGCCCGTTCTGTGGCCACTTCCATGTGTGTCCGGTTTATTCATTTCCCCACGCCCCTCTCTTTGGTGCAATTAACAGCGGTGTCCACTTCCGGCGGCGCCTCAGACCCATGACTTGCCAAGGTCAAGGTCAAGGCCACGGCAGTGCCCCGCGGGTCCAAGGAGGCGTCCGGGGGGCTTACACCTCGGCCGTCCACCAAACTGGGGCGCCCCCCGCCCCAGGCGGCCCGGAGAGGGAACGTTCTTCTGTGTTTTCGCCGCCCTGGGCGGGGGTCCGGTCGGGCTCCTGGCTCCCCGGCGCCTCCACCCCTCAGGCCACGGTGGGTGCATGTGTCGGAGGAGCAGGGCCTGACCCTGGGGCCTCACCTCCGGCGCCGGGCAGGCCGGAGGCCCGGCCTGGGGCTCACCCCGCAGCCCAGGGCTGGGAAGCCTCAGGGCCCAACAAAGCTGCCAGCGCCCGTCCCTCACACCTCCTCACAGGGTGCCGGGGGCCCAGGGGGGCACAGAGGCAGGCAGGGGCGCCTTGCCAGGTCTCTGCACCCCACTGGCTGGGACCGGGTCACGTGCCCCCTCCAGAACCGCCCTGGGCCCAAGGCACCCAGATGGAGACTCACCCCCGGGCCCAAGGCTCAGGGCTGCAGCTTACACCCACGGGGGGCGGGAGGGGGCGGGGGGGGGAGGCAGACCTGCAGCGAGATTGGGGGGGGTGTCACGCCAGAGGCTGAGAGGCCCCAACGTCCGACGGCCTGGGTCCCCTGCGGTCCCCGCTTGCCGGCGGGCCGTGTGACTGGGGGGGATGCCCGCACCGCTCTCGGGTGGTGGGAAGGGGTTTTGAGTGGATTCCGGTCCCTGGCGACAGTTCCGGTTCAGCTAAACAGGCGCCTTTGCAGGGAAACCAATGCTGCCCGTTGCTGCAGGCGCATCCATCCAACGGGCTGTGTGTGTCCACAGCGGGGGTCGCCGCCTGCGTGCAGGGAGTGCTGGCGGTGCAATGGGTGAAGGGGTCTTTCAAGGAGATCTTTGTGCCTGGCCCCCGACCCCCGCTCGGACCCCCAACCTCCAGGTCCCCGCTTTACCTTTGCTGCGCGGGTCGGGCCCGCAGTACCAGCGGCCGCCACGCGATGGCAGTGTCGCTCCACGTTCGCGGCCCCGCGCGTGGGCTGAGCCGCAGCGAGGGCGGGGGCGGGCCCGCGTGGGGGCGGCTGCCTGCAGGGCGGAGCCCCGCCCCGCGCCGAGGGCCGTGGGCGGGGGCCGGGCTGCTTCCCTCACACTTGGATCTGCCTCCCCTCACACCTGCAGACCTTTCCCGGCCTCCGTGCCCCGCTCTGCGCCCAGGGAGCCGGGCTGTGTGGTCCTGGGAGCCTGCCCCAGGCTGGACCGGGGCATAGGGTGGGGGTGAGGCCCGCTCTGCCCAGCCCTGGGGGTCTCCTAGGCCATTGCTGCCAGCGCCGCTACCCCCCATGCCCCCCAGCAGCCCTTCAGGATCAGGAAAGGCCTTGTCCTCCTCCTATCAACGCCGGAAGCACCCCCTTAGATACAGACCTGCTAGTCCGCAGACGTCGTCTTCACCCAATCACAGGCAGGCCCAGGAGAGGCGGAGCTGGGGTTGCCTTGTCCGCTCACCGAGGAGCTCAGAGAGGGCTAGAGGCTTGCCCGAAGTCACACAGCCCGGAGGTGGTGAGGGCACCCTCAGGACCGCGTCCCTCTCCTGGCTCAGCCGCCATCGGCATCCTGAGTCTGGGGGGGTGTAAGCCGGCCCGCTACCCCGCTGGGTCCCAGCAGCACTTCAAACACAGGGCCAGGGCCAGAGGGAGGGGGAGGGGTTGTGCTTTATGTTTATTTTTTTATTTATTTTATTTTTTAAAAATATGTTTTATTGATTTTTTACAGAGAGGAAGGGAGAGAGATAGAGCTAGAAACGTCGATGAGAGAAACATCCACCAGCTGCCTCTTGCACACCCCCTACCGGGGATGTGCCCGCAACTAACGTACATGCCCCTGACCGGAATCGAACCTGGGACCTTTCAGTCCGCAGACCGACGCTCTACCGCTGAGCCAAACCGGTTTTGGCTATGTTTACTTTTAAATATATTTTTTATTAATTTCAGGGAGGAAGGGAGAGGGAGAGACAGAAACATCATTGATTGGCTGCTTTCTACATGCTCTCCACCGGGGATTGAGCCTGCCACCCAGGCCTGTGCCCTTGACCAGAATCGAACCAGGGACCCCTGAGTCTGCAGGCTGACGATGCTCTATCCACTGAGCCAAACCGGCTAGGGTTTTATTTTTTTTAAATGCATTTTTATTGATTTCAGAGAGGCAGGAAGAGGGAGAGAGAGAAACATCAGTGATGAGAGAGAATCATGGATCAGCTGCCTCCTGCATGCCCCCTACTGGGTATTGGTTGCAACCCTAGTATGTGCCCATGACTGGGAATTGAACCGTGACCTCCTGGTTCCTAGGTTGACACCCACTGAGCCACACTGGCCGGGGGGGGGGGATGTGTGTCTATTGTAGACGGTGTGGTCTGGGAAGGCCTCCCGGAGGAGGTGACATTTGAGTTGAGAGCTGCAGGGAGAAGGGGCAGGTCCTGGGAGGACCTGGAGGGGGGCGAGGAGAGGAGATGCCAGGGCGAAGAAGGGGTGCGGGTGGGACCGGCGAGCAGGCCCCCGGGAGGCCGGAGGCTGCAGGGCCAGGAGCCCGGACCGGCTGGCAGAGGGAGGCGAGGGAAGTCTGCCCTGAGAGGCAGGGTGCCTGTGCGGGGTGGTCCTGAGTGGGGAGCAGGAGGGCCTGATCCGTGTGATCCTCCTGGGGGACACACACTGCCCCACCATGCCCCCTGCCTGAAAAGGCCTTATCTCTGGTCACAGGCGCCCGCTTTCCCGGGCCTGTTGTCTGTCAGACACGTGGGCACGTTGGCAGACTCACCCCAGGCCACGCCGGGCACGTGTCCCCTCCCGGTGGGCGGCCTGTGCATTTCCCCTCGTACCCTGGTCCTCGCCGCCCTCACCCCGCACAGGCCCGGCGCACAGGAGGCGCTCAGCTCAGCCAGCACTCGGGAACGAGGGCGGGAGGGATAGGAGGTGGCCGGCAGCCTGGCCAGAGGGTCCCCAGGAGGGCCTGCCAGCTCTGGGGGTTCATCCCGGGGAGGAGGGGGCCGTGGGGGCCTCCAGGAGGCCACACACCGTCCAGCCTGGCACGTGGGTCTGCGTGCACCCCAAGCCTGGCCGGGGTGCCGGCTGGGGGCTCTGCCGGGGCCGGGAAAACCCTGTATGTTGCCTAATCACCCCGGGCCTGGCCTGCCCACCTGCCCCCGCCCGGCCCCCGCCCCCTTCCTCTCGGAGGAGCGGAGAGCCGCTCGCTAATGAGGCTGTCGGTACTAATGAGGCAGGTGCGCGCCAGCTGGGAGGGGCGGAGGCCGGCCTGCGGGGGAATCAGACACAGTGATAATGGCCGTGATGAGGAGAATAATAATGTGGCTTCCTCGTCAGGGCAGGAGTTGTCTGTGCGTGATCTGGGGCCCCGGTGGAGGCCGCCGGGGCGCCTGCCTCTCAGAGGGGGAACTGAGGCCCGGGAGGGGCCACGGGCCCTGTCTCCAGGGCGCACGGCCAGGTCCCTCCAGAGCCTCACCCCCCATCCGGGCCGCGCGGAGTTTGACCCACTTTGTCCGGGAAAATGGAGCCGGGGGAGGCGGGGGGCTGGTGGATGAGGGTTGGGGCAAGCGCGGTCCCCCCCCCAGGCTCCCCACCCCCCAGACCCCCTGCGCCTGCAGCTGTGCCATCTGCGGAAAGCTGGCGGGGTGCCCTGTCCGGCCCGAGGCACAGCCACGCCCCGGGCCTGGCCCAGGTTGGGGGGGGCGCCCAGGAAGAGCCAGGGCTGGTGGAGAAAGGGCACCGGGAGCCCCTGAGGCCCTGCCCCGGGCAGGGGGCATCCGGCCACCCGTCCTCCTCTCTGCCTCTGCTCCCGCTTGCCCCCCCCCCACCGGGGTCACTGACCGCTGGGCCTTCCATCCCGCAGCGCCTCGAGCGCGCTTCCTGCCCGTAAATAAAGGACCGGGCCTGCTTCTCACCTGGCGCACAGCCCACGACGCCGCAGGTCTGTCTCGGGATCTCGGACCGCCCTCTGCCCCCCCCAGGCACCTTGAGCCGCGCCAAATCCATTCCGGGACCTGCGCTCAGCCTCGCCGTCCCTATCACCTGCCCCCCCCCTTCCCGCCCCGGACCTGCCCCCCCACCCCGGACCCGCCCACCCGGGACCTGCCCACCCGGACCTGCCCCCCCCCCGACCTGCCCACCCGGACCTCCCCCCCCCACCTGCCCCCCCACCTGCCCCCCCGGCCCTGCCCCCCCCACCTGCTCCCCCCTCCCCGCACCTGCCCACCCGGACCTGCCCCCCCCCGCACCTGCCCCCCCGGACCTGCCCCCCCCGCACCTGCTCCCCCCACCTGCCCGCCCCGGACCTGCCCACCCGGACCTGCCCCCCCCCCCCGCACCTGCCCACCCGGGACCTTCCCACCCGGACCTTTCCCCTCCCCCCTGCACCTGCCCACCCCAGATCTGCTCCCGCCCCCCGTACCTGCCCACCCGGGACCTGCCCCCACCCGCGGACCTGCCGCCCCGGACCTGCCCCCCCGGACCTGCCCGCCGTCCTCAGCCCCAGCCTGGGAACTCCCACCGCGACGCCCCCAGCACGACCAGACCTCCCCGGCCTTCTTGGGGAGCCAATCTGCGCCCCCCCCCCCCCCCCCCGGGTCTCCCAGCCTCCGCGCCCGGCGCCCTCCCCCGGGGACGCCGGGGAGTGGCCTGTCCCGCCGCCTATCACCCCGCTCCGGCGGCCCCGCCCCGCCCCCGCCTCCCGCCCCGCCCTCCCCTCCCTCCGCCCCGTCCTCCGGCTCCCGAGCCGCCGCGCTCACTCTCCCCGCGGCTCCGGCGGCGGCGGGCGCGGCGGCGGGAGCCGGGATGGGACGGGCGCTGGGACGCAGCAGCCGCGGAGGCGGCGGCGAAGGCGGCGGCGGCCGGGGCCAGGCCGCTCGGACCCAGCGCGGCGCTGCCGGCGAGGGTGCGGGGCGCTGAGCCCGGACCCGCTCCCTCCGCGCCGGGCGCAGCCCGAGAAGCGCCGCCGCGCCCGGAGGAGCCCGGGAGGAGCCATGCCCGCCGCCCCCGCCTAGCGCCGGGCCGCCCGGAGCGAGGACCATGCGGCCGCCGCTCGGGCTGCTGCTGGCGCTGGCCGCGCTCCGCTGCCCAGGTAACGCCCCGGGCCCCCCGCCGGCCCCGCGCCGCGCGCAAAGTTGGCTCCGGCTCCGGGCGGCCGCCTCCTTCCCGAGTCCCCGCTGACTTGGGGAGACCTGGGGGACTTGGGGAGACCCTGGGAGCCGGGGGGTGTCCCCGGCACAGACCCCCTTTCCAAGCGCGAGCCCGCGCGCCCCCCTCCCCGCTCCCCTGCGGAGCCCAGGAGGCGAGTGGGGGCGCGCCTCCAGGAATCCAGTCCCCCGCCCCGCCTCGGGGCGCGTCCTCCCTCCCCCCCGGGTCCTGGCTCTCGCGGGGTTTCGCTGTGGGGGCGCAGGGGGACCCCGCTCTCGACTCCCGCATGCCCGTGGGCGCGGGCCCGGAGTTCCCGGGACACCTGCGGGCCCGGCCGGCTCAGGGCGCCTCCGCCCGCGGGGTCTGGCACGTCCCCCGCTGCTCCCCACGCCCGGCGCCCAGGACCCCCCACCCCCCAGGGGCCTGGCCCGGGGCTCCCCTACACCCGGCCGCCCCCGCGCGCGGACCCCAGGCCGCCGGGCAGCCGCGGGGCCTCCAGGAACGCGGGGATGCCCGCCGCCGGCGCCGGGGTTCGGGGTCCGGGAGCGGGGCTCCGCCTGCCCCGGCACCGTGCGCGTGGGAATCGCAAGCCGCCCCGCTCCCTCCCGTCTCCGCGGAGTCCGGAGAGCCTCCCGCCGCCCGGCGCGGCTCTGGGCCGGCTCTGGGGGAAACGCGGCTCCGGAACGCCGGTCCCTCCCTCCCCCGCCGCCGGCCGCGGAGGAGCCGCCGAGAGGCGCCGGGACCGGGGCGCGCGACGCGGGAGCTCCCTTCGCCGACCTTCCCGGGCGGGACGCGCGGGCGGGGGACCGGCGGGCGGCTCCGGCCTCAGACACCCCCGCCCCGGGCTCCGCGGAGGCAGCCCCGCCGCGCGGGCACCGGTGCGGGGGGCGCGCAGCCCGAACTTTTCAGCTCCAGCGTCTGGGGAGGCGGCGGAGGAGTTCGGCGTGTCCGTCCGCGTCCCTGTGCGCTGCGGTGCGTGGGAGCCTGAGCGCTGTCTCCTGTGAGGGTCCCCCCCGCCCGGTGACCCCGAATGTGTGAGGGAACCTCCGTCTGGCCCGGAGGAGGCGCTGGGCCCGAGGCGCCTGCCCAGCCGCATCCCCTCTCCTTTCTGCCCGGCGAGTCCGCGGCGCCGGGCACCGGAGAGCCGGCCGCTGCGGGGGGAGGTGCGGGCGACGCCCGGGCCCCGTTTCCAGAGCGCACAGGCCTGGGGGCTCGGCCGAGGCTTTGTGTCTCCCCGGGGCTCAGCGCTGGCCTGTGGGCCTCCGGAGCGAGCGCGGGACCTTTCCGGAGAAGCCGCCGGCCTCGGGCTGTACAAAGAGTACATGGGGAGCCCCCGGGGCTCCCCATCTCCCCCCTGGAAACGGAGAGCTCGTGCGCGGCTGGGGAGGCCTGGGCCCCGCAGGGCAGGTGTGCCACCCTGAACTCTGTTGCTGGTCGCGCTCCTGGCCCGGCTGCCATGGCTGGGCAGCTCCTGGGCAGCCCCCCCCCCCCATCGCCGTGGCTGGGGGAGCTCCTGTGTCCCCCCTCCCCCCCAGGGACAGCAGAGACAGTTCGGGGCCTATATTTAGCCGCAGTTAGCGGCGCTGGGGGAACCAGGCTGGATTCCTGAAGATACTTAGTTGCCTGCGGTGGGTGAGGAGGGACTGCGGGAGCGAACCAGCTTCCCTCGGAGCAGGTGGCAGTGGGGGGTCCTTCGGGGGCGGCGGAGGGGCAGGCGGAGGGGAGAGGCGGAAGGGCCTGCTCTCCGCGGGGCTGCCTGCGCTCACCCGTGCCCGCGCCCCCTCCGGCGTGGGCAGCTGCCTGGCAAAGAGCGAGGTGGGCGCGCTTCTCGGAACCAGATGGGCCTGTGCTGGGGCGCGTCCGCACCGCCCGGCCCCGCGGCCAGGGAGCCCGCGCTGGAAGCGCCTCAGTGCAGGCGGAGGCTTGGCCACGGAGGCGCGGGGGCCTCCCCGCAGGGGGGTGCGGGGGGTTGGGGGGGGGCGCCCTGCGCCGGTGACCCGTGACCGTGTGGGTGGGAGAAAGGCTTTGGGGGTGGCAGCGCTGGGAGCGGGAGGAGGGCCCCGCCTGGCACCGCCTGGCTCTCCTGACAACGGGGTGGGGTGCCTCTGGGTGTGGGGGTGTCTCTGGAGAGGCGGCCTGGGGGGGGGGGTCAGGCCATGGGATACAAATGCTGGCGCCGCCCCGGAGTGATTTAATGGCGGGACAGGGCCGTTCTCAGCGTAAATCACTGCAGCCCCGCCCGCCCCAACCAGAGGCAGAGGGGGGCGGAGGGGGGTGGGGGGACCTCTGTCTGGGCTTCGGGGCTGGGAGCCAGCAATGGGCATGGGCTGCCTGGGTCCAGGGACACCAAGGAAACCCCCGCTGGTTGGCGGGGAGTCTGGGCGGGTGTTCCCGCGGCAAAGGCCTTGCTGGGGCCTCGTTCCCGGAGGGGGGCTCCTCCCCCAGTTGTCTGCGGCTGGGGGGCCCCTTCCTTCCGTGCTGGGTCTGAACTGGATGCGACGAGGAGGCCCCTTTCCCTCTGGCGCTCCGCATTCAGCACAGGCCCTCCCCCCCCCAATTAACGAGGACCCTCGGCACCTTAGGCGGCACCCCTGGGGGTGGACAGTGAGCTCCCCACCCGTCCCCAGCGAGAACGAGCGGACTCACAGCCCGGCCGGGGTGGCTCAGGGGTTGAGCGATGACCTAGGAACCAGGAGGTCACGGTTAGATTCCTGTTGGGGCGCAGGCCCTGGTTGTGGGCTCCATCCCCACTAGGGGGCGTGCAGGAGGCAGTAGGTGGATGATGATTCTCATCATGGATGTTTCTCTCTCTCCCTCCCCCTCGCCCTTCTTCTCTGAAAGCCATAAAATATATTTAAAAATTTAAAGAAAAGAATAGGCCAGAACCGGTTTGGCTCAGTGGATAGAGCGTCAGCCTGCAGATTGAAGGGTCCCGGGTTCGATTCCTGTCAAGAGCATGTACCTTGGTTGCAGCCACATCCCCACTAGTGGGTGTGCAGGAGGCAGCTGGTGGATGTTTCTCTCTAACTCTATCCCTCTCCCTTCCTCTCTGTAAAAAATCAATAAAATATATTTTCAATAAAGAAAAGAATGGGACTCGGGGTACATCCCCCATCGGCCCCTCCGCACGTGGGCCAGAGGAGACGCGGCCGGATCGGGAGGGGCTGGTCACACACGTTCTCTGTATGAAAACTCCCAGGTCTGTCTCACGCCACCGCCCTGGGCTTCGGTGCCAATGCGGAGCCCGGTGGGAGGTGTCAGTATCACGATGCAGTGCGTCTGCCTTCTCTCTGGGAACGGGGAGATGCGGTCTAGGCCCTGGAGCTCGCTGAGGCTCAGTTTGCCCATCTGTGCAATGGGCCTGTCTCCGCTGTGACCCAGTGCCCCCGGCGGGCTGTCTGATAAGCAGCAGACCCGTGTTCCTTCCAGATCCAGAGACCGGGAAGCCCAGGACCAAGGTGTGGGCGTGTCTGTCCTGAGGAGGACGCTCTTTGCTCCCCTGGGGGGGTCAGAGGGCACTCACCCCATGGGGCTCCTCCCTCCGGCCTCATCAGCTCGCGGAGGCCCCGCCCCCCAACTCCATCCCCCGGGGGCCGGGAGGTTCCAACATATGGGTTTGGGGGGTGCAACCCTTGACAGGGCAGCTCCTGCACCCCTCCACCCCCTCTGTTTCCTCTGCCCCTCCCGCCGCAGTCAGGGTTCGCCCCCCCCACCTGACCGTAATTGACCAATCCCCACGCCTTACGCTGCGGCCCCAAAGTTGTTATAAAAAAAAAATCAATGGAGTCAATCGGACGTGCTGCGTGGCGTGGCTGTGGTGCTGGCGGCGGCCTGCAGGCACCGGCCTGGGTGAACCCTGGGGGAGCCCAGCACACAGCGCCAACCCCTACCCCTGCTCCCGGTGAATGGACAGGGAAACCCCGCCGCAGCCCCATCCGTGGGCCTGCGGGGCGGGCGCTGGGGCGGGTGTGGAAGGCGGGTGGCGGGCTCTGCCAGCTTTGGGCCGGGCGTCTGCCCGGCTCTCCGTGCGGGGTGCTGGGGATGAGTTTCCACTCCGGCCCGGGTTTCTCCTTCTGTGGCCCTGGGCTTCTCCTCAATCAAATTCCGTTTTCTCCGCCTCCTCCCGCGATACTTACCCACGTGTAAGCTCAGTCAGACCCTGTCAAACACGTTGCTTGTTATTGTCTGCACCCCTGAAACCAGGCAGCGCCCAACGACGGCCCGGGGGTCAAACCCGGCCCTCCACTTGTGTGTTTCAATAAAGCTTTATTGCAACACAGCTGCGCCCGTGTGTTTGCACACTGTCTGTGGCTGCTTTCTCACCACAGGGACCCAGGTCATTGTGACAGAGATCCTATGACCTGCAAAGCCCCAATACATGCTCTACACGCTGGCCTTCCCCCCCCCCCAAGACCGAGCTTGCCTTTGGTGGTCAAACAGGGGCTGCTCTGTGCAAATGGGCGTTTACAGCCCTTTGTGGTCCAGAACCAGAAGCCTTTGAACGGGAGAAAACATTGCCCAGCGTGTCTGAGTGAGAAGAATTGTGGGTCTCAGTTGAAAAGGCAAAACATATTGATCGGACGCCGCCATCGGCTCCGCGGTGGTCCTGGGCGGGTGGGGCTGGGTGATTGCAGGAGCGTTTATGTAACGGATTAAAAATAGCGCCGCACGTGCGGCGGGCGGGTATTTTCTGCTCCGCAGGCGAAGCGCGCTGATGGCTCCAGCTCAGAAGACCCCGCGCGGGGGCGCTGCGGAGGGAACTAGTGCGCCAGGGCCCGCCGTTAGCTCTTTCCCCCTGGGGATGACAACCACCTGCGTGCTGGTTACAGCTGACCAGAGCCGCCGAAACCGGTGTGGCTCAGTGGATAGTGTCGGCCTGCGGACTGAAGGGTCCCAGGTTCGATTCGGGTCAAGGGCAGGTACCTTGGTTGCAGGCACATCCCCAGTGTGGGGTGTGCAAGAGGCAGCTGATCAATGATTCTCTCTCATCGATGTTTCTAACTCTCTATCCCTCTCTATTTCTCTCTGTAAAAATCAATTTTATACATATATAAAAGCCGACCAGAGCCTGCGTCCTCAGTATATGGGGACACCCAGGTCTGCTCCCCGCACTGAGATGTCGGGGGAGGGGGGGCCCATGGAGAGGAGGTGGCAAATGCAAGAGCATGTTTGTCTGGGTTCTCATCGCTGCAAGGGGCAAGATCGGGCATTTCCCGGTCCTGGGGGGTGGAGAGTTCTCAGAGGAGACAGCTTCAGGCACGGCTGGATCCAGGGGCTTGACTCTCCTGCTCCTCCGCTTTGAGCTGTCTCACCGTGTTGAACCATTTTTTTTTTTTTTTAATGGCTGCATAGTATCCCAGGCCATGGAAATATGGAAAAGTGTACTGAGCGATTCCCTGCTGCCTCATAGAGATGGGGTTCCTCAGACATACAGAGGGGGTTCAGAGAGAATTGCCAGGGGCCATCCCACCCACCAGGAGCACTGTCACCTTTTTTTTTTTAAAATATATATTTTATTGATTTTTTTTATAGAGAGGAAAGGAGAAGGCTAGAGAGTTAGAAACATTGACCAGCTGCCTTCTGCACGCCCCCTACTGGGGATGTGCCCACAACCAAGGTCCCTGCCCTTGACTGGAATCGAACCTGGGACCTTTCAGTCCGCAGGCCAACGCTCTATCCACTGAGCCCTGTCAGCCGGGCAGGAAGCACCTCCTGTTAGCTTTCGCTCTCCAGCCGTTTGGTTAAATTCCATCTGCTCCTCCTCCAGCGCCTCCCCTCGCCCTGTTTCCAGCACCTGACTGGAAAGAAAGGCCTGGGGCTCAGGTGGCCGGCTGCCGGGGTTCGGATCCCAGCTCCGCCACTTGTTTGCTGTGTGACTTTGGGTGTGAGGTCACCAGCCTTCAGCCACTGTCCTCCCTCTTCCCCCCGGGCGCGCTGTCTTCCCGCCGCCTCACCCCCCGGAATTACTCCGTGATCCTGCGGCTCCGCTCGGAAAGGTGACCCACAGCCCCAGGGGCTCCTGGGAGAGCCGGGGGTCCTTCCCGGCCCAGAATGGGGGGCGGTGCTGCCGGCCGCACAGCTGCGGGGAACCAGGAGGCGGGCGGGGGCGCCTCCTCCATGCGCTTCACCTGCGGGGTTTCCCAAGCTCCGGCCGCGCGTCAGTCCTTCCGTCCGTCCTTCCATCCGTCTGCCCTGGGTTGTCGGGCGGCCTCCCCCGCTGCGGAACTGGTCCCCCCTGAGGCCTGTGGGTGAGGGTGGCGGTGATTATTGGGGTGTCTGGGCAGGACCCCCCGCCGGCAGATTCGGGCGCTGGGGGTCCCTGGTGGGAGGCGGAGCGCCCGCCAGAGGGGGCTTGGGGCCTGGGAGTGTGACCCCCAGGCGGCAGAGCTGGGGGTCGGTGACCCGGCGGGGTCATGCGTGGACAGCTCTGAGCCCCTCAGCCCCCCCATCTGGAAAATGGGGGTGCGGGCTCTCAGGTCCCGTAAAGAGCATCTCTGATGCCGCAGACCCGCCCCGGGCAACTCCAAGGTGAGCACAGGGTGGGCGTGGCCCAGTAACAGTAGGAGCGGAGGCACCTGGGACCCAGGGGTGCCCGGATGAAGCCTGGGCCCCTCACGCACACATCTCGGGTGCTCGCGTCCACCGTCCCTGTCGGGCCCACAGCCCTTGGGAGAGATTTGGGAAGAGCTGACAGCGGTGAAATAAATACAATCCAGCCCGGCCGGTGTGGCTCAGGGGTTGAGCTTTGACCTAGGAACCAGGAGGTCAGAGTTCGATTCCCGGTCAGAGCACAGACCCGAGTTGTGGACTCCATCCCCAGTATGGGGTGTGCAAGTGGCAGCTGATCGATGTCTCTCTCTCATCAATGTTTCAGGCTCTCTATCCCTTTCCCTTCCTCTCTGTAAAAAAATCCATAAAATATATTTTAAAAAAATAAATAGTATTTTTCAAAGAAAAATGAAAAAGGTCACCGCCCAACCCCCTTCTCCCCCCACCCCCCCGAGTGAGGGAGAGGGCCCAGCCAGCTCTTTGCCGACACCCCTCCTGGCTCCGGCGACAGGGACGGGGACAGGGACAGGATGGGGACGGGGATGGGGATGGGGACAGGGACGCTGTGTAGAGATTTGCTTCTCTGTGGCCTCGTAGCGCTGTCTCTGGCTGCCTCACGCTCAGCACAGAAATGAGATCTGAAAATCTCAAACACCCACGCCGCGCTCCAGGCTGGGAGAGAAGAACCCCGCGTTCCCATCAGCCCCTCCCGCTGGGCCGCGGGGAGGGGGCGGGGCCGGGGTTTGGGGGAGGCGGGGTTCCCTGCGGTGAACCTTGAGGGCCCTGTGCTCCTCCATCTCAGACAGCATCGCCAGGCTGGCTAGGAGGGACGGGAGCGTCTATCTCGTGTGCAGCTTTTTTAAAATCAGAATTCTCAGCCATGGCACTCCTCGGCTTCCACCCCCAGGAACTGAAAACAGCCCCCCAAGCCCAGATCGCCTGGTGGCGGACACGGCCTCCGCCTTCTTATAGAGAATGCCGTGGCGAGGGGCCCCATGCGGGCGCCTTCGTGGCTACGCGCAGACCTGCTTGTTTGCTTTGCGCTCTCAGCTGTTTGTGGATCTCCGAGAGGCAGGAAGAGAAACAGCCGTGAGGAGAGAGAGCCAGGGACCGGCAGCCTTCTGCAGGCCCCGCACCGGGGCCGGAGCCCGCCTCTCGGGCCTGTGCCCTGACCGGGATCGAACCCTGACCTCCCGGTTCACAGGTCGGCGCTCCTCTCGGGAGCCGGCTCTCCAGGGAAACTCTGGGGTCGGGCGAGAGCACCCGCCTGTGCCCGGGGCTTCGGCCCCGGGGACTGGCAGTTACCCCGGGGGGTGATCTCACGCCCATAAACGGCTAAGAGAGTGAGGCCGGAATGCCGCTCTGTCCCTCAGAGGCTGTGGGTGGAGCCGTGACAGAGCAGTGCCGTGGGGAGACCCCGGTGCCCTGGGACTCCGTGTGGGCGCAGTGGTCATGGGCCGACTTTGTGTCACATACATGGACTCTTCTTTCTGTTGGGAATGCATTTTTAAAAGATATATATTTTATTGGGAGGGAGCGAGAGGGGCAAAAAAAATCAATAAAATATATATTTTTAAAAAGATATATTTTATTGATTTTTTTTTTTTTTTTTTTTTTTTTACAGAGAAGAAGGGAGAGGGATAGAGAGTTAGAAACATCCATCAGCTGCCTTTTGTACCCCTCCTCCACACTGGGGATGTGCCCGAAACTAAGGCACATGCCCTTGACCAGAAATGAACCTGGGACCCTTCAGTCCGCAGGCCGACACTCTATCCACTGAGCCACACCAGTCAGGGCGTTGCGATGTATTTGTATTGACTTCAAAGAGAGGAAGAGAGAAGGAGAGAGAGAGAAACATCAACGATGAGACAGAATCATGGAGGGATTCCTCCTAGGGATGGAGCCCGCAACCCGGGCCTGTGCCCTTCACCCAGATAGAACCGTGACCTCCTAGTTCATAGGTAGGTGCTCAACCACTGAGCCACACTGGCCGGGTTACATGAATGCTTCTGGTCCTCACAGAAGTCCCATGAGGAAGGGGCTATGTTGTCCCCACTTTGCAGACGAAGAAACTGAGGCACAGAGAGGCTGAGTTTGGGGGTAGGGTCAGAGGTGCCCCCTCACCGGGAGCCAGGGCCTGGATTTCCCAGCCGCACAGGTGGACTGGGGAGTTGGGAGTTCACGGGCCTCTGGGGTTGGGCGGGAGCACAGTTCACGTCAGCACCTCGAGGCTCCGGGGAGCTGGCACACGTGTGAGCAGCTGCAGATGGTCGGTGCCAGGAGGGATTGCATCCGGATCTTGATGAATGGAGGGTTTTGGCGGTCAGCGCCTGGGCTGCTGACCCTGAGAAGATTCCGGGGGAAGTGGGACCGTTTGGGCCTGGATGGTCTCCCGACCTCACCCTTTGGGACCTCAGCCACTATGTCCCCGAGGATGGACGGGGCTCAAGGAGCCTGGAACTCAGATGCCCTTAAAAAAAAAAAGAAAGAAATATATTAAATATATTTTTGTTCATTTCAGAGAGGAAGGGAGGAGGGGAAAAGATAAAAAACATCAATGATGAGAGAGAATCATCTACTGGCTGACTCCTGAACGCCCCCTACTGAGGACCCAGCGCTACCTGGGCACGTGCCCTCAATGGGAATCGAACTGTGACCACCTGGTTGATGATGCTCAACCACTGGGCCGCCCAGCTGGGCCAACTCAGATGCTTTTGCGATGGGGCCAGCAGCGGGGGCGGAACCTCCAAAGCTGGGAAACCTGCAGTGCGAGCCCCGTGCACGGAGGAATGAAAGAGTGTCCCACCGACGACTCCGGGGGTCACCTGCCCAGCAGCCCCCCTCCTCCCCACCCCCAACCCCCTTTTTTTCCTTCAATAACACCTGTTCTGGAGCCGGAGGGCCCAGCTCCAGAGGCGAGTCCGGATTGGTCTCAGCCAGTGTCAATCAGCTTCTTCCTCGCCAGGGATTGGTTACGGCGTGGCCACGTGTCCAGAGTGTAGCCAATGAGCTGGAAGAGCAGAGCTCTAGGGGCTTTTTGGCAAACATCTCTCTGGCACGAGGCCGGCTGGCGGAAGTGCTGCTGCCCCTTCCTTGGTGCTCGGACCCCGTTGGGTAACCAAGGGGACCGCTTGGCAGCCGGAGGGGAGCAGAGCCGGCGCCCAGCTGGACCGGCGCCCAGCTCCCCGGGGCCGCCTCCTCCAGTCTCGGAAGCGGCCCCGCCGCCCCCGCCCCGGAAGCTCGTGGTGGCTCCAGCCCTGGGAGTTGCGTTTCCTGCAGCGGCTTCCTGCTGCGTGGGCCGCCCCCTCCAAGGGGTCTTTCCGAGGACTTCTCGAATATTCCAATCCTGCACCCAGGACTGGCTTTCATTTCATTTTATTTTAATATATTTTATTGATTTCTTTACAGAGAGGAACTGAGGGTTAGAAACATCGATTAGAGAGAAACATTGATCAGCTGCCTTCTGCACACACACACACACACACACACACACACCCACTGGGGATGTGCTTGCAACCAAGGTCAACGCCCTTGACCAGAATCGACCTGGGACCTAGGTCGATGCCCAACCACCGAGCCTCGCCAGCCGGGCCGGACTGGCTTTTAAGCCCCGCACTTGGCTAAAGGAGCACGGCCTCCATGTTGCTCCTGGGACAAGCGAGGCCGTGGAATCCTGGCTACAAAGGGGCCTTCGTGTGACTTGGTCGCCGAGCCTCAGGCCCTGCCTCCGGGAAGACCGCATTGCGATCTGCATTTAGTCAGGAATCTTGTTGTTGCCTCAAAGAGAAACACAGCTTAAACTGGAGAAATAAAGTATCTATCAGTCATCTATCTGTCATCTATCTATCGCTATCATCTATCCATCTGGCATCTTTCTATCCATCGGAAGAATGGGTTGGCTCTGCAGGGGAGAAACCCAGACATAGGTTTTCTAAGGCAGCTTCAGGCACGGCTGCATCCAGGCTCTCAGACAGCTTCAGGCACTCAGACAGCTTCAGGCACAGCTGCATCCAGGCGCTCAGGCAGCTTCAGGCGCTCAGGCAGCTTCAGGCACGGCTGCACCCAGGCGCTCAGGCAGCTTCAGGCGCTCAGGCAGCTTCAGGCACGGCTGCACCCAGGCGCTCAGGCAGCTTCAGGCGCTCAGGCAGCTTCAGGCACAGCTGCATCCAGGCGCTCACACAGCTTCAGGCACGGCTGCGTCCAGGCGCTCTCCGGCGCCGGCTCTGCTGTCCTCGCCGGCTGTGTTCCCGGCGGGGTTTCCTCGGGAGGCGTCCGATCAGCTGTCCATGCTCCCAGGCCCTCAGGCCCCCTCCTCCGAGTGGAAAGAGAAGGGGATGTTCTTAGTGGGTTCCCGGATTCCTCCCAGAATGTCATCCTCGGGGCCCGGCACTCAGCTCAGAGGATGGAAAACGCCAGGTGGCCGGGTCACGTGCTGGGTGGCATCCGTCTCCCCGAACCCCGAGGGCCAGGAGCCGGGCAGGATGCCCCCCTCCTCCTGGGGGAAGTGGGAGGAGTGAACAGAAGGAGGGCCGGCACAAACACCAGATGTCTCCTCCGCGCTGAGGTATTTCCGGAGGAGAGAGACACTGCTGACATCCCCTGG
>OY882876.1:663274-898274 GCA_963693515.1 Pipistrellus nathusii | reverse complement strand
ACACAGGAGCCTCACGGGGGTCAAGGACAATGGGGGCGGGGCATGAGTGGGGAGGGGCGGGGATGGGAATGAGGACCAATATGTGATTCCTTAATCAATAAAGAAATTAAAAAAAAATAAAAGAACTGTTAGCAATGCCCTAACGGTGTGGCTCCGTGGATAGGACATTGGCCTGCGGACTGAAGTCCCGGGTTCGATTCCGGTCAAGGGCATGTATCTTGGTGGCGGGCACATCCCCAGTGGGGGGCGTGCAGGAGGCAGCTGGTCGATGTCTCTCTCTCATCGATGTTTCTGACTCTCTAGGCCTCTCCCTTCCTCTCTGTACAAAATCAATTAAATATGTTTTTTAAATTTTTTTATTTTATTGATTTTTTATAGAGAGGAAGGGAGGGAGAGAGAGAGTGAGCTAGAAACGTCGATGAGAGAGAAACATCGACCAGCTGCCTCCTGCACCCCCCCCCCCCCCACCGGGGATGTGCCCGCAACCAAGGTACATGCCCTTGACCGGAATCGAACCTGGAACCTTTCAGTCCGCAGACCGACGCTCTACCACTGAGCCAGACCGGTTTCGGCTCAATTAATATGTTTTTAAAAAAACCCAAAAAGATCGGTCTCTACCCCTCCCTGCCCCCTCCCCCCATGGCTGAGCTCACCTGGAGCCCCTCCCTTCCCGCCGCCCGGGCTCTCCTCCTCGGTGTTCCCCGCCAGGCCGCGCGCCCCGCCCCGGGTCCCTGCCTCCGCGTCGGACTTGGTGGCGTCGTGTCTCCCTCGTGGTCGGTCCCGCCCTCCGGGGTATTCCCGTGCTATTTCCAGCGGAAGCAGGCGGCGTTCTGAACGGGCTGGTCGCTTTTCCTTAAACATGTTTACGTTAGAAGCACCTCGCCCGGCAGCGCACATGGGAGGCGGGAACTCCGAAGCGGAGACAATGGAAGCAGAACAATGGTCTCCGGCGCCAGGGCTCCGGGGGACGCCCAGGCGGAGGCCACGGCTCCCGGTTGGCAGGAACGGCGGCCCCTCCCACAGGGCCGGGCTGCAGGAGACCCGAGAGGCCAGCGCTCTGAGTGGCTTCCTTCTTTTCCCTGTTTAATGTTTATTTTTCATTGATTTCAGAGAGGGCGGGAGAAGGAGAGAGACACATCCATGATGAGAGAGAATAAAGATCCGGCTGCCTCCTGCACGCCCCGCACTGGGGATGGAGCCCACAACCCGGCCTGTGCCCTGGCCGGGAATCGAACCCTGACCTCCTGGTTTTCTGCCCGAAGCTCAACAGCTGGGCTGGAGTAGCTTTCTTTCTTTCTTTTTATTTAAAAAATATATTTTATTGATATTTTACAGAGAGGAAGGGAGAGGGATAGAGAGTCAGAAACATTGATGAGAGAGAATCATCGATCAGCTGCCTCCTGCACACCCTCCACTGGGGCTGTGCCCGCAACCAAGGTCCATGCCCTTGACCGGAATCTGACCCGGGACCTTTCAGCCCGCAGGCCGACGCTCTACCCACTGAGCCGCACCGGCCAGGGCCGGAGCAGTTTTCTGACTGCCCTTCCTGAGCTCCGGGGTAGCCGGCCCTCCCGCGGGCAGGGCTGACGTGGCAGCTTTGGGGGGGCGTTGGTGCCAGGCCAGAGAGGCGGGCAGCTCCCGGGCAGGCTGGGGGGCTGGGGGAGGTGGGGGCATAGCCGTGTTTGCTTCCACAGGGACAACTCGGGGGCTGGGGCTCCCGGGTCCCTGGGAGAGGTTCCCCTTTAGGCAATCGGCGCCCGGTCCGGCTCCGGGACCCGTGCCCGCCGGCCTGTGCGGCGCCCGGACCCGTGCCCGCCGGCCCTCCCGCAGGTGCCCGGCGCCCGCTCCGCGGCCCGGGCGGTGGGTTCCCGTGAGGCCGGCGCGGACACGTCGCCCGCGTTGGCACCGTCCGGGCGGCATGTGGTGCCCGTGCGGGCGGCTATTTCTGTGTGCGGTCGCTGATTCACTCGTCGCCATGGCGATGGGCAGCGCGGGCGGGAATAGGAAGCCGTGGCGTTATCCGGTGACCCCCGACAGGAAGGAGCACACGCGGAGGCTTGTTTGCCGCGGCCGCCCGGCCCCCCCGCCCGGCCGGCACCCGCCGCCCGGCCCGGCGCCCTCCCCCCCCCCCCGCACCTGCCCGGCCCCCCGCCGCCCGCCCCGCGCCCCCCGCCCGCCCGGCCCCCCGCCGCCCGCCCCGCGCCCCCCGCCCGCCCGGCCCCCCGCCGCCCGGCCGGCGCCCGCCGCCCGCCACGCGCCCGCCACCCGCCCCGCCCGCGCTCCCCGCCGGGGCTGCCCGCCGGGCTCCTCCCACGTGTGACCGTCGCTCGGGGACACGCAGCCGGGTGCTGGGGGTCAGGAGGCCCCGTGACCTCGCCGGGAGGTGCTCTCCGCCACGGAACATTCAGGAAGGCGCTGTTTTCAGTGTGAGTTTGGACATCTACCGTGTTTCCCCGAAAATAAGACAGCCTCCGAAAATAAGACCTAGCGCAACTTTGGGAGAAAAAATTAATATAAGACACTGTTTTATTTTCGGGGAAACAGGGTATGTAGCAATGTGTGTTTGTGTGTGTTTGTGTGTGTGTTTGTGTGTGTGTTTGTGTGTGTGTCTGTGTCTTTGTGTGTATTTGTGTGTGTTTGTGTGTGTGTTTGTGTGTGTGTTTGTCTGTGTCTTTGTGTGTGTTTGTGTGTGTGTTTGTGTGTGTCTGTGTGTGTGTCTGTGTGTGTGTGTTTGTGTGTGTGTTTGTGTGTCTGTGTGTGTCTCTGTGTGTGTGTTTGTGTGTGTTTGTGTGTGTTTGTGTGTGTATATGTCTGTGTGTGTGTCTGTGTGTGTGTTTGTGTGTGTGTGTCTGTGTTTGTGTGTGTGTCTGTGTGTGTGTCTGTGTGTGTGTTTGTGTGTGTGTCTGTGTGTGTGTTTGTGTGTGTGTGTGTCTGTGTGTGTGTGTCTGTCTGTGTGTGTGTGTCTGTGTGTGTGTGTGTGTGTGTGTCTCTAAATATTTTAAGCACAGAATCATATTTCATGTTATACTAGAGGCCTGGTGCATGAAATCCCTGCGCTGGGGGCAGGGTTCCCCAGCCTGGCCTGTGCCCTCTCGCAGTCCGGGATCGCTGGGGGATGTCGGGCTGAGGGCTGAGGCCCAGGGGGTGGGACTAGGCTGGCAGGTGGACGGCCTGAGCGCGGACACCAGTGGTGAGCCGGCTCCGGGCTCTGGCTGAGCGGTGCTCCCGGTGGGGCCCGCTGAGCGGTGCTCCTGAGCGGTGCTCCCGGTGGGGCCCGCTGTGCGGTGCTCCCAGTGGGGCCCGCTGAGCGGTGCTCCTGAGCGGTGCTCCCGGTGGGGCCCGCTGTGCGGTGCTCCCAGTGGGGCCCGCTGAGCGGTGCTCCTGTGCGGTGCTCCCGGTGGGGCCCGCTGAGCGGTGCTCCCGGTGGGGCCCGCTGTGCGGTGGGGCCCGCTGTGCGGTGGGGCACTCTGAGCGGTGCTCCCGGTGGGGCCCGCTGAGCGGTGCTCCCGGTGGGGCCCGCTGAGCGGTGCTCCTGAGCGGTGCTCCCGGTGGGGCCTGCTGTGCAGTGGGGCACCCTGAGCTGTGCTCCCGGTGGGGCCCGCTGAGCGGTGCTCCCGGTGGGGCCCGCTGTGCTGGGCCCCGCTGGCCGAGGGGACCCGGTGTTCACGGCTCTCCGCTCTGACGCTGGGGCTGGTCCAGCGGCCGGGACGGCAGTCTGTTGGCCAATGAAATAGCGACCGCGAGATGGCTGTCTGTCCGCCGCGCCCGGGCGTGTCCGTCCGTCCGTCCGAGGGGACCTGGGCAGAGGGGCCGGCCGGGCTGTGAGGGGCGGGCGTGGAGGCGGGGGCGGTGGGAACGGATGTGTTTTCTCCACGGGAAGCCCCGGAGGGGCTTGGCGTGGCCCTGAGCGCCTGTGCTGTCCGTCCGTCCGTCCGTTCGTCCGTCCGTGAGGTGACGCCGCCGTGTCCTGGGCCGTGACTGGCCTGGCCGGGCGTCACTCTCAGGGCAGAGCGCCGGCGGCTCCGCCCACAGCGGGCACAGAGGGCTGGCGGGTGTCAGGAAGTCGGGGCGCCCCCCCCCCCCAAGAGGGACACGTGATGTTCAGTCTGGACGGAGGACGGAGTGGGGGTGGGACGGGCGGGCCGGGCCGGCCCGGCTCCGATTTGGACGCGACTTTGGCGTCTCCTCCTCGTCCGGGGCTTCCCTCGTGCGCTCCGAAGGGGAGTGTGCACAGGGGGGACCCCAGCTGCAGGGGGGGTGTTGGGGTGGCGGGGTCCCCCCAGAGGGCAGGTCCGAGTTCTGACGTCTGGCTGGTCCTGGGGCACATCCTCGCCTCTCCCCTCGGAGGGGGTGTGGGTGGGGAGCAGCTGGCCGGTTCGTCCCTGCCCCATCGCTGTCCCCCCGCTGCCGGCTGCCTGGGGGGCGGGCCTGGCATCCGGCCCGGCTCTGACCACTCACCCCCATTGGCCCGGAGCCCGGGAGCCCAGGAGCCGGGCCCCACAGGGAGCAGGACGGGACCTGCCGGGCGAGGGCGGAGGGAGCGGCTGAGCGGGCAGCGCGGACACAGTGAGAAGCCTCCGGGGCAGGGAAGGCCGCTCGGAGGGGAGGGGCGGGGCAGGGCGGGGCCTGCCGTTGGAGGGGAGTGCGGGCGAGGCCCTGCGGTGAGGTCCTCGCAGGAGGAGAGCCGTCTCCATGACAACAGTCCTGTCAGAGCGACACCGTGTTCTGGGGGGAACCCGGGGGATGTGCCCGCGAACCGGGCGGCGGGGCCGGGCCTGGGGGCCGAGAGGGGACGGGACACGGGCATCCGCACGCCCCCCCCCCCCCCGTGGGGAGGCCCCCACGCCCCAGGCCAGCGGCACAGGGGGGGAGGGTGTGAGTGCCCACCTGGGCACACGCGGGGCGGGAGGGCGCCCACGGCCCATTCCCTTATCCTCCCTGAGGGCCGCTGCCTGGATTTAAACAACAACGGTGGGCCCCGGTCCGTGTGGCTCAGTGGGTAGAGCGTTAGCCTGCGGACTGGAGGGTCCCGGTTCGATTCCAGTCAAGGGCACAGGCCCGGGTTGCCGGCTGGATCTCCAGTAGGGGGCGTGCAGGAGGCAGCCGATCCAGGATTCTCTCTTCTCATTGATGTCTCTCTCTTCCTCTCTCTTCCTCTCTGAAATCAATAAAAAAAATTTATGAAGAAGATGGAGGCGCCCCAGGCTGTGGCTTCACCGGGACCCGCTCGCTGGCCGCGTTCCGGGGGGAGTGAGAGCTGCTCCGCCCTCCCCCGGGGCGGCCGGGCCGGGCGGGCTGCAGCTTCAGGGAGAAAAGGAAACGGCTTCGGCCGGATTCAGCCTCCGAGCGCCGCCCGCCCCACGCGTGTAATCCGTTGCTTAGAAACGCGCTCCGACCCCGTCCCACCTGCGAGGCTCCGGGCGGGCGGCGCGGACGGGAGGGGGTGGGGCCGTGGTGGTGTGGACGGGAGGGGGTGGGGCCGTGGTGGTGTGGACGGGAGGGGGATGGAGCCGTGGCGGTGTGGACGGGAGGGGGTGGGGCCGTGGCGGCGCGGACGGGAGGGGGTGGGGCCGTGGCGGCGTGGACGGGAGGGGGTGGGGCCGTGGCGGCGTGGACGGGAGGGGGTGGGGCCGTGGCGGCGCGGACGGGAGGGGCTCGGGGCCATGGGGAGCTTTTAGGAAACGGTGACCAGTGTGGGTGGGGCTTCCCGCGTCTCTCCGCCCCGGCCGGGGGCCGCGGTGGGGACGATGCCTGTCCTCTTTCTAAGCTTATTTCTGTGGGAAACATTCTTTTTAAAAAAATATATTTTATTGTTTTTTTACAGAGAGGTAGGGAGAGGGAGAGAGAGTCAGAAACATCGACGAGAGAGAATCATCGATCAGCCGCCTCCTGCACGCCCCCCACTGGGGATGTGCCGGCAACCAAGGTCCATGCCCTTGACCGGAATCGAACCTGGGACCCTTCCGTCCGCAGGCCGACGCTCTATCCACTGAGCCACTCCGGTTTCAGCTCAAAACATTCTTAATCGGCCGCTGTTACATCGAAGTCCAAGATTTAAAAAAAAAAAATGACGATGCGACAGTGAGGGGCGAGGAGTCTTGTTTGGCGGAGAGCAGAGACCGGCCTGGACTCTGCGCCTTCAGCCGTTCCCACCCCCAACCCCGCCGCCTGGTCGCTGTGCCTCCATCTTCATCTGTCCAAGGGGGGGCGGTGGTGGGGATGGACGTGGACAACACCGCCCTGGTCCCTGGAAGGCGGCCCTTCACGGCTTCTGCTCGTGGCCAGAGCCTCGCCCTCCGGCCGCGCTGGCCGCTCCGCCAGACGGAAACCCTCGGGCCACAGTGTCCCGGGCCCGGAGGGATGGGCACCCAGCGGCCGGGGGGCCGCTCCTGCCGGCCCGCGAGTTCCCTTCGGCTTGCCGGCTGCTTGGCCCACAGAAAATAGAAAAGAAAGAAAAAAAAGAAAGAAAAAAAAAGGAGTCCATTGCCAAACTTTAAAAATAGAGAGGTTTCAAATAAAAACCCAGATTTCTAGCTTCTCTCAGAAAAACCGTGCGTTGGAGCCACGCGGGGCCCATCTCTGCCTGGCAACCAGGGGCCGGCGCTGAGGCCCCGCCCCGCCCCGCCGGGAGGCGTCCCCGTTAGCCGCAGGCCCCACCGCGCCCTCCCGCCTCCCTCGGCCTCGCCCCACCCTCTCCCACCGGCCCCCGGCGGCACCTGGAGTCCCCGTCGGGGGCCCGGGGGTCCCGTGTGGCTGAGGGGAGGCGCGGAGCCCCGGAAAGGCCAGCGGGAAGCGGCTTCTGCCAGGTCTTTGGGGTTTACCCGGGTCTGAGTGGGGGCCCGTAGGGCGGTGCGTGAGCTCTGACCCTGAGGCCTCCTCCACGCAGCCCCCCAGAGGAGGGCGGGGCCGGAACCGCAGCGCTGGAAGGCAGGCTGTCCTGCCGGAGTTAATTGTAATCTGTTTGCTCCCGAGTGAGTGGTTCACTCTGACCGTCCTCATTGCTGCGGAGGAAATTAATTTCTGTTCCGCGTGGAGGTGGCGGCAATCACCGGGGCGGGGAGGGGTGGTAATGAGGTTTTCGGGGGGCGGGGAGGGGGCTTTGGAGCTGCCGCTCCCATTAGCCCGGGAGCCGGCCGGGAGCCAGGGCCCAGGCGCGTGGCTCGGCCAGGTGTTCCGATCCATTCCTGCCGGGAGGACCGGGGCTGGGGCGGGGGGGGGAGCCCAGCCGGTCTCCGCCTTGTTGACCGACTTCAGGGGAAACCCACGAACCCACGGGTTCGAGCCCGCTCGCTGGAGCCCCCTGCTCCCGGGGTGTGGTGAGGGGGAAGGGGGGGCAGGCACCGCCATCTGGGGTGGGCACCGTCCCCACGGAGATGCCCACACCCCCTTAGCCCCCCCACCATCCCCTCTCTGCAAGGCCAAGTCCCCGGATGCTGGGGGACCCCCCCCCCCCCACAGGTGCGCTGGGCAACCCCTCACCGGGAGGCAGCAGATCCGCGGTTCTCTCTCATCACTGAGGTTTCTCTCTCCCTCTCCCTTCCTCTCTGACATCCATAAAGATGTGTTTTTAAAAAAGGAGAAGAAAAAAGAACCGGCGATCCTTATTAAAAAAAGAAAAAAAGAAGGAGAAGGAGAAGGAGAAGACTCGGCCCGGCCGCCCGGAGCCCCGCCCCCTGCGCCCGGACTGGGGCGGGGCCGCTGCTCACGCGGGGCCGGGGCAGCCTCTGGGGCCGTGGCTCCTCGGCTCCGTGTCGGTGTTTTATTTTCTGCTGAAAAGGCTCCCACCCTCCTCATTGACCTGCTTTCAGGAGCCGCCGGGTGCGAGCTCAGAGCGGGCGCCGCTGACAGCCGTCGCCATGGCAACGCAGGTGGTAAACACCGGCCTGATGCTGCCCATGCTGCCCAGCGGGCTGCGGGGCGAGGCGCTGGGGGGCCAGTGGGGCCGGAGGTTTGGGGCCCGGGTCTGGGCTCCGTCCGGCGGGAGGTGGCCAGGGAGCGTCCAGCAGGGGCTCTCTAATGCCTGTCCCCCCCTTTTTAAAAAAATTATTTTTATTGATGTCAGAGAGGAAGGGAGAGGGAGAGGGAGAGAAACATCCAGGAGGAGAGAGAATCATCAATCGGCTGCCTCCTGCACGCCCCCCACTGGGGATCCTGTCCCTTGGCTGCAATCGAACCCTGGACCTTTCTGTCCGCAGGCTTTACACACTGAGCCACACCAGCTAGGGCTGTATTCCCTTTTTAAAAAAAATATTTTTTATGGACTTCAGAGAAGAAGGGAGAGGGAGAGAGAGCGACAGAAACATCCATGAGGAGTGAGAACCACTCCTGCATGGCGCCCCACACTGGGGATCTAGCCCGCCACTGAACCCTGACCTCCTGGTTCATAGGTCGGCGCTCAACCCCTGACCCCCACAGCCCGGCATGCACGTCCGCGTCCCACGCACCAGCTCATGGGCACCTTACCTAACGGTCCGCACGCCCAAGGGGGACGCCTTGTCCCGTCCAAATGCCCCCTCCCCGCCCCAGCTCCGTCCCAGAGCCTGTCCGGCCGCCCTCGGGCCCCAGCCCGGGCCCCGGGCTCCTCCCGCTCGGGGCTGGGAGCCGGGAGGACGCAGGGGGCTGGGCCGGGCCTCGGAGAGCCCTGGCCGGCCGGCGGGTGAGCAGGGGGTCTGCCCGGTCCGTGGGCACAGCTCCTAAAGGCCCCGCCTGCCCCCCAGTCTCTCTGTCAGCACGGGCCGGGGTGTCCCTGCGAGGGTGCTTTTCCGGGCTGCTGCCCCCGTGTCTCTGAGGGAAGGACAGTCTCCGTCAGCCCCCGCCCCCCCAGTGCAGCTGAGCAGGGAAGAAAAGCCCTTTCATAAAGCGTGCCCGCGGGAGCCAGGGACTCAGCGGCCTCTGCCCCCTCCGAGGGGGGTTCCCGGGTGCCCGCGGAGCCAGGGACTCAGAGGCCTCTGCCCCCTCTGAGGGGGGTTCCCGGGTGCCCGCGGAGCCAGGGACTCAGAGGCCTCTGCCCCCTCCGAGGGGGGTTCCCGGGGTGCCCGCGGAGCCAGGGACTCAGCGGCCTCTGCCCCCTCCGAGGGGGGTTCCCGGGTGCCCGCGGAGCCAGGGACTCAGCGGCCTCTGCCCTCTCCGAGGGGGGTTCCCGGGTGCCCGCGGAGCCAGGGACTCAGTTCTCGGGGTGCCCGCGGGGAGGGACCAGGGCTCCCCGCAGGAGGGGCTGGAGGGGTTTGGGGGGGGGCCTGGGGGGGGCAGCCTGGAGCTCAGGACGTCCTGCCGGCAGCCCTCAGCAGGCCGGGAAGGCCAGCTGTGTCCGGGGTCCCCTCCATTCGGAGCACAGGGAGGGGGCTGGGATTCCCTCTCTCACAGAGGCCCCCTCCCCGCGGTGGGCTTCTGTCGCCACAAAGAATCCGAGCAGATGACGTCATTACGCCCGACCGAGCGGTTTCTTTCTTAAATGCATTTTTATTGATGTCAGAGGGACAGGGGGAGGGAGAGAGAGAAACGTTCGTGATGAAAGAGCGTCACGGACCGGCTGCCTCCTGCACGCCCCCCACAGGGGATGGAGCCCCAAACCTAGGCCTGCGCCCTTGACCGGGAATCGAACCCTGACCTCCTGGTTCCCAGGCCGATGCCCATCCCCCGAGCCACGCCGGCCCGGGCTGGTTTTCTTTCGGAAGCAGCAGTGGGTTTGGGTTCAAGTCCCCAAAATTCTATCAATTGTCCCTCAAACAAACCACCCGCGGCTCCCACCGCGATGACGGCCTCGGTCACTAGGTGGCAGTGTTGCTGTGCTCGAGGCTGCGGTTTCCATGGAGGCCACGGAGAGGGGCCAGGGCCAGGGGGTGCCTGAGGGGGAGGGGGCGCCCAGGGCCTGAACCCCCCAGTCCCTGGCTGGGTCCAGGGGCCACACCGCCTCCCAGAACGCTGTCCTCTGGGCCCCTGCCTTCCCGGCTGGCCCTGCCCCACACGGAATAAGCTGGGAATGAAATTCGATTAAAAAAAGCTGCTGGTGAGAAGCCTGGGCCCCTGTGGTGAGGAGGGTTCTGTTTCTCCTCGCATTCCTGGAGGATTAAAAAAAAAAAGTCTATTCTTATTAATGTCAGAGAGGAAGGGAGCGGGGGAGAGAGAGAGAAACATCCATTATGAGAGAGGATCATGGACCGGCTGCCTCCTGCACGCCCCCCACCGGGGATGGAGCCCACAAACAGGGCCTGCGCCCTGACCGGGAATCGAACCCTGACCTCCTGGTTCCTAGGTCGACGCTCACCACTGAGCCACACCGGCCGGCTGTGCAAAAGAACCGATGTTGACCTCAGCAAGGGCGATGGCGGGAGGGCCGGACTGAGTTAGCGGGAAGTCCACAGGCAGCGCTGTCCGCCTACCAGGGGTCGGCAAACTGCGGCTCTGGAGCCACACGCGGCTCTTTGGCCCCTGGAGTGTTTAGCCAAGGCCAGCTCAGGAGTGCCCTCATTAGTTCATAACCATGTGCCTGCCTTCACAGTTTCTGTTTAAAAAACGTGGCTCTCCAAAGAAATGCCCATCGTTGTGCTGTTGGTATTCGGCTCTGTGGACGGATGAGTTTGCCGGCCATGACTGTCGCCGGTTCCCTCAGGGTGACCCCCGCTGGGTGGCCGGGGGGGACCCCGTTTGGCGCAGATGGACATGGGAGCTCAGGGGGCCGTGGGGAGGGGTCTGGGTCCACGGATCCAGCCCGGGGCGGGGGGAGGGGGTCCAGCGCCCTGGGGGCCTCCGCCGCCTCCCGCCGGCCGGGTTCGAGCCGCCAGGGCCGGCGGTGCATTTCCGTCTCCCCGCTGCCCTCCGCGAGGCGCCCGATGCAGCGTGAACGTGCCCGGGAATCGACAAGGTCACCCGCCTCCTGTGGCCGCGGCAGCTGACGAGCCGGCAGGGGTCGGCATGTCTGTCACCGCGATCCATACGGTCCATCCGCACGGCGCCCGCGCACCTGTGCCCGCCGAGCGCCCTGCCGCCGGCGCCAGCACACGCGTGTTCCTGCGTATCTCCACCGCCTCCTCGCTACGGGCAGGCTGTGCGTGAGGGAGCAGCCCAGCTGTTTGATCCCACTTCTTACTCTTCACATTTTTATTGATTTCAGAGAGGAAGGGAGAGAGAGAGCTAGAAACATCGATGAGAGAGAGTCATCGATCAGCCGCCTCCTGCACACCCCTACCGGGGATGTGCCCGCAACCAAGGCACATGCCCTTGACCGGGATCGAACCCGGGACCCTTCAGTCCCCAAGCCGACGTTCTATCCGCTGAGCCACACCGGTTTCGGCCCATTTCTTATTTTTTAAGTTTTTATTGATTTCAGAGGAAGGGAGCGCGAGATGGAGACATCCCTGAGGAGAGAGCCTCAGGGACCGGCTGCTCCGCAGAGAGGGGCTGCGCTCTGACGGGGCGCAAACACCACGCTTCCTGCCGGTCCCTCCGAAGGGGCGTGGGGGACACGCCCTCCGCTCACCCGCTTCCTCCTCTGCGTCTCACGCTTTCGGTCCGCGGCGCCGGGAGGAGCTGGAGGCACTCAGGCCGCCACTGGGAACCAAACCCGAGCCGTCCCTGTGGGGGGAGGAGTGTCAGTACTTCTCCTCGGTCGGGTGAGCGAGACGCGTGTGCCCCGGGGAGCAGAGACACCTCTGGAGCAGCCGGCGGGAGGGCGAGAGGCTTCCATCAGCCCCCACCGGCCGGACACGTGTCCTGGGGGAGGGGCCGGCCAACGTGGCGGCGTGAAGTCCACCGAGGACAGGGAGGCAAGACGGAACTCAGAATCGGGCAAATATGTTTTTATTGATGAGAGAGAGAGCCAGAGAGAGAGGGAGGAAGGGAGAGGGGAAGAGAGAGGAAGGGAGAGGGAGGAGAAATAGAAACATTAAAGATGAGAGGGAATCATGGACCGGCTGCCTCCTGCACGCCCCCTACTGGGGATCAAGCCCACAACCCAGGTACATGCCCTGACCAGGAATCGAACCCTGACCTCTTGGTTCCTAGGGCGACGCCCAACCACTGAGCCACACTGGCCGGGCTCTTGGTCATGTTTTCAGTCTGGCGCCCGGGCTGGGCTGTCTGTGGAGAACCTTCGGACCCCCCAGACCCCCAGAAACAGGATTCACGGGCTCAGCCGACCCCGGCTGTCTCCGTCAGACAGTGGCTCCCGGAGGCGGCTGGGAGGTGGGTTCGCCCTCCGGTTTCATTTCTCTCCGGACAGACCTCCAGAGCCGCCGCCGTCCGCCGCCCTCCTCCGTCCTCGCAGGGGCTCTCGCTGGTTCCCGGGGTTAACGCACTGCGGGGGGCTGTGAACCGGGTCCCCTCTGCCCCCTGCGCCCGCCGCCCGCCGCCCTCCTCCGTCCTCGCAGGGGCTCTTGCTGGTTCCCGGGGCTCTGTCCGCCGGCAGGGGGGCGCGGCGGGGGGCTGTGTCCCGGGTCCCCCCGCCGCCCCTTGCGCCTGCCGCCAGCCGCTCTCCTCCGTCCTCGCTGGGGCTCTCGCTGGTTCCCGGGGCTCTGTCCGCCGGCAGGGGGGGCGCGGCGGGAAGGCGTGGGGGGACGCCCTGCGGGGGGCTGTGTCCGGGGTCCCCCGCCCCCTGCGCCCGCCGGAGGCCCGGCTCTCAGAGCCGAAGCGGCGTCTGCGTCGTGTCCGTTGTGTGGCCGGGTCCAGCCGGGGACCTCATCGCGGCTCTGAGAACCGGCCCTTCGGAGGCCGTCGCTGAGCTCCGGAGAGGGACGTGGCTGGCGGGGTCCCTGGGCAGCCGGCCATTGTGGCCTGGGGGGCGGCGAGCATCCGCCCGCCCCTCGCGCACTGCGGCCGCCGCCCCGGACCTCCCGGCCCCCGGTTATCTGTGCGAGGAGGGGACAGTCTCTCCTCAGAGGCAAGGATGTTGTGAAGATTAAGAGAGCGAACACCTGTACACGCTCAAAACAGCCTGGTGTTTCACAGGGTTCTGTGAAGGACGGGGGTGGGGGTGGGGGTGATGGCGACTGTGGTGATGGAGATGATGACAGTGATGGTGGTGATGGTGGTGATGGTGATGAGGACGGTGGTGGAAATGATGGTGATGGTGATGGTGATGATGACGATGATGAGGATGGGATGGTGGTGATGGTGAAGGTGGTGATGGTGATGATTATAGTGATGGTGGGGGTGGTGATGGTGACTGTGATGATGGAGATGATGACAGTGATAATGATGACGCAGTGGTGGTGAGTGTAGTGATGATGATGGTGGTGATGGGGACGATGGGGAAGGTGGTGATGGAGAGGGTGGTGAAGGTGGTACCTTAGTGATGATGGTGATGGCGACGGTGATCCTATTCCTTCCCCCATCCCCCACACCTTAAAGGGGGTCGCCGGCTGTCTTGGCAGACAGGGCTGAAGGCCCTGAGCACCTGTTTTCTTGTTCCCTGGGGAACCGGGCCGGGATGGGATGGGGGAGAATCACTGTGACCGCAGAGCGAGGGACCTCGCTGGGTGTGGGAACCGGGCCATGGGCCCTGAGCTAACAACTCAGCCGCCAGAGCCACAGCCTCGGCCCGGGGAGCGGACGCATGGGCCCTGAGCTAACTGCTCAGCCGCCAGAGCCACGGCCACGGCCCGGGGAGCGGACGCACAGCGGCGCGATGGGGCGGCTGTTTCTCCTCGAAGTGCCTCTCCTCCTCCCGCGTGGGAGGGCCGGGCTGGCTCCGCCCACCTGGCTCCGGCGTCTGTGCCCCCCCCCCCCGCTGGAGGCTCGCCCTGAGCGCCATCGATCCGCTCTCCCGGGGCGGCTGTCCGCAGACAAGCGGAGCCTCGGAGGCCGCCGCAGCCGGGGAGGCTCCGGGAAACGTGTCTGAGGAAGTGATTAGCGGCCGCTGGCCGATCGGGCCAATCAGCCGGAACCGGAGCTGTTCTCAGAGGGAACTCCCTAAGGGGAACGGGGAATGGCTCCTGGGGGGACGGGGCGGGGGGGGGGGCGGAGAACAGGGATGCGGTCGGGGCACCCGGAGGCGCTGTCCGCATGGGGAAGGGTTCCAGGACGCGGTGAGAGCCGCCGGCTGGTGGGGTGGGGGGCGTGTGGGAGCGTAACGGAGGACGGAAGGGAGGGGCCTGAGCTTTTCAGACCACGGACACATTCTCTTTTATTTTTTAAATATATTTGTATTGGTTTCCGAGAGGAAGGGAGAGGGAGAGAGAGAGAAATATTCCTGATGAAAGAGAACCATGGACCGGCTGCCTCCTGCACGCCCCCCACTGGGGATCGAGCCCGCAACCCGGGCCTGTGCCCTGGACCGGAAATCGAACCGGGACCCTTCAGCCCGCAGGCCGGGGCTCTATCCACTGAGCCACACCGGCCGGGCAGCCACAGGAGCCCTGGATCCGGGGCAGAGGGGGCTCCTCCAGTTGCCCTGGATGCTGAGCCATGGGGTGGGGGGTGGGGGTGGGGGTGGGGAGGGGGGAGGGGGTCGGGGTGGGGAAGGGGGTGCCACGCTCCTCTCCCTCCCCCGGGGGCCGGCTCTCACGCTCCCGTCCTTGCCCGCAGGGTCGGCGGCGCGGGCGCCGGTGGACTTCTCCTCGCTGCCCGCCTACCTCCCGGCGCGGGTGCGGCTGGCGGGCGCGGACCAGGCCTTCCTGCTGCGGGGGCCCCGCCAGGACGTGGCCGCGGGCAACGCCAGCCTGGGGGCCCGCGTGGAGCCCTTCTTCCTGCACCGCGCGCGGGCCCCCGCCGTGCGCGCCAGCTACGGCCCCTTCGCCGCCGCGCGGCCCGTGCCCCCCGCGCTGCTGCCCGCCCCGGGCGCCGCCGGGCTGCCCCCCCACGGCCGCCTGCGGGCCCACGTGCTGGGCAGCGCCGTGTACGCCAACCGGCCCAAGGTGCAGGCGCTGTTCTACGTGGCGGGCGCGGACTGGGGCGGCGGGGACGGCGGGGACGGCGGCGGGGACGGCCTGCCCTGCGTGAAGATGTCCGCCTTCCCCGAGGCGCGCGAGGTGGCGGCCAGCTGCCGGCTGCGGGGCGCGCCGGGGCTGTGCGTGGCGGAGCTGGAGCTCCTGCCCGAGTGGTTCAGCTCGGGGCTGGACCTGGAGCCGGCCGAGGCGGAGCCCGCGCTGCTGGGCGGCACGGCCCTGGAGCTGTTCGCCTCGCTGTTCCCCGCCGACGCCGCCGGCCGCTGCCCGCTGCCCGAGGACGCCGGCCGCTGGGCCAGCAACCACATCCCCGCCGGGCCCGGGCCCGCCCGCCGGCGCGTGGGCAGCGTGGTGGTCTACCCGACCCAGGACGACCTGCGCTGGGCGCCGCCCCGGGGCCTGGGCCGCGGCCTGGCGCTCTCCGCGCCGCTGAACCTGGTGCGCCGCGGCGGCCACGCCACCTTCCTCCTCTCGCTGGCCGGCGGCGCCCCGGCCGCCAACTTCACGCTCAGGTGAGGTGGACGGGGGAGGGGTGGTGGTGGGAGTGGGGGAGGGGAGGTGGGGGGAGGGGGGTGGGAGTGGGGGAGGGGGGACGGGGGGAGGGGGGGTGGGAGTGGGGGAGGGGGGACAGGGAGGGGGGAGGGGGGACGGGAAGGGGTGGTGGTGGGAGTGGGGGAGGGGGGACGGGGAAGGGGTGGGAGTGAGGGAGGGAGGATGGGAGGTGGGAGTGAGGGAGGGGGGACGGGGGGAGGGGTGGTGGTGGGAGTGGGGGAGGGGGGACAGGGAGGGGGTGGGAGTGGGGGAGGGGGAGGGGGTGGTGGTGGGAGTGGGGGAGGGGGGACAGGGGGAGGGGTGGTGGTGGGAGTGGGGGAGGGGGACAGGGAGGGGGTGGTGGTGGGAGTGGGGGAGGGGGACAGGGAGGGGGGTGGGAGTGGGGGAGGGGGTGGTGGTGGGAGTGGGGGAGGGGGACAGGGAGGGGGTGGAAGTGGGGGAGGGGGTGGTGGTGGGAGTGGGGGAGGGGACAGGGAGGGGGTGGAAGTGAGGGAGGGGGACGGGGGTGGTGGTGGGAGTGGGGGAGGGGGGACGAGGGTGGTGGTGGGAGTGGGGGAGGGGGGACGGGGAGGGGGTGGGAGTGGGGGAGGGGGGACGGGGAAATGGGGAGTGGGAGTGAGGGAGGGGGGAGGGGGTGGGAGTGGGGTAGGGGGGAGGGAGTGGTGGTGGGAGTGGGGGAGGGGGGACAGGGAGGGGGTGGGAGTGGGGGAGGGGGGAGGGGTGGTGGTGGGAGTGGGGGAGGGGGACAGGGAGGGGGTGGAAGTGGGGGAGGGGGGACGGGAGTGGGGGAGGGGGTCAGCGTGGCCCTCGGTGGCTCAGTGGGTGGGGACGTCCGTGTGCTGGGTGTCCCGGGCGTGAGGACAGGTTCAGGGAAGAAACAGGCACAGACGGGGCAGGCAGGGCACTGTGTTTTGTGTTTGTTTGGGGGGCGGGGGGCACCTGCATTTTCATATATAAATATATAAATATATCTCTATCTCACGCTGAGCGGCCAGGTGAGGAGGATTTCTGAAGGCAGAGTCGCCGCTCGTGTCCGTCCTATGGAATAAAAGGCAAACGGTCCCCTCGGCCAGGAGTGCGGCCAGCAGGCCGGCCGGCCGCCCTCCCGCTGGCCAGGCTGGCGGGCCCCCCCATTCACTCCCCAGCCCCTAAAACAAACAAACAAACAAACAAACAAACAAACATCACAACCCGCAGCCGTCACTCTGGGGGAGCTGAGCCTTCCAGGGGAAGTGCCTGCCCCCCCCCGCCCCCCGAACCCAGGGCCAAACCTCGCTCAGCGGTGCGGTGGGGCCGGGGCGTGACCCGGCCACCAGCTGTCCGCGCTGCGCTCTTAGAGGAACGGCGTCCAGAATGTTCCGGCCGGAGCTTCTGGCTCCATCGTTCCCACAAACCGGAGCGGGAACGGGGCCCCGGAGGGCCGGCCCACAGCCAGGCCTGTGCCTGCCCGGGAATCGAACCCAGACCATCTGGTTCCGAGGCCCACGCCCGGCCCCAGCCCGGGAATGGAACCCTGCCTCCCGGTTCCGAGGCCCACGCCCGGCCCCAGCCCGGGAATGGAACCCTGCCTCCCGGTTCCGAGGCCCACGCCCGGCCCCAGCCCGGGAATGGAACCCTGCCTCCCGGTTCCGAGGCCCACGCCCGGCCCCTGCCCAGCCCGGCCCCGGCTGTACCAGCGTCCTCCCGGCCGGCCTGCGGAGCTCACGCCCCCCCCCCCCCCAGGATCCGGGCGGCGGCGGGCGTGCGTATCGCGGCCGTGAGGGTGAGCGGCGAGGAGCAGTGGGCCGTCCAGGAGGAGATCGACAACAGCGGCGCCCAGGCCACGGCCACGCTCAGCTGTGCCGGCCCCCACCCCGGCCCGCGGGGCAGGTGAGTCCCCGAGGCGCCCGCCTGGCAGCGGGGTGGGGGCCGGTGAGGATGATGGGGGTGAGGATGATGGGGGTGAGGGTGATGGGGGTGAGGATGATGGGGGTGAGGATGATGGGGGTGGGGGTGATGGGGGTGAGGGTGATGGGGGTGAGGGTGATGGGGGTGAGGATGATGGGGGTGGGGGTGATGGGGGTGAGGGTGATGGGGGTGAGGGTGATGGGGGTGAGGGTGATGGGGGTGGGGGTGATGGGGGTGAGGATGATGGGGTGGGGGTGGGGGTGAGGGTGATGGGGGTGAGGGTGATGGGGGTGAGGGTGATGGGGTGGGGGTGGGGGTGAGGGTGATGGGGGTGAGGGTGATGGGGGTGAGGGTGATGGGGGTGGGGGTGGGGGTGAGGGTGATGGGGGTGAGGATGATGGGGGTGAGGGTGATGGGGGTGGGGGTGAGGATGATGGGGGTGAGGGTGATGGGGGTGGGGGTGATGGGGGTGAGGGTGATGGGGGTGAGGGTGATGGGGGTGAGGGTGATGGGGGTGAGGGTGATGGGGGTGGGGGTGATAGGGGTGAGGATGATGGGGTGGGGGTGGGGGTGAGGGTGATGGGGGTGAGGGTGATGGGGGTGAGGGTGATGGGGGTGGGGGTGAGGATGATGGGGGTGAGGGTGATGGGGGTGAGGGTGATGGGGGTGAGGGTGATGGGGGTGGGGGTGATGGGGGTGGGGGTGAGGGTGATGGGGGTGGGGGTGGGGGTGAGGGTGATGGGGGTGAGGGTGATGGGGGTGAGGGTGATGGGGGTGGGGGTGAGGGTGATGGGGGTGAGGGTGATGGGGGTGGGGGTGAGGATGATGGGGGTGAGGGTGATGGGGGTGAGGGTGATGGGGGTGAGGGTGATGGGGGTGGGGGTGATGGGGGTGGGGGTGAGGGTGATGGGGGTGGGGGTGGGGGTGAGGGTGATGGGGGTGAGGGTGATGGGGGTGAGGGTGATGGGGGTGGGGGTGAGGGTGATGGGGGTGAGGGTGATGGGGGTGAGGGTGATGGGGGTGGGAGTGAGGATGATGGGGGTGGGGGTGATGGGGGTGAGGATGATGGGGGTGAGGGTGATGGGGGTGAGGGTGATGGGGGTGAGGGTGATGGGGGTGAGGGTGATGGGGGTGAGGGTGATGGGGGTGAGGGTGATGGGGGTGGGGGTGAGGATGATGGGGGTGAGGATGAAGGGGGTGAGGATGATGGGGGTGAGGGTGATGGGGGTGGGGGTGATGGGGGTGGGGGTGAGGATGATGGGGGTGGGGGTGAGGATGATGGGGGTGAGGATGATGGGGGTGAGGGTGATGGGGGTGAGGATGATGGGGGCGGGGGTGGGGGTGGGGGTGAGGATGATGGGGGTGGGGGTGGGGTGAGGATGATGGGGGTGAGGGTGATGGGGGTGAGGATGATGGGGGTGGGGGTGAGGATGATGGGGGTGAGGATGATGGGGTGGGGGTGGGAGTGAGGATGATGGGGGTGGGGGTGAGGGTGAGGATGATGGGGGTGAGGATGATGGGGGTGAGGGTGATGGGGGTGAGGATGATGGGGGTGGGGGTGGGGGTGAGGATGATGGGGGTGAGGGTGATGGGGGTGAGGATGATGGGGGTGGGGGTGAGGATGATGGGGGTGGGGGTGAGGATGATGGGAGTGGGGGTGGGGGTGGGGGTGAGGATGATGGGGGTGAGGGTGATGGGGGTGAGGATGATGGGGGTGAGGATGATGGGGGTGGGAGTGAGGATGATGGGGGTGGGGGTGAGGGTGAGGATGATGGGGGTGAGGGTGATGGGGGTGAGGATGATGGGGGTGGGGGTGGGGGTGAGGATGATGGGGGTGAGGATGATGGGGGTGAGGGTGATAGGGGTGAGGATGATGGGGGTGGGGGTGGGAGTGAGGATGATGGGGGTGGGGATGATGGGGGTGGGAGTGAGGATGATGGGGGTGGGGATGATGGAGGTGAGGGTGATGGGGGTGAGGCTGATGGGAGTGGGGGTGGGGGTGGGGGTGAGGATGATGGGGGTGAGGATGATGGGGGTGAGGATGATGGGGGTGGGGGTGGGGGTGATGGGGGTGAGGATGATGGAGGTGAGGATGATGGGAGTGGGGGTGGGGGTGGGGGTGAGGATGATGGGGGTGGGGATGATGGGGGTGGGAGTGAGGATGATGGGGGTGAGGATGATGGGGGTGAGGGTGATGGGGGTGAGGATGATGGGGGTGGGAGTGAGGATGATGGGGGTGGGGGTGAGGGTGAGGATGATGGGGGTGGGGATGATGGGGGTGAGGGTGATGGGGGTGAGGATGATGGGAGTGGGGGTGGGGGTGGGGGTGAGGATGATGGGGGTGTGGATGATGGGGGTGGGGTGGGGCCGGGCGTGGCTGCAGAAGCTGGTGGTGGCGAACGGAGGTGACAGCGAGCCGCGCCTGTGATGAGGGACGCCCCTCCAGGGCTGGCAGCTGAGGCTGCCCCGCGGGGAGTCGAACCCTGACCTGGTTCCTAGGTAGGCGCTCGGCCCCTGCGCCCGGGCCGGCGGAGGGGGGCGGGCTCCCGCGGGCGGCGGCCTCATCACACCCCCCCCCCGTTAATTCCCGCCGGACGGAGCCCCCCCATCGGGGCCGCGGGCGGATGATGGAGGCCGAGGGCTGTCGTTAAACGCGGCCAAGTGGCTGACGGATCGGCTGTCAGCGGCCTCTGGCTGGGACAGGAAGGAAACGCGATTTAATTATTTTCAAACCGAGAAGCAGGGTGACGAGTGGCGGCCGCTTGACGCGGAGCCGGGAGGCGGGAGGGGGAAGGGGCTCCGACCCGTCACCGTCACTGCCGAGCAGCCGCGGGCGGGGGGGGGGGCGCGTCCAGGCGGCTCCTGGGGGCCCACGGGCCGTTCCGTTTGACCTGGAGCCCCCCCCCCCCCGTCCCTGTGGCCCACGCTGCGCCCCTCGGAGATCTGACTAAACACACGTTCCTGCCCGGCCGGCCCGGTGGCGCAGGGGTTGAGTGTTGACCTTTGAACTAGAAGGTCAGGGTTCCATTCCGGGGTGCAGGCTCCATCCCAGGGGGGCGGGGGGCGGGGGGCGTGCAGGAGGCAGCCGGTCCGTGATTCTCTCTCTCCCTCTTCCTCTCCGGGAAAAATATCCCCAGGTGAGGACCTAAAAAACAATAAACAGCCGGGACCGGTGTGGCTCAGTGGGTAGAGCGTCGGACTGAAGGGCCCTGGGTTCGATTCCGGCCAAGGGCATGGACCTTGGCTGCAGGCACATCCCCCGTGGGGGGCGTGCAGGAGGCGGCTGGTCCATGTCTCTCTCTCATCGATGTTTCTAGCTCTCTGTCCCTCTCCCTTCCTCTCAGTGGAAAATCAGTAAAATACATTAAAAAAAAACAATAAACAAAGCAAACAAAAGCGGGCGATATGGCAAAGCTCCCCGGAGCGACCCTTCCCGAAGGTCCGGGCCTGTGGCCGCTGAGCCGGCGTCCGGCGGGGCCGAGGGGACGCGTTCTCCGGGTCCTCCCTCCTCGCCGCCCGCGGCCCCGGCCTCGCGGGGGCCGGGCTGGCAGCCTGTCGGACCCCCGCCGGGCGCGGGGCCAGCCCACAGAGGCGCCCTGTCGGCTGCCCGGGCTGGCGGCGGCCCCGTGGCCGGGCTGAATGGCGCTTTCACGCGGCTCCTGGAGCTCGGGCCGGGCTCCGGCCGCGGTGCCCGCCGGGCCGGGAGCGCCAGGGTCCGGTGCCAGCAGCCGCGGCCACGGCCATGGGCACCGTGCGGGCGGGGCCGGCTGCCCTCGGGCTGCGTCTGGGAGAGAGGAAGCGCCAGGTGGACCCCTGCCTCCCGCTCCGGGCTCAGCGCTCCCGGGGCCTGTTCCGGCCGAGGGGGCGGGGAGGGGGCGGGGCGGGGGCGGGAGGGGGATGGGGAGGTGGAGGGGGGAGGGAAGGGGCGGGGCACCTGCACAAGCATCCTTCATGGCGGGTGGGGCCACGTGAAATCACGTGTAATTTTTAAAAAATATATTTTATTGATTTTGTACGGAGAGGAAGGGAGAGGGAGAGAGAGTCAGAAACATCGATCAGCTGCCTCCTGCACACCCCCCACTGGGGATGTGCCCGCAACCTTGACCGCAATCGAACCTGGGACCCCTCAGTCCGCAGGTGGACGCTCTATCCACTGAGCCACACGGGTTTCGGCTCCCCATTGGTCTTTAGAGAGAGCGGGAGGGTTGGAGGGAGAGAGAGAAACTGGTTGCCTCCATCATGCATCCTGCCTGGGGCCAGGGACTCACACCCGCAACCCAGTACGTGGACTGGAACCCAAGGCCCTTCGGTGCGTGGGCCACGCTCTAACCACTGAGCACACCGGCCCCTCTCTCGCTCCTTCCACCTGCCACCCGCCTGTCTGGGAGCAGTGACCTCCCCTCCCCGCCCGCCAGGCGCCGCTGCTTTTATGCTCGGATGCGGGGGCGAGGCCATGACCTCCCTCCACTGTGTGCGGCTCCGGAGGCCTGGCCTCTGTGGGGTCGCACGGCCGGCGTCCCCGGCGCGGCCCCCCCGGTGGCCGGCGCTGCGTCCTTGGCGAGGGCCTTGCCCCGCGTCTCAGCAGGGGGACGCGGGGACGGGGACCAACGGGATAATGACGGGCATCGCTGACCCCGTGACCGGGCGCCAGCAGCCCCTGCGGCCCCCGGGGACCCAGCCGGCCGGCGTGCGGGCGCCACCCCGGGACCCCGGCCTCGTTAGCCGCCGCTCTCAGCGGGCGCCGAGCAGCCGAGCTGCCGCCGGGCAGGCAGGTCCCGGTCTAATGAGGCCCCTTTCCGGCCGGAGAGAGCCGACAGAGCAGGCTCTCGGGAAAGTGATTCCAGCTGGCTGCGTGTGATGCTTCTCTTTTTAAATTTCTTCAGAATGTTTTTATTGATCTCAGAAGGAGGGAGAGGGAGGGGGGGAGGGGGACATCAGTGATTAGGGGGAGTCACGGGCCGGCTGCCTCCTGCACGCCCCCCATGGGGGATCGAGCCTGCACCCTGGGCCTGTGCCCTGGACCGGAGTTGAACCCGGGACCCTCGGTGTACAGGACAAGGCTCTATCCACTGCAGTGGGTGGTTTCTTGCATTTGGATTTAATTATTCCCATTGTCTGGAAAGTGCCAGGGTGGGATTGGTTGAGGGTCATGTGTTACAATGTAACTCTCTGATGGGCTGGGTGAGGGCGTGTGTTACAATGTAACTCTCTGATGGGCTGGGTGAGGGCGTGTGTTACAATGTAACTCTGGGATCCGGTGAGTGAGGGCGTGTGTTACAATGTAACTCTGGGATCCGATGAGTGAGGGCGTGTGTTACAATGTAACTCAGATCCGGTGAGTGAGGGCGTGTTACAATGTAACTCGGACCGGCTGCCTGAGGGCGTGTGGCGGCCGTTCGCTCTCCGTGCTGACGGGGGCTCGTGGCCGGTCACCGCGCGCGTCCTCGGGGTGGGCGGCCTCGGACACGCGCCTGTCTCTTCTCCAGGGTGAACGGCTCCCTCTCGGAGATCCTGCAGGTGGACCTGGGGGTGGACAACAGCAGCGACCTGGCCGGGGCCCAGCCCGTCACGTGGCAGGTGGAGTTCCCGGCCGAGGACGCGGCCGGCGAGCTGGTGGTCTCGGAGATCTTCGTCAGCCAGACCAGCTTCGTGGGCATCGTGCCCCTGGCGATGGTGAGCGGGCGGGCTCCGGGCTCCCAGAGCTCCCTCTGAGCGCTTTAAATAGCGCGTGTTTTGTTTTTTTTTTAAATTGATGTCAGAGAGAAAGGGAAACAGCCGTGAGGAGAGAGTCATGGATGTGACCTCCCCCCGCACACCCCTCCCCCCGCGCCCCGCCTGTGACCTCTGGCCCCCGCACACCCCTCCCCCCGCCTGTGACCTCCCCCCCCCGCACACCCCTCCCCCCGCGCCCCGCCTGTGACCTCCCCCCCCGCACACCCCTCCCCCCGCCTGTGACCTCCCCCCGCACACCCCTCCCCCCGCCTGTGACCTCCCCCCCCCGCACACCCCTCCCCCCGCGCCCCGCCTTGACCTCCCCCCCCGCACACCCCTCCCCCCGCCTGTGACCTCCCCCCGCACACCCCTCCCCCCGCCTGTGACCTCCCCGCACACCCCTCCCCCCGCCTGTGACCCCGCAGGACACGGAGATGGTGAACACGGCCGTGCTGACCGGCCGGCCGGTGTCGGTGCCGGTGCGGGTGGTGGGCGTGCAGGAGGACGGCTCCGTGGTGGCCGTGGCCGAGGCCCTGGAGTGCCGGTCGTCGGACGAGGACGTCGTTAAGGTGCTGCCCCGCCGCCGGCTCCCCTGCCGGCCCTTCGGGGTTCGGCCCCTTGGGGCCCCCTTTTCTGTCCGGGTCCCCAGCGTCCACTGTCCTTCCCCTGATCTGTCTCAGGCCCCCCCCTCCCGCTGACAGTCTCGGGGTCCCCCTCCCGGTCACTGCCCCCCTCTTCCCGCTGAGTCTCGGGGTCCCCGGTCACTGCCCCCCTCTTCCCGCTGACAGTCTCGGGGTCCCCCTCCCGGTCACTGCCCCGGCTGACAGTCTCGGGGCCCCCAGGTCTCGGGGCGCTGCGATGCCGTGTTCGTGAACGGCCGGGAGATGCGGGGCCGGGCGGGCACGGCGGTGAGCTTCACGCACCGGCACTTCACGGCGCAGCTGGAGATGACGGTGTGGGCGCCGCGGCTGCCCCTGCAGATCGACGTCTCCGACACGGAGCTGAGCCAGGTCAAGGGCTGGCGGGTGCCCGCGGCCCCCAACAGCAGGTGAGGCGGGGCGGAGGCCCCTCGGCCCGGTGACCCCCTCTGTCCCAGTGACCCCCCTCGGCCCGGTGACCCCCCCGGCCCCGGTGACCCCCCTCGGCCCGGTGACCCCCTCGGCCCGGTGACCCCTTTGTCTGCCGAGCCAGGCCCGCGCGGGACAGCGAGGACGAGGAGGACGAGGAGCGGCGGGGCCGGGGCTGCGCCCTGCAGTACCAGCGCGCCCTGCTGCGCGTGCTCACCCAGTTCGTGGCCGAGGGGCCGGAGCCGGGCCGGCGCGCCCACCTGCTGGGCCCCGACTGGCAGCTGGACGTCACCGACCTGGTGCGCGACTTCCTGACGGTGGAGGAGCCGCGCGTGGCGCAGCTGCAGGGCCTCACGCTGGCCGGCCGCGAGCCGGGCATCACCTCCGTGCAGGTGGGCGCTCCCGCCGGGCCCCGGCCCGCCCCAGGCCCCGCCCCATCCCTGACCCAGGCCCCGCCCCAGGCCCCGAACCCATTCCTGACCCAGGCCCCGCCCCAGGCCCCGAACCCATTCCTGACCCAGGCCCCGCCCCTCCCACCCCAGACCCCACCCACTCTGCCAAGGCCCCGCCCCGGCCCCGCCCCCATCCCCGATCAGGCCCCGCCCCAGGCCTCCCCCTCCTGTAGGCTGTGTCCGGGGGATGCACCTGTGCACAGGGCCTGGCTGACTACCTCCTGCCCGCGCGCCCTCCCGCCCTGCCCCGGAGGTCCCGCACGCTGTTTCCTGATCACCAGTTTCCCACCGGAAACCCAATCAGCTTTGCCTCTGAGAGACTTTTAGGGAAATATAAACTGTCTTTCACTGGCGCTCAACTACGCCCACAGCGTGCGCAGCCGGGGGGGGGGGGGGGGCGCTCTGCTGTTTAGTTTTGTTAGTCCTCCCCCGAGGATGCGTTCTCACTGATTTTTAGAGAGTGGGAGGGAGGGGGAGTGACGAGGGGGAGGGAGAGAGAGAGAGAGGGAGGGAGAAAGATTGGTTGCCTCCTGCATGCACTGACCAGGGGGTTCCAACCCTTCACCAGCTGACGCTCTAACCACTGAGCTGCACGACCAGGGCTAGCTGCTGCCTTCCGGTTCACGCAGGCCCCCCTGGGGGACACCCTGCCCGCCAGGGGCTGGCGGAGGGGGAGGAAGGCGGTCCTCAGGCGGCGGGAGGTGGAGCACTGGGGGCGGGACGGGGGGCGTTGACGTGGAGTGGGGCCCCGCCGGCCCTCCCGCCGCCCGCAGGTGCTCTCGCCGCTGTCGGACGCCATCCTGGCGGAGAAGACGGTGACGGTGCTGGAGGAGCGGGTGGCCATCGCCGAGCTGGGCGTGCAGCTGGTGGCCGGGCTGGCGCTGTCCCTGCAGCCGCACCCGGCCGACCGCCGGGCCATCGTCTCCACGGTGACGGCCCAGGACGTGCTCCAGGCCCCGGGGCAGGTGAGACCCGTGTCCTCGGAGCCCCCTCCCTGCCCCCCGCCCCCGGCCTCTCTCCCGGCCCCTCCCCCGGCCCCTCCCCCCGGCCCCCGGCCCCCCGGGGGTCAGCACCGCGCTCGGACCCGGGCCTGGGCACTCGAGCTGCCTCCTGCTCCGCACCCAGCTGCTCCGTCTCCCAGCGCTCGGGGGAGCAGACGGTTTGTTAAAAAACATGTTTTTATTGATTTTTCAGAGAGGAAGGGGGAGGGAGGGAGAGGGAGGGAGAGGAAGAAACATCCACGGTGAGAGAGACTCATGGACCAGCTGCCTCCTGCACGGCCCCCACTGGGGATGGAGCCCGCCACCTCCTGGCCTCGAACCCTGACCTCCTGGCCCGGCCTCCTGATAAGGGAGGTTGGGGGTGGGTGGGAGGGGGGGGCTGCCCGGGAGGCTGATGGGCTGGCCTGCGTTTGGCTCAGATCCGTCGCCCGACCTTTCCGAGTGTTTCCGGAAAGGTCAGAGCCGAGCCCGCCGCGGGCGGGTGGATCGGCCTGGGCCTCGGGGTGAGGGGGAGCCCGGCGCTCGCTCCGCGGCCGGCGGCCGGCGTGCCCAGGCTGCGCAGAGCGAGAACACGGAGAGGTTCCCCCCCCTCCCCGCCAGCGTGGCCCAGTGGGTAGAGGGTCGGCTCTCCCACCTGAGGGCGGCGGGTTCCACCCCCGTCACAGGCATGGCCCTGGCGGCGGGTTCGACTCCCGTGTCCCTCTCGCCTCGATGTCTCTCTCCTTCCCCCTCCTGCCTCCCTGGCACTCTCTCTGAAAATGATTGGGGGGGGGAAATACCCTCATGTCCTAGCTGGTGTGGCTCAGTGGGTAGAGCGTCGGCCTGCGGACTGGGTTTGAAGGGTCCTGGGTTCGATTCCGGCCAAGGGCACATGCTCCGGTTGTGGGTTTGATCCCCAGGAGGGGGCGTGCTGGAGGCAGCTGACCCACGATTTCTCTCTCATCGTGGCTATTTCTCTCTCCCTTCCTCTCTGAGATGAATAAAAACATATTAAGAAAATGCCCTCGGGCGAGGATTCATAAAAAAAACGAGCCCCAAACCCCCTCAGGACGCCCCTGTCCTCTGTTTGTGTGTCTGAGGCCCTCGAGGCAGGGACCCCATCCCGGCCCCGCCCCGGAGGGCCCCGCGGCTGACCGCCCGGCGCCCGGTCTCCCCCAGGAGGCGATCGTGAGCGTGTGGATTCTGTTCAGCGACGGCGCGGTGACCCCCCTGGACGTCTACGACCCGCAGGACTTCTCCGTGGCCCTGTCGTCGCTGGACGAGATGGTGGTGTCCGCGCGGCCCGGCCCGCAGCCGTGGTGGCCGGCGGTGGCGGCGGAGGGCGAGGGCCAGGGCCCGCTGCTGAGGCTGGAGCTGCTGCTCAGCGAGCCGTGCCAGAAGACCAAGCGCCGGAGCGTGCTGGCCGCCGGCACCGGCACCGTCCGAGTCCGCTTCGACCCCCGCGGGGGCCCCAACGACATCGGGGGCGTGAGCCGGGAGTACCGGGACCCGCTGAGCAACTCCATCCCCGGCGGGGGCGGCGGGGAGAGGGCGGGCCCGGGGCGGCCGGGCCGCGGCCCCCCTGAGGGCGCCAACCGGAGCGCCACGCCGCCCCCGCCGTGGCCCCTGGGGCGCAAGGACACGCAGCGGCCACGGGACCCCGACTCCTTCACCAGCTTCCCCACGCAGGGCCGGTCCCAGGGCCCCCGCCCCGCCGGCGACCTCACCGTGGCCGCCCGCGGCCTCACGGACCTGGAGATCGGCATGTACGCGCTGCTGGGCGCCTTCTGCCTGGCCATCCTGGTCTTCCTGGCCAACTGCGTGGCCTTCGCCTGGCAGGCCCGGCACAAGCGGCTGGCGGGCGGCGAGCAGGGCGCCCTCCCGCACGCCCACGACTGGGTGTGGCTGGGCCACGAGGCGGAGCTGCTGGAGAGCCCCGTGGACGTGACGCTGCCGTCCGAGGAGGCCGCCTCGCCGGGCCGGGGGCCGCCCTACGAGGAGCGGAACTTCCTGCTCAACGGGGGCTCCCCCGAGGCGCTGCCCAGCCAGCTGCTGCGGCCGCCCGACTACTACGGCAGGGACCCCCGGCGCCCGCCGCCCACGCCCGCCGGCCCGCGGCGCAAGCGGGTCAAGTTCACGGCCTACACCACCATCCTGCCCGAGGAGGGCGGCGCCTACACGGACGCCGTGCTCTTCCACGGCGAGGAGGGCGGCGTGCAGTGGGTGTGCCCCGACCTGGGCCGCGGGGACCCCCGCGACTTCCAGGACTACATGGAGAGGCTGCGGGACCAGATGTGAGCGGCGGCGCCATTCACCGTTATGCCTTCTGTTTGCGCGGGGGCGGGCCGGGGCGGGCGCGGGCGCGGGGCACGGCGGGGCGTCTGCGGGGCCAGTCCGCCGGGGGTCCAGTTGGAACAGGTCAGAGCGCGGGGAGGAGAGCTGCTGAGGTGGGTTTTTAGGGTTTTGTTTGTTTTGTTTTAAATATATTTTATTGATTTTTCATAAAGAGGAAGGGAGAGAGAGAGAGAGAGCTAGAAACGTTGATGAGAGAGAAACATCGACCAGCTGCCTCCTGCACACCCCCCACCGGGGATATGCCCGCAACCAAGGTACATGCCCTTGACTGGAATCGAACCCAGGACCTTTCAGTTCACTGAGCCAAACTGGTTTTGGCGGTTTTTTGTTTTTTTAAATAAATTTTTATTGATGTCAGAGAGGAAGGGAGAGGGAGAGAAATATCCATGAGGAGAGAGCATCATGGACCGGCTGCCTCCTGCACGCCCCCCACGGGAGATGGAGCCCGCAGCCCGGGCCTGTGCCCTGACCGGAACCGCACGGGGAAGGGGGTGTACGTTGGGAAATGTCCCCGAAACAGCGCCTGTGGTTCTGGCGGACCCCCCTACCCCCACCCGTCTGCCCGCTGCGGGTCCGGCTTCGATCCAGGGTCAGACCCGCCGGAAGGACAGGCTGTGGTCCCGGGATGCCCGCGGGGGAAGGACTCGGCCTTGACCTTTCTCCCCCGACCCCCTGAGGCACAGCGACCTGGGACAGGCGTCCTTAGACACCAACTGAGCCGCCCTGGGCGGGGCCCACGCTTTCTCTCCGCCTCCGCCCGCGGCCGCCGGCCTTGGGGAGACAGGAGGACAAGACACGTCTTTCCCCTCGGCCATCTGTTCCATTTCCACGCGTCTCAGTCACGCCGTGCTCCCTGGGGGCCCCGGGAGGCCCCCCTCGTCTGGTTTACGGTCTCTCTGTCCCCCAAGCCCCCCCCCACCCCCAGCCGCCAGCCCGCGTCCTCTCCCTCGTCTTCCCTCCGTTTTGTGGGGAACCCTCTCGCTTTTGGGGACATGGGGTTCTCTGAAACTGTGACGGCGCCGTGCGGGGCGGCGTTCCCTCCCGTTTTCCACACGAAGCGGGAACGCTCTGCGGAGCGGTCCTGACCCCAAACAGCTCTCTGTCTCCCGGAGCTGGGGGGCTCCGGGGCAGAAGGACTCGGGGTGGCTGTGGGCTCCGCCCGGTGCGTCGGCCGCAGACCCCTATGCAAGAGGGACTCCCCTCAGACAGACGGCCCATCCCCCAGGCCCCCCGTTTGTAAAAGGTAGGAGATGTTTGAACTTAGCAATACGTAATCCATAGCAAACCCCCCCCCCCTACGATGACCCTCCCCCAAAGGTCTCCCCAGAAACGACTCTGGTGGAGAGGAAACCCCACAGGTGCGCCCTGACGGGCCCCCCCAAATTCATGCAACAAATGACGTCAGCGCCCACGGAGCAGCCACGCGGACACCCAGGCGGGCAGCGCGGGAGCCGGGTCATTTGACACAGAAGCGGCTCCCCCGGTGTGGAAGCCACGGCCACGGGCGCCTGCACGGAGGCGGGGTCGCCTTCCCCACCGTCTTGAGTCACGAGCCTCCGGAGAAACGGAAGGTCAAAGGCAGGAACAGCTCGCACCGGCCCCTGGGGGGGGGGCGCCCCTGCGGGAGACCCCGGGCCGGGCCGGACCCCACGTGGCCGAGGACTGAGGGTCCCAACGGGCGGCGCCTTGCCCACCGGCCTCCGGGGCGGCTGTCACCGATGACGTCACCGATGACATCACCCGCGCCCCGGGGCGTGTCCCGCGTTGAACCTGGGGGTGAGGGAGCGGAGCGGGAGGGGAGGATGCAGCCGGGACTCCCCACCCCAGGCCGGAGCGGACCAGCTGCTCCGGGTGCGGATGAGGAGCGGGGCCCCTGCTGCTCGGTGGGCGGGGCGAAGGTCAGGTGCTCATGGAAACTCCCAGAATCCTGCTGGGCTGTCAGGTGCTCCCCCTGACACGGGTGTGCAGGCCCCTCTGGCTTCACCTGAAGCCGGGATGGGAGTAAATACAGGCCACGTGCGCGCTGGAGGGGGGCCTTGGCCACGGGACCTGCGTGTTCCCTGCGCGCGGGGCCCGGTGAGCAGAAGCCGCGGTTCTGTCCGGTTCTGTCCGGTTCTCCGCGTGTCGCCCAGCGGTTCCGTTAAAACCCACAGGAGCCAGCCCCGCCCAGAGCCGGATGAGCGGGTCCTTAGCCCGAATCACTGCGCCCCGGGGCCGCCCGCCCGGCTTTCCAGGACTTCCGGCCCAGACACCCCGAGAGCGGAGCCGTGACCCCAAGGCAGCCACCGGCCCCCCCCCCCCGCCTAATGGCCCCCCTCTTTCTCCTCCCCCGCAGAGGCCAGCGGGGCAGAGGGGCCCCGGCTGTGACTGAGTCCTGTTTGGGGGGGGGGGCCGGGTGCGGCCTTGGAGAGAAGCAGCAGCTGCCACCCTGGGCGGACCGGGGTCCCCCCACTGAACCCCAGAGAGCGCTGCGCCCAGGAGGGCACCCTGCCCGCCACTGTCCCCTCACCACCGGCGGGCTGGGCCCCTTCCCCTCCGGGCGGATTTCTGTCCACAGACCCCCGCGGGGAGCGGGGTTCACGCCTGCCCCCCCCACACCTGCCCCCCACACCTGCCCCCCACGTCCGCCCCCCACACCTGCCCTCCACACCTGCCCTCCACACCTGCCCCCCCCGCCCGCCCCCCACACCTGTCCCCCACACCTGCCCCCGGCGGTAAGGCCCACACAGCTCGCTGCCGTGGGGTTCGCCCCGCTGTCAGGTCCCCTGTGTGATGGCGGCGCCTGCGATGTCGGGGTGCTGCCCAGCCCAGGCTCTGTCCGTCCGTCCGTCCGTCTGTCCGTCAGCGGGGACACTGTCTGCCCTCGGTGGGTCCTGCGTGTCCCCCTACCCCCCGGGTTTTCTGCTCCGATCATTCCAAAACCGTCTCTCTGCTCCGTCCTGGTCTCTGCCCCCCGCACCCCGAGGCTCCCACCAGCCGCCATCTCCCCGGGTCCCCCCCCCACCCCGCCCGCTGTGGGGGGCCGTGGGCGGGGCTGTGTGAACACACGGACGGCAGAGATGTTTGTATGTCACATGAGCAGCGCCGCCAGGCGTGTCAGGATACACACATGTCAGAGCATGCAGAGCTGGGGGCCTCCGGGTGCGGACACGCGCGCACACGCACACACACGCTCACACGCGAGGGGCGTGGCGCCCGGAGGCGCCGGGGGCGTGGCTCGCGGGCCGGTCGGCGAGACCTGCCACGGCATCCTCATCTCACGCGCCATGACTTTTGGGCTTTTATTTTTTTCTTTTTCTTTTTTCCCTGGAACTATTTCATAAATAAAGTGACTCCCTTTCCCAGCATCCAGCTATATTCTAACCACAGGGTAACGCTTCCTTTTTTAACGGAAAATAAACATTAAAACCTTCTTTCCTGGTGCCTCGTTCTGCCTGCGTGCTGCTTTCTCCACCTCAGCGTCTGTGGGATGGGCTCATGGGTCTATTAAAAAAATTATATATATATATATATATATATATATATATATATATATATATATATATATATATATAATTTTTTACAGAGAGGAAGAGAGAGTCAGAAACATCGATGAGAGAGAAACATCCATCAGCTGCCTCCTGCATCCCCCCCCCCCCCACTGGGGATGTGCCTGCAACCAAGGTACACGCCCTTGTCTGGAATCAAACCCAGGACCTTTCAGTCTGCAGGCCGACACACTATCCACTGAGCCACACTGATTAGGGCTATTTTTATTTTCTTTTTAGCCGAGGTTTCCAGTCCTTTCGTGCCGCAGCACATGGGAACCAAAGAAAGACGTTGCTCCAAAGTTGAAAAATACAACACCTTTACCTTTTAAAAATGTGTATTTTTACTGATTTCCCAGAGGGAGGGAGAGGGAGGGCAGCTGCCTCCTGCACACCCCCCACGGGGGATTCAGCCCGACCGGAATCAAACCCTGACCTCCTGGTTCCTAGGTCGATGCTCAACCTCGGAGCCAGGCCGGCCCAGCCATGACTGAATTCTTTATTTTTCCATTATTTGCTTATTTTTCTCTCCCCCTGATTAGGCCCTCGCACCCGGAGGACAGCAGGTGTGGCTGTTTCAGCAATCCTGTTAAAAATCAGGTTAGAGCCGAAACCGGTGTGGCTCAATGGATAGAGCGTCAGCTTGGGGACTGAAGGGTCCCGGGTTCGATTCCGGTCAAGGGCATGTACCTTGGTTGCGGGCACATCCCCGGTAGGGGGTGTGCAAGAGGCAGCTGATAGATGACTCATCGATGTTTCTAACTATCTCTCTCCCTTCCTCTTTGTACAAAATCAATAAAATATATTTAAAAAAAAAAGAAGAAGAATCAGTTAAAAAAAAAAAAAATCAGGTTAGAGCCTGGCCCGTCTGTCAGTGGTTGGCAAACTGCGGCTCTCGAGCCACAGTTTGCTGCTCTGTTAACTAATGAGTTTGCAGACCACTGACCTAGACTCTCGATTCCGATAGGCACAGGCTGTTGTTCCTCGTGGTTAAGCCCCCGTCCCAGGGGTCGGCAAACGCGATCGTCAGCAGAGCGAAAACCCGTGGCTCGAGAGCCAGTGGTCGGCAAACTGCGGCTCTCGAGCCACATGCGGCTCTAGGTGGTCAGAGTGTCCCCCTGGGCACAGAGGGGCGGCTGGAGGGGTCACGGCTGTCCGGGTCACCTGGCGCGGACAAGGGCACACACCTGGGTTGCAGGTTCGATCCCTGGCCCCCGCTGCAGAGCATGTGGGAGGCAATGAACGTACTAGCACGTCTCTCACAGCGATGCTCCTCCCTCCCTCTCTTTCTCTCTCTCTCTCTCTCTCTCTCTCTCTCTCTCTCTCTCTCTCTCTCTCCCCCACTCCACTCCATTTCTCCTTTCTGTTCTCTCTAAACATCAATAACAATATCCTCGGGCGAGGATACGTAAATAAAAAGCAGGTTCTGCTGTGTCCCTGCCTCGTCGGCTTTGGGGGGATAGAGGTCCGAGGTGGTGAGGCGCTGGGGGTGCGGGTGGAGGGACCTCCCAGCCGCCGCCTCCCTCCCGCCGGGCCCGCGGGCTCCCTGCTGGCACACTCAGCGGGGCCGGGAGAGCAGCCCCCAGGCCGGGGGGGGGACCCTGGGGGGGGGAGGTGGGGGAGACCGTGGGACCCGGCGGACGGAGATGCACAGGAATGGGACCCCGATCAGAGCCGTTTCCGTGGGAGAGGAGCCACGTCGGGAACGGGGCTGGAGGCCGTGCGCCGGGGCGGAGCTGGGGGACACGGGGACCCCCCCCCCCCAGGACGGAGCCGCCCGGGCTCAGCCCTGAGCTTGTGCCCCCAGGAGCTCCCCGCGCCCCTGCTGCTCCCAACACAAGAACGAGCGCGACGGGGAACCGGGCAGCCACACGGCTCCGCTTGTTCCCTCCGCCTCGGGCCCACGCTCCGCAGAAAACACCCTTTAACGGAAGCCACGGGTGCGCACTGCTGCCTTTTCTTTCTTTCTTTCAGGAGAGAGAGGGAGGGAGAGGGAGGGAGAGGGAGGGAGGGGGAGGGAGGGAGAGGGAGAGAGAGGGAGAGGGAGGGAGAGGCAGGGAGAGGGAGGGAGGGAGGGAGGGACACCCAGGAGGAGAGAATCCCGGACCGGCTGCCTCCTGCACGCCCCACGCTGGGGATGGAGTCTGCAACCCGGGCCCGTGCCCCGACCGGGATTCGAACCCAGGACCCTTCAGCCCGCAGGCCGACGCTCCATGCACTGAGCCGCACCGGCTGGGGCCTGCCCTTGCTTCTGCCTTTGGTGTTGGGGGCAGGGAAAGGAACGTGACCGGAGCCGGGGCCGCCCTGGGCGTGCAGAGGGGTGGGCTGCCTCCTGCACGCCCCCCACTGGGGATCAAGCCTGTCACCCCTGGAATCGAACCCTGACCTCCTGGCTCCTAGGTGGACGCTCACACCGTGACCCACGCCGCCTGGGCCTCAGAACTCCCTGTAAAGTCCTGGTGCTTTGGATGATGCGCTTTACCGTGTGGACAGACAGGAGGACAAAGCTTTCCAAAACGAGGATGACCCCAGCCCTGGCCGGTGCTGCTCAGTGGTTAGAGCGCCCCCCCCCCCCCCATTCCTGGTGAAGATCACTTACCTGGGTTGCAGTTCCATTGCCCGCCTGGTAGGGGCATGTGTGGGGGCAATGGGGCTCTCTCTCATTGGTGTTTCTCTCCCTCCCCTCCCCTCCCTCGCTTCCACTCTCTCTCTCTCTCTCTCTCTCACAAAAAAATAAATAAATAAATAAATAAATAAAAAGAAAGAAAAGAAAAGAAAAGAAAAAGAAAAAGAAAGAAAGAAAAATCATCGGGAAAACATCCTGGGGGAGGATTAACCCAAACAGATGCCCAGTCTCCGCTCCTGCGGCTCCTTCCTGTCTCTGCCGCCTCCCCTCCCGGGAAGTCCCCCGGGGGCGGGCCTGGGTGTGACTGACAGCCGTTCACCCCAACCGACACCTCCAGCAGCAAGGCCCGACCTCTCCCCCGTAAAGACAGGAGGGACCTGTGTCTGTGTGTGTGTGTGTGTGTCTGTGTGTGTGTGTGTCTGTGTGTGTGTGTGTCTGTGTGTGTGTGTCTGTGTGTGTGTGTGTCTGTGTGTGTGTCTGTGTGTGTGTCTGTGTGTGTGTGTGTCTATGTGTCTGTCTGTGTGTGTGTGTGTCTGTGTGTGTGTGTCTGTGTGTGTGTGTCTGTGTGTGTGTCTGTGTGTGTGTGTCTGTGTGTGTGTGTCTGTGTGTGTGTCTGTGTGTGTGTGTGTCTGTGTGTGTGTGTCTGTGTGTGTGTGTGTCTGTGTGTGTGTGTCTGTGTGTCTGTGTGTGTCTGTGTGTGTGTGTCTGTGTGTGTGTGTGTGTCTGTGTGTGTGTCTGTGTGTGTGTCTGTGTGTGTGTGTGTCTATGTGTCTGTCTGTGTGTGTGTGTGTCTGTGTGTGTGTGTCTGTGTGTCTGTGTGTGTGTGTCTGTGTGTGTGTCTGTGTGTGTGTGTCTGTGTGTGTGTGTCTGTGTGTGTGTCTGTGTGTGTGTCTGTGTGTCTGTGTGTGTGTCTGTGTGTGTGTGTGTCTGTGTGTGTGTGTCTGTGTGTGTGTCTGTGTGTGTGTGTCTGTGTGTGTGTCTGTGTGTGTGTGTGTGTGTGTGTCTGTGTGTGTGTGTGTGTGGGGGAACACGTTTGTTTATTTTTTATTTAAAAAATATTTTAATTATTTTTCACAGAAAGAAAGGGAGAGGGAGAGTTAGAAACATCGACCAGCCGCCTCCTGCACACCCCCCACTGGGGATGTGCCCGCAACCAAGGCACATGCCCTTGACCAGAATCGAACCCGGGACCCTTAAGTCCACAGGCCGACGCTCTATCCACTGAGCACACCGGTCAGGGCCAGTTCTTCGTCTCAGGACAGAAAGGAGCCCCCCCTCCCCTCACCCCTGTCCTGTGCCCGCTGCCCCGGAGGCGCCTGCGGCCAGTCTCCTCGCTTCTCCCTGTCAACGAGCAGCTCCAGAACCGGTGACATGAGGGAGCGAGTAAGGCGGGGGGTACCGACAGCCCCCCACGCCCCCCTCCGGCCCCCCCTCCGGCCCCCCCTCCGGTCCCCCCCTCCGGCCCCCCCTCCGGCCCCCCTCCGGTCCCCCCGGCCCCTCTGGCCGCCCCCCCCGGCCCCCCTCCGTCCCCCCTCCGGCCCCCCCTCCTCTGTCCGTTAGGAGCCGGGGGCGGCCTTGAGGGCACGGGGACAGCAGCGCCCTGTCCGCCGCTCACAGGCTCCGCCTTCTGTCCTCAGCTCCGCTGATGGAAGCTGCAAACATCACACCCGCCCGCACCCCGCCGGCGGCCTTTGCAGGCAGCGAGCGAGGCTCTGCGTCGGGCGCGTGGTAACTGCAGTTTGATTTCTCTCCCCTGCGGGCCGGCGGCGGGAGTGAAAGCCGGAGTGAGGAATTATTGAACCCTCCCCCCGGCTCTGCCGGCATCGATTTGTAAAATGAGGATAATTGTGTAGGCGCTGAGCGGGCCTGAGGAGGGGCACGTGTGGGGGCAATGGGCTCTCTCTCATTGGTGTTTCTCTCCCTCCCCTCCCTCCCTCGCTTCCACTCTCTCTCTCTCTAAAAAAGAGAGAGAGAGAGAGAGAGAAAGAGAGAAAGAAAGAAAAGAAAAAGAAAAAGAAAGAAAAAAATCAACGGGAAAACATCCTGGGGGAGGAGGAAAAAAAGGAGGGGGAGGAGGGAGGGGAGGAGGAGGAGGAAGAGGAGGGGGAGGGTTGTGAGTATGCGGATGGGATTTACCCAATAGCAATGCAGGGCCCCTGTGAAATGTAAATATCGACCAGTAATCAATCACTTTATTTATTTATAAATATATTTTATTTATTGATTTTTTACAGAGAGGAAGGGATAGAGAGCCAGAAATGTCAATGAGAGAGAAACATCGACCAGCTGCCTCTTGCACCCGCCCCACCAGGGATGTGCCCGAAACCAAGGCACAGGCCCTTGACCGGGATCGAACCCTGGACCCTTCAGTCTGCAGGCTGACACTCTACCACTGAGCCAAACCGGTTTTGGCGTAATCAATCACTTTAAATGTCAGATAAAGACTCAATGGTTTTTTATTTTTTTAAATATATTTTATTGATTTTTTTTTTTTTACAGAGAGGAAGGGAGAGGGATAGAGAGTTAAAAACATCGATGGGAAAGAAACATTGATCAGCTGCCTCCTGCACACCCCCTACTGGGGATGTGTCTGCAACCAAGGTCCACGCCCTTGACCGGAATCAAACCTGGGACCTTTCAGTCTGTTGGCCGATGCTCTATCCACTGAGCCACACCGGTTAGGGCAAGAATCAATAATTTATATATATATATATATATATATATATATATATATATATATATATATATTGCTTTCAGAGAGGAAGGGAGAGGGAGAGAGAGAGAAACATCAATGATGAGAATCATTGATTGCAATCCGGGCCTGTGCCCTCACCAGGAATTGAACCGTGACCTCCTGGTTCATACGCTGATGCTCAACCACCGATCCATGCCAGTCAGGCCAGAAGGGATCCTATACGATAAAGAGGGAATATGCAAATTGACAAAGTTGGCTACAACCACAGCGGAGGCTGAGTTCCCGTAACGAGTTTAACGAGCAATCAGCAGGGATTTGAGGCCGTGCCCCCACCCCCACGCCCGCCCCTGTGGGGCCTGACAGGGGACCTGAGGCCACGCCGCCCCCGCCCGGGCGCCAGGCATGTGCCTGGGCTGCGGGCTCCGTCCCCAGGGGGGCCGTGCAGGAGGCAACCCATCGATTCTCATCATGGATGTGTTTTTCCCCTCTTTCTCCCTCCCCCTTCTTCTCTGAAACCAATAAAAATAAAAAACCAAGCCAAGACAAACCTATAGGAATGACGATGGCCTAGGAAGCTGAACAAAGCGAGAGGCGTTATAGCTGACGATGAAATAATAACGGTTTCGGGTTCTGCCGTCAGTTTGGGGTGGGGATTCGCTCCCAGTTTTGTGCACATTTTGATTGGATAATTAGACGATGCTTGTTTGCCACGTAACTCTTTTCGGAGACACCATTTGGTGGGCGGGCGGCATGTTTTGGTCTCGGATCGCAAGTTCCCGATACCACCAGCAGTGCCGGGCCGGCCCAGCCCTTTGCTGACACTCACAGACAGAGCGCAGAGCGGAAATCGTCTCTGTATGAAAGGCTCATGTTCAAAGTGGCCCCTCCCCTCGGGAGTGCCAGCGGGAGTTCCATCACTCGCTATGACGTGTGCTGGCCACCAGGGGGCGGCGTGGGAGGAAGGAAGGCCCCGATCAGCCCTGATCGCCGGCCGGGCCTAGGAGCCCTACCTGTGCACAGATTCCATGCACCTGGGGCTCTAGTTTTTAATCATAACTCTGACTGCGGGAACAGTTTCAACGCTACCTTTTAGAGTAACGGGAGCAGTTACCGGGAAGCACACAGAAGAGACATCGGGGTGTCAGTCACCCCCGATCTCCTAATTCTCCCAACGGTCCCAGGGGCCAGGGGCTGACATCCCCACGTCGCCCTGGAGGACACAAGCGTGTCCCTGGAGAGGCTCGGAGCCAGGAAGGAGGCTCCGTCCTCTGGCTGCACAGGCACGCCGGTCACCATGACGACTAACCGCGGGGTCTCCCCACGGGCCGTGGTGAATGTGTGCGGGAGGGGGAGTGTGGGGGAGGCAGGACCCTTTTGTTCCCGCCACATCCCACAAGGGCCTCCGGTGTGTGCCTTCAGCATCACTGAGAAACGAAGGCGACCTCAGCCCAACTGCATGCAGTGTGGAGGGCCTGCAGGGGGAGCTCCTGCGCCTCTGGGCTCATCCCAGCAGGAGGAAGACTTTCTCCTTCCCTGGCAACAGCCCAGCCAATGAGAGACTGGCCCAGCCCAGCCAATGAGAGACTGGCCCAGCCCAGCCAATGAGAAGCCACCACACTATGAACTCCCAGGTTCCTCCCCGGGACTCTGTTTACAGCAGCTCCTTCCAGCTCCCCTTTTCCTCCATGAAACCACGTTCCCCTCCTGGGCCCTCTGGATGTGGCCTGGCCTGGCCTTGCCTGAGGTCACGTGTTCCCAGCTCTGATTCTTTCCTTTTCCTGAATAAGCCCATTCTGACAGAGAGGAAGGGAGAGGTAGAAACATCAATGATGAGCGAGAGAGCCATGGATTGGCTGCCTCAAACACGCCCTCCATGGGGGATAAAGCCCGAAACCCAAGCATGTGCCCTTGACCGGAATCGAACCCGGTACCCTTCAGTCCGCAGGTGGACGCTCTATCCACTGAGCCACACCAGCCAGGGTGAGGTAGCTTTTATTTTCAAGGTCCAGGGAGCTGTGGCATCCTGGGAGAGCCCGCCGGAGGGCGGGAAGAGGACAGACGGCCAGCACTCGGCTCTGCCCTCTCGTCGCTCCCGAGGCCAATATACGGCTGCCCTTGCTGTTGGAGTTTTGAAAAAAATGCCATAATTGTCTCGTGACCGTTTCCATTGCATCACGATGTTTTTGCAAGTGTTGACAATATTTACTTAGAAAAATGTCAATATTTGCAATCAATACTCCGCAGTTCCTGCCAACTTGCCTAGGCATTTCTCTTAAAAAAAAAAAAAAAAAGGTGAGAGAGCCCTAGTCGGTTTGGCTCAGTGGACAGAGCGTCAGTCTGTGGGCTGGAGAGTCCTGGGTTCGATTCTGGCCACGGGTACCTCAGTTGCGGGCTCCTCCCCAGCCAGGGCCCTGGTCAGGGCTCGTGCAGGAGGCAAACTATGGATGTTTCTCTGTTTTTTGCTCTCTCTTCCTCTCTCCCCCAAAATCACTGGAAAGGTACCTTCAGGATTAAAAAATAATAAAATAAAGGCCCTCCACGCACATTCATTGAAAAAAAAGCGTGGCAGCCGGCGGCTCGGCAGTTTGTGACGTCAGCTTCTCGCCGCCTGTAACGGGGGGGGGGGGGGGGGGGGGCGGCTCAGGGCGCTAACAGGCTCCTCGCCGGCGGCAGTGGCGCGGGAGGCTGCGATGGGCTGGCAGGGAGCGAGGCGACAGGAGCCGTCGGGCTTCCTCCTGAGCGAGGCCGGGTCCACTGCGGGTCCGACGAGGACCCGCACGTTTGAAAGGCTCTGCGCCCGCCCGCCCGCCCGGCTGGTTACAGGACTGAGACGCCGAGCGGCCGAACCTTCTCTCCCGAGTGTCAGGGGCGTTTTTAAGTTCATAACAGTTTGCCTGCCACAGTGGTGGTGGATTCCTGGTCAGGGCACAGGCCTGGGTTGTGGACTCCATCCCCCACCAGCAGGGGGCGTGCAGGAGGCAGCCGGTCCATGATTCCCTCCCATCATTGATATCTCTCTCTCCCTCTCCCTCTCCCTCTCCTCTCTCTCCTCTCTCCCTCTCCCTCTCCTCTCTCCCTCTCCTCTCTCTCTCTCTCTCTCTCTCTCTCTCTCTCTCTCTCTCTCTCTCCCCCCCCTCTCCTCTCTCCTCTCCCTCTCCCTCTTCCTCTCTTCTCTCTCTCCTCTCTCCTTCCTCTCTGAAACCAACAAAAATATATTTGAAATAAAGAAATAAAACTTTAAAAAGAAAGAAAAGGCCAGAACAACGGAAGCGGGGCCTGAGACGTCTGCTTGGGGCCGGCCGGCCCGCTGAGCCCAGAGGAAGGGGCGGGCGGGCGGGCGGGAGGCGGGGGCCGAGGGGAGAGGAGCCGGAGGGACACCCGTGTGGTGTGCGTGGCTCCTCGCCCCGGGGATGGGCCCCCACGCCCACCGCCCACACCTCCGCTTTCTCTCCGGCCCAGAAATCCCCCCAGGGAGCCTTGGGGAGGGCGCCCCCTTCACCTCTGCCCTCCTGTCGGCAAAGGAGCCCCGGTCATGGGGCGCCGCCCGCACACCCCGGCCCGGGAGGGTTTGTGGTCACCCCCTCCCCCCTTCCCGCACGAACCTCAAATGTCACCGTCGCCTCTTAATCTCCAAGGCAAACCTGGCATTTCAGCTTCCCGGCTCCGTGCTTGCCTAACCCGGCGGCTAAATCCCACCGCCGCGCAGGCTCCCGGCTGCTGACCCGCAGGCAAACACCGGGACCAGGAGCCAACGCCTACAGGAGCGAGGGGGTCCCCGGGGAGGGTGTCCCCTCTCCCAGGGCGAGCGGACAGCGCCGGGCCCGCTGGACAGGGAGCCCCTCATGGCCCCTAAGCTAAGGGGACCAGACGTCCTGATTTTTTAAACAATTTGTCCCGCGTCCCTCGGCGCCTTAAAAAAGTCCCGATTTTTTTTTTTTAAACGCCCAGGGACGCGGGACACATTGTTAAAAATCGGGACTGTCCCCGTCAAAAGCGGGACGTCTGGTCACCTTACTGTACGCGCCCTCCAGAGCGAAGCATCTGTGACTCAGGGCCATGACCTCGGGTGCGGCCCGGCCCGCAGTGGCCAGTGGACGGGACACAGCACAGACCCCAAAGGCCCTGGGGACTCTGGGTGGATGGGCTCACGTCTCATTCCTTTTTAAAAAAATATATATATATTTTTATTGATTTCAGAGAGGAAGGGAGAGGGAGAGAGAGAGAGAGAGAAACATCAATGATGAGAGAGAATCATCGATCGGCTGCCTCCTGCACGCCCCACACTTGGGATTGAGCCTGCAACCCAGGCCTGTGCCCTGACCCGGAATCGAACCTGGGACCCTTCAGTCCGCAGGCTGATCGCGGTGAAAATGCATGGGAGACCCGTGTTTCCTTTGATTCCCTTTTGTGTGTGCGTGCCTCACGCAGGGTTAAGGGTTGACTTAGAAGGTCCGATCTGCTCTGCACCCTTAGGCCTGGCTGGCTTTACATCTGCGTACTAGCTCACATACACACACACACACACACACACACACACACACCATCCACCCACCACCCTCCCAGTCTCCACCATCAATCCATCCATCATCCATCATCCATCCATCCACCAACCCATCCGTTCACCATCCATCAAACCATCCATCCATCCATTCACTATCCATCCATCCATCCACCCATTCACTCATCCATCCATCCATCCATCCATCCCTCCATCCACCCATCATCCATCCATCCCTCCATCCATCCTTCCCTCCATCCATCATCCATCCATCCATCTTTTCATCCCTTCATCCATCCCTCCATCCATCCCTCCCTCCCTCCATCCATCATCCATCCATCCACCCATTCACTCATCCATCCATCCATCCATCCATCCCTCCATCCACCCATCATCCATCCATCCCTCCATCCATCCTTCCCTCCATCCATCCTTCCCTCCATCCATCCATCCATCTTTTCATCCCTTCATCCATCCCTCCATCCATCCCTCCCTCCCTCCATCCATCATCCATCCACCATCCATCCATCATCCATCCATCCATCCATCCATCCATTCATCCATCTATCCATCCATCCATCATCCATCCATCCATCCACCATCCATCCCTCCATCCACCATCCACCCATCCTTGTCACTTCCCACGGGCCTGGAAGAACCTCTCAGTTTTCCGTGGGCATTTTTCCAAGAAAGCCTTTTCTGCTCACTTTAGAAGTTTTTTTTTTTTTAATTAAAAAAAACCCAGCAAATAAAAAAGCCAACTGTCTGCCAAGTAAAAATGTCACATTTTTGCATTTAGCTCCATTTTTCTACTTTCTATAGCTTTTTTAGCAATGATTTGTGTGGTAAGCAATTCTTTAAAAAAAAATTCAAAGAGTCAGCACGAATCAGGCATCTGAAGTTCTTAAAAACAGCCCTAATGAGAGGGTATTGTCTGGTGCCGATTGCCTCGGATTTCTCCTGTGAACACAGCGCACCTCTCCCTCCGCTGGCGCCTTCCGACCCCTCTCCACTCCGTCCGCGTCCGGCTCATTGCTGCTCCTGTCACTCAGACGGATGGCTTCGAAGCTCGCTCGGTGGGGGGAGGACGCGGGTAATGTATTACACGCCGTCACAATCGATAACCCGTAATTACGGAATTAGGTGTTTTAATTATGCAGACGTGCCTGGCTCTGGAGTCCCTGTCTAAATCCGCAAAGCTCTGTGCCAATAGGTATTCACACCCGCTTTTTTGTTCTCTCTCTCTCTCTCAAATACATTTTTATTGCTTCCAGAGAGGAAGGGGGTGGGGGAGAGAGAGAGAGAAACATCAATGATGGGAGAGAGTCATTGATTGGCTGCCTCTTGCACAGCCCCCCACCCCCGGGGACTGAGCCCACAATCCAGGCATGTGCCCTTGACTGGCATCAAACCCGGGACCCTTCAGTCCACAGGCCGACGCTCTATCCACTGAGCAAAACAGTCAGGGCTGCTCTCCTATTTTATTCCAGTAAAATAGACTGGACCTGAGCCTGGGCCCGTGACGTGGACCCCGTGGTTCTGCTGGGCAGAGCTGAGGACCCCGCCGCCTGCCTTGGGGTTGGGGGTCAGGGGTTGGCGGTCGGGGGTCAGAGGTTGGGAGTCGGGTCAGTGGTCGGCGGTCGGGGGTCAGGGGTTGGGGGTCACGGGTCAGGGGTCGGGGGTCGGCGGTGGGATCCACAGGGGGAGTGGTTTCTTTGGGACGTTTTAGGAAGCCAGCGAAGGGACCGTTTGGAACTGGCTGGGATCCGATGGAAGGGTGCTGTGCCGCGCCAGCACGGCCAAGGGTGAGCCTGGGGGAGGGGGTGGGGGTGAAGGACGGAGAAAAGACGGAGGAGAGAATAAAGCGGTCCGGGCGGGACGCTGCCTCTGATGCGGGGCTAGCAGCAAGCTGCACGCGTGTCTTTATGTTCCGGCCGAAGCCCGAGGCAAAGGGAGGGCGTGGCAGGATGCTCCCCCCGTTCTAACTACTCCATCCCACGCACCTGAGCCCTGTCGAGCCATCGCTCAGGCACGTGGGGCCAGGTGTCCGGACCCCAGGCTCCCGCTCACAGCCACCGCCGCGGCTGCCCGGTGCCGGGAGGCTCCGCCCTGCCCGGGGCCCTGCCCGGGCCCACAGCACGGTGCCCTCTCCTTAGGCCAGCGGCTCTCACCCTGTGGGTCGCCACCCCTTTGGGGGATCAGACGGCCCCTTCCCGGGGGTCGCCGAGGACGTCCTGCATATCAGATATTTACATCGCGGTTCATGAACCAGCGAAACTGCAGCTACGAGGTAGCCCTGAGAAGGTTGTGGCGGCTGGTGCCACCACAGGGCGAGGAGCTGCATTCAAGGGTCCCGGAGTTAGGCAGGCGGAGGACCACTGCCTGAGGCCGAGGCTTGAGCCTGTCCCAACGCTGTAGCCGCTCTCCCCAGGAGGCCTGGACGAGCTGCCGTGCTAGCCCTGACCCGCGTGGCTCAGTGGATAGAGCGTCCGCCTGCGGACTCAAGGGTCCCGGGTTCGATTCCGGTCAAGGGCATGGGCCTTGGTTGTGGGCACATCCCCAGGAGGGGGCGTGCAGGAGGCAGCCAATCCACGATGCCTCTCTCATTGTTGATGTTTCTCTCTCTCTCCCGCCCCCTTCCTCTCTGAAACCAATTAAATATATACACGAGTGGCCAGATGATGATGGTCTCTGAACGCATAATCACCTGGCCGCTCCGTGTCCGTCCTATAGAATAAAAGGCTCCTATGCACATTGTCCCCTCAACCAGGAGTCCGACCAGCAGGCAGGCCGGCCAACCGCCCACGTCCCCTCCCCCTGGCCTGGCTGGCTGGACCCCACCCACGCACGCACTCATGCACCGGGCCTGTAACACACACACACACACACACCCCGAGTGGCGGATTATCGTGCGTTCAGAGACCGTCCTCATCCGGCCGCTCGGGGTGTTTACACACGCGCGCTGCATAAAACCTGCCGCCGATAGTGCCTCTCGGTAGAGTGAGACGGACGTGCAGCACACGGCGATGCCGCCTCCGGGCTGCCAGGGCGGGGCTGAGGGGCTATTTTTGGAGCCAATTATAGCTGCTCGTGGAGGAGAGACATGATCCCGGCCGCCTTTTTTTATTTTTTTATTTTATTCTAAAGAGAAATGAACTGACGAGAGGAAATCAAAAGCGCAGAATCCAGGTAGGAGGTGAGTGACACAGTTACTGCTGACAGGATCGGGGCCATTACGCGGCGGGGATGAAGGAGCAGCAGCCTCCCCTCCGCGCGTTTTGATCTCTTCCTCCCCTCCCCCTTTTCCTCCTCCCCCCCTCCTCCCCCTCCCCTTCCTCCTTCCCTTCCCCCTCCCCCTCCTCTTCTTCCTTCCCTTCCTCCTCCTTTCTCTCCCTCCCCCTCCTCCCTCTCCTTCTCCTCCTCCCCCTCCTCTTCCACCCTCCTCCCCTCCCCCTCCTTCCCCTCCTCTTCCTCCCCCCTCCCCCCTAGGCGGGGAGGGTCTGCAGGGACTGTGGCCGGACCCGCCCTGGGCCCGTGCTGCTGTCCCCGTGGAGCCGGTTCCGCGGAGACCGGGAGGCATCAGAGGAGCGTTCGTTCCCATCCCGCCGGCAGCCGGGGAGAGCAGCGGGGCACCCACACACATCGGCTCTGCACCCCATCAGCCCGCGGCTGTATTGGCAGAAAGACAAGGATTACAGGGGACGTAGGCAAAGAAAGGGTGTGCAAATCGGCAGTTCACAGGTACAGCTGGCTGGAGATGTGCAAAGGCCTATTGAGTGTGCAAAGGCCTGTGGGTAAGCAAAGGCCTGTGGGTGTGCAAAGGATTGTGGGTAAGCAAAGGGCTGTGGGTGTGCAAAGGATTGTGGGTAAGCAAAGGATTGGGTGTGCAAAGGATTGTGGGTAAGCAAAGGGCTGTGAGTGTGCAAAGGATTGTGGGTAAGCAAAGGGCTGTGGGTGTGCAAAGGATTGTGGGTAAGCAAAGAACTGTGGGTGAGCAGAGGCCTGTGGGTGAGCAAAGACCTGTGGGTGAGCAGAGGCCTGTAAGCAGGGGCCGGTGGGTGAGCAGAGGCTGTGGGTGAGCAGAGGGCTGGTCATCTCTCCATGACCACAGGCGGCTCCTGGCGGGAGGACGGGCCGCGTTCCCGGGGAGCTCGCGGGTCCGTGTGCGCCTGTTGGGACGCACAGGAAGTCCGGGGGGCGGGTAGCAATTGGAGGTGCAGACGGCTCCTCCATCCCCGCCACCCCCACCCCCACCCCCTCCGGGGACCGGCCAGGTTCTGGCAGAGCCTCCTGCACCGGATGGCGACGTCACACGGCCGCCCGCTCCCCTGAGGACGCGCCTCCCTCGCCCAGGTGCGGCCTCCGGGCCGCCCCGCGGGGAAGGCCGGTCCCGCTTTCCTTCTCCGCCTCTCTCCTGTGCAAACGCGCTCATTAGCGTCGGGCTGCACCGTCCCGCCCCGTGTGTCCCCGGAAGGTGTGGACAAGGCCGTTTCCTTCCAGATGCGTCATTATCGTTGCCGTTACTTCTGCAGCGCGCAGGGCGGCGTGGGCCGTGAGGAGCGACTGCAGGGGCGGGGCGGGTGGGCCGCCGGAAACAGGCCTTTGGCTTCACGGCGGCCACTTGGAGGCGAGCCTTTCTGCTCGGCTTTTGTAAAAATGTTTTAATTGCTATCAGAGAGGAGTGGGGGAGAGAGAGGGAGAGAGAGAAACATCCATGAGGAGAGAGAATCATGGATCCGCTGCCTCCTGCACGCCCCCCACTGGGGGATCCAGTGAGCAACCTGGGCCTGTGCCCGACCGGGAGTGGAACCCTGACCTCCTGGTTCCTCGGTCAGTGCTCAGCCCCTGAGCCACCCTGGCCGGGCCGTTCCATCGTTTTCTTCCACAGGTGAGCGGGGCAGGAAGACCTGCTGCTGGCGACATCTGGGTGATCCCCTTTCCCGTTCCTCCTCCTCCCCGCTGCCAGGGCAAGCGAGTCAGGTGCGTGGCTATACGTAGGGGCGTGGCTATGACCTAGAGCACGCGGCTATGATGTAGGGCGACAGGGATATGACATAAACCACATGGTTATGATGTAGGAGCCACGTGACTATGACGCAGGGCAGCGTGATATGACGTAGAGCATGTGGCTATGACATAGGATGGCAGGGATATGACACAAGCCATGTGGATATGGTGTAGGAGGCACGCGATTATGACGTAGAGCCACGTAGATGTGACGTAGGGGCGGCGCAGATATGACGTAGAGCTGAGTAGAACCTCACAGGCTCGCCTTTCCGGTGAGGGGCCCAGGAACCGCTGCCATGGAAACGAGTGCATGTAACGGTTTTGACTAAAAACAGGGCGGGTTTGAGGGACCGCGAGCCCATCCACCGGCAGCGTGTCTCCCGGCTTCGGGCTCTGAGCGCGAGGCCGGCGGCCGCTGATCCCCGGCTGGAGGGTGACGGGACGCCGGCGCCCTGGAGGATGGGAGGGGGTGTAATTAGAAAGATGGGAGTGATATGATTACAAAGCTGTTACCGGCTCCTCCCGCCGCGGCTCCCGGAGTGCGTGCGCCGCGGGGGCCTGTCCTTCAAATAATTAAACTTCAACGAGCCCTGCGGGCGGGGCCGCTTAGTCATTTTGTTAACTCGGGGGCGTCACGTGAGCGTTGGGAGGGCCGGTTCCTTCTCCCCCCCCCCCCCGTATATTTTGGGGGACTTCCAAGCAGCACCGGGAGTGACCACAGCCCAGGCCGGCCCCCTCCTCGGCGGCTGCGGTGTTAACGCTCCGGTTTTCGGGGGGAAATCGAGGCCCTGGACGTCGGAGCTCCTGACGGCGCTGGGTTTGAATCCGAGTTCCCAGCTCCGTCTTCACAGCGGCCTGGAGCACACGCACACGCGCAGGGGGACGGGGAGGGTGTCTGCCGGGGCCGCGGGCACGGAGCCACGGCGGCAGCTGGAGGGGCGGGGGGCGATGTGGCCCCGGACTGCGCTCTGACCGGGATCGAACCCTGACCTCCTGGCTCCTAGGCTGATGCTCAGCCCTGAGCCTCGCGGACCCAAAGGAAGCCTTTCCCTGGGCTTTTGCTCACTGTCCTCCGCGTCCCCCCGAGGGCCCGGCCCATGCGGGTTCGGCGTTAATTCGCAGCTGCCCCCGCTCTCGGTCCGGGGTCCGAGCGGAGCCAGAAGCGCTGCTGACAAGGAGGGACGAGGGGATGCCTGTGCTGGAGCAGAGGCTCAGGGGCTGAGCTTTTTAAAAAGCGGTGACCAAGCCCCGGCGGGTGTGGCTCAGACCATCCATGCCCGGAAAGGTCTCTGGCTCAACCCCCCGTCAGGGCACAGGCCCGGGTGTCAGGCTCCACCCCAGGAGGCGGGCACAGGAGGCCTCGATCCACGCTTGGCTCTGGCCTCGAAGTTCCGCTCTCCCTCCCCTCCCTCTCCCTCCAAATCCGTGAAAGCACCTCACAGCGAAACACGGATCCAGGCTGATCAGGAGGCAGCGCATGGACACACGCTATTCATTCCGCCCTCGCCGGGGCCCGTTATGTGTCCGGTCCGGGCCCGGAGGAGGGCGCGGGAGGAGGGCGGCGGGAGGAGGGCGCGGGAGGACGGCAGGGACAACGTCTGAGCCGGGACCAGGCGGCCTCCACGCTGGCCACCAACCTGACCCGGACCGGCCCGCGCAGCAAAGCCTGATGTTTTCCAGGAAAAAGAAAAAAAAAAGAAAAAAAAGACTCGGAAAGCGGCTGCGCAGACGGCTGCGGAGGAGGCGGCAGGGTGTGCCCAGTAGCAGGGTGTTCCCGTTGTGTAGGAACCTGGAGCCCGACGCACTGGAATGACTCGCTTTGCAAACCAAAACGGGACAAAAAAACCTGTGATGGGCGTCACGCTCACACCCGGCGCCGGAGCCGCCGTGAACCAGCGTCCTCGCTGCGGATGAGCCTCGTGGCAACGAGGGCGGCGGAGCAGCGGTGGAATCAAGAATCTCATCTTTTATTAATCGCATCCATTTTCATGAGGACGGATTTTTACTCGCCAGGCTGGAGCCACTCACACACGCACCGACCCCCACCCCCACCCCCACCTCACCCCACCCCCACCCCACCCCCCCCTCACCCCCTCCGTCACCCCTCAACCCCCATCCCCACCCCCACCCCCCCTCCCACCCCGGCTCCACAAAACGGTGGCCGAGTGGGACGCCTCCACGCTGTTTTCCAAATCTCCCCATTGCAGGCGCCTTCCCTGCTCCCGCTGACCGGCTGCGGGCGCTGCCTCCGCCCCTGTGACCCGCCCCAGCTCCCGCCCCAGCCCCCGCCTCTCACCCCCCGCTGTCCGGAGCGGGACGCAGGGACCACGGGCTCCCCCCCCCCCCCCCCCCGCCGCCGCACCAGCCGCAGCCCCTCTCCCGCGGAGGCCGGGGGCGGGAGGCGGGAGGCGGCGCTTAGCAGACACGGGAAGGTTTCCGTTCTCTCTGGCCCCACAGGGGGCGGCTCTGAGGGGCGGCTCAGACCCCGCAAGGAGCCGCCGGTGGGAGAGGGAGCCACGGCCCCAGCCACGCGGCTCAGACTCTGAAGCCGGTGCCACGGCCCCGCACCGTTAGCTGCGGCTCCCGTGGCCCTGCCCGCCGTCCCGGCCGCTCCCACCGGCCCCCGCGCACGGGGCCCTTCGGCCCGCGGACAGGAGCGAACACAGACACGTTACACTCAGGATTCCTCTCACTCCCACCCCCGCTGTCCTCTCCGCGGCGCTGGCTCCCCCGGAGCTTAAACTGTCTGCAATGCCCTGGCCGGTGCGGCTCAGGGGACAGAGCGTGGCCTGCGGACTGAGGGGTCCCGGGTTCGATTCCGGTCAAGGGTATGTGGTTGCGGGCTCGTCCCCAGTGGGGGTGGGGGTGTGTGCAGGCGGCAGCTGATGGATGTTTCTCTCTCATCCATGTGTCTGACTCTCTATTCCTCTCCCTTCCTCTCTGTGTGAAAAACCAATAAAATATATTAAAAAAATAAACGGTCTCTTGTGAGCCTTCCAGCTGCCTCTAAACTTGTTTGCTTTTTCAAAAAAATTGGTTTTTTCAGACAGAAAGGGAGCGGGAGAGAAAAAGAAATGTCATCTCGGGCGGCCTCCTGCACGCCCCTCGCCGGGCCTGTGCCCTGACGATCCCAGCCCCGGCCGCCCGGCTCCCAGGCCGACGCCCCCCGAGCCCCCCGCCGGGCACAGACGTGCCGAGTGTCAGGGCGTGCCTGGGCTTTCTTTGGGGCAGGAGGCCAGACATGCCCCGCCTGCCTGGCTATGCACACGCGTGTCAGGGCGGGGGACACGCATACATGGGCTCCCAGGCTGTGGGGCGGGGGTGGCTCCAGGGCAGGAGCTCCGGGGGTGCGGTGGGGGTGCGGTGGGGGTGGGGTGGGGGGGGTAGGGAGGGGTTGGGGGTGGGTTGGGGAGTGGGGGGTGGGAGGGGGAAGAACCAGCCAGGCAGGAGGAGACCGAGCTCGCTCGCCGATGGAGGGGGGGAATCACAGGCGCCTCCCTCGGGAGCGCGATATTCATTTACGTGTTTACTGAGCGCAAACGCAGCTAATGAATTTCCCGTGAAATTAAATCAGCTCATCGAACCTCATTGCCGAGGTCCGCGGGGGAGCCGGGGCGCCGGGAGCCGCCGGGAGCTCCCGCCTCTGACGGGCGGGCCCGGGAGCCCGGCTCCCCCAGGACAGGGCCTGAGGGGCCTGAGGGGCGAGTGGGGCGTGAGGGGCCTGAGGGGCGTGTGGGGCGTGAGGGGCGTGAGGGGCCTGAGGGGCCTGTGGGGCGTGTGGGGCGTGAGGGGCGTGTGGGGCGTGAGGGGCCTGAGGGGCGTGTGGGGCGTGTGGGGCGTGTGGGGCGTGAGGGGCGTGAGGGGCGTGAGGGGCGTGTGGGGCGTGTGGGGCGTGTGGGGCGTGTGGGGCGTGTGGGGCGTGTGGGGCGAGTGGGGCGTGTGGGCCTGAGGGGCGTGAGGGGCGTGTGGGGCGTGTGGGGCGCCCTCAGTTCCCGCCGAGGGGGCACAGCAGGGCACCACCCCCCTCGGGCACGTGGGGGTGTGGGGAGGCGGCACCTCAGCAGGAAGTTGGAGTGACAGGGGGACGGGGGGTGTAAAGGGAAACACACCAGGGACCGCCCGTCGCCATTTGCCCGTGGCTCTCAGCTCTGCTCGGAGCCTCAGAGAGTTGGCCTTGCCCCGCGGCAGGGCTCCGTGGCTGAGCATCGACCTGTGACCCAGGAGGTCAGGGTTCGATTCCCGGTCAGGGCACAGGCCCGGGTTGCGGGCTCCATCCCAGCAGGGGGCGTGCAGGAGGCAGCCGGTCCGTGATTCTCTCTCATCATCGATGTTCCTCTCTCCCATCCTCTCCCCTCTGGCCGGAAATCAGTAGAAATACAATAAAGCTGACCTCTATCTTCTGGCTTCGGGGGGTTGGCCAATGGGCAGCGCCCACCGGACCCCGGGGCGCCCCTTCCCTGCCGCCTCTGGTTTGGGGCCAGGACGCGGGCACACCCAGCGGTGCCCTCTCAGGGCTGGACCACACCCCGGGCGGCCATCTCGTGGGCCAGACTGCGTCTCACGGAGACTGGAGACGCTAAGAAAGACGCCATCCCATCGCGGAGCCCAGGACGGCGGCATTGCTCAGCGGTGACTTCCCCAGAGTCAGGCGGAGCCGCTGAGAACCGGCCCTTCTCACTGGCCATCCGAACTGAGCTCCCCTCTGTCTCCGGGCAAATGTGGGGTTCCTTGGCCTCCTGAACTGTGCGCAATCCCGTGAGATTGCCTAGGCCCGGGGTCGGCAAACTCACCCGTCCACAGAGCCAAATACCAACGGGACAATAATTGAAATTTCTTTGGAGAGCCACATTTAAAAAAAAAAAAAAAAAAAAGACTGCTTTTCTTTTTTAAAATATATTTTATTGACTTTTTACAGAGAGGAGGAGAGAGGGAGAGAGAGCTAGAAATGCCGATGAGAGAGAAACATCGACCAGCTGCCTCCTGCACACCCCCCACCGGGGATGTGCCCGCAACCAAGGTACATGCCCTGGACCGGAATCGAACCCGGGACCCTTCAGTCCACAGGCCGATGCTCTACCCACTGAGCCACACCGGTTTCGGCGAGAGCCACATTTTTTAAACTTAAACTTTTTCACGCACCACGTCTCCAACACAGACTCGCCGGGGCCGTGGTGTTTTGTGGAAGAGCCACACTCCAGGGGCCCAAGAGCCGCCCGTGGCTCGCGAGCCGCGGTTTGCCCACCCCGGCTCTAGTTCATCAAGTTAAAATCAATGGCGTTCTGCGGCAAGAATGGGACTTTAAAAAAACACACATTTTCATGGATTTCAGAGAGGAAGGGAGAGGGAGAGAGAGAGAGAGAGAGAGAGAGAAACATCCATGAGGAGAGAGAATCATGGACCGGCTGCCTCCTGCACGCCCCCTGCTGGGGATCCAGCCTGCAACCCAGACCTGTGCCCTCGGTGGGGAACCGAACCCGGGACCCTTCAGCCTGCATTCCGATACTCTATCCACCGAGCCGCACCACCAGGGCTGTAGTGAGCTATTTTAATATCTGCCCAGCAACATAATCATATATCGATCCCTTTGGACCCAGTCAGTCACACATGGGCTGCTCTGGAGTCGGGTTCCCACAGCCCGCCCTGCCCGCCCCCGCCGCCCGGCTCCGCCGCCGGCTCTGAGTTCCACTGTAATTTACGTCCTCCGGGGAGGGCAGCTGATCATGCAAATGGGCCTAATTGTGTGTTTTCCTCGCGCGGCTGCTTAATGAGGAATTAGGAGACAATTCGGTTCACGCCTGCCTGCGGAGCGAGACCAGACCGCGGGGCGGGGGCGGGGACAGCGCTGCCTATTTTAACCTCCGAGCCGCAGCTCAGGCCCGCGGGGGCCCGGCCCGGGTCCAAGGCTCAGGGACCGGGGCGCGACCCGGGCGTGGGGGTTCTGGAAGCGACCGGGAGGCCGGAGACGTCCTGGGACTTGGACTGTGACCTGATGTTTCTCTCTCCCCCTCCCCCACTCTCCCTTCTTCTCTGAAATCAATTAAAAAATAAAAAAGAAAGAAAGAAAGCCCTGGCTGGTGTGGCTCAGTGGATAGAGTGTCAGCCTGCGGACTGAAAGGTCCCGGGTTCGATTCCGGTCAAGGGCATGTACCGTGGTTGCGGGCACATCCCCAGTAGGGGGTGTGCAAGAGGCAGATGATCAATGTTTCTCTCTCATTGACGTTTCTAACTCTCTGTCCCTCTCAATTCCTCTCTGTGTAAAATCAATAAAATATATTAAAAAAATAAATAAATAAAGAGTAAGGTGCAAACCCGGCCGGCATGGCTCAGGGGTGGAGCCTTGACCTAGGAGCCGGGAGCTCAGGGTTCGATCCCGGTCAGGGCACAGGCCGGGCTGTGGGCTCCATCCCCATGGGGGCCGTGCAGGAGGCCCCGGTCCAAGATTCTCTCCTCATGGGCGTTTCTCTCCCTCTCCATGCCTCTCCCCTCCTCTCTCTGAGGTCAGTAAAAATGTATATATTTTAAAAGAGTCAGATGGATGTCAGGATAAGGACTTGCATTTGATCATCCAATCAATAATCAATCCCCCGCCGGCCTGCGTGGGCGGGGCTGCAGTGCGGCGGAGGGACGCCCAGCCTCTGGCCGGGACGGGGGTGACACGGGGCGGGGGTTCCCGGTGAAGGTCCGGGCTCTGGCCGGGGAGCGGCGGTGGCACCGGGCGGGGGTTCCCGGTGAAGGTCCGGGCTCTGGCCGGGGAGCGGCGGTGGCACCGGGCGGGGGTTCCCGGTGAAGGTCCGGGCTCTGGCCGGGGAGCGGCGGTGGACACCGGGCGGGGTTCCCGGTGAAGGTCCGGGCTCTGGCCGGGGAGCGGCGGTGGACACCGGGCGGGGTTCCCGGTGAAGGTCCGGGCTCTGGCCGGGGAGCGGCGGACACCGGGGGGGGGGGGGGGGGTTCCCGGTGAAGGTCCGGCTCTGCAGGAGCCGCTCTGATGAGCGGAAGGCTCACCGGTAATTACAGACGGACGCCCCGGGGCAGTGAGGTGCCGTCACTCCCTGAGCCCGGGAGAGCTGCTGGCTCCGTCCTAGCGCAGAGGCAGGACCAGGCGGGCGGGAGGAGAGGAAAAGAGCAGCCCAGCCCTCCGTTTCTCCGGAACCCCCTCCCCCTGCGAGCACCGTGGCCCTGGCCGGGGAGGAGGGCAGAGCAGCAGGAGGTCAGCGCGGAGGACGTGAAGGGCCTCACCTGCTCATTAAGCAGGACGGTCACATGCCCGCCTGGCTGCAACGGAGGCGGGGAGTGGAGGCTGGGAGGGGGAGGCTGGGGGTGGGAGCTGGGGGTGGAGGCCGGGAGTGGAGGCTGGGAGTGGAGGCCGGGGGTTGGAGGCCGGGAGGGGAGGCTGTAGTAGAGGCCGGGAGTAGAGGCCGGGAGTGGAGGCCGGGGGTGGAGGCCGGGAGGGGGAGGCTCAGAGGAGCGGTAAGTGCGCAGGCGTGGGGAGGCCAGGACTCGCTCCCACGCTCCTGCTGGCGCGGGTCTCGGGTCTCGCCTCTGCCCGAGAAGCCGGTGCCGCAGACAGCGTGCCGCGGAGGCTCGCTCTCCCTCCTCTGCCGACAGCGCCGGCAGCGTCTCCTCATTACCCGGGACCTTCCCGCCGAGCGCCCGCTGATGCCCATACAGCCTCCGCCGATAAATCCATAACAACGCAGCCCCGCGGGCTGCTGGTGGCAAAGCCAATTTCTTTCCCGCTGGCGGGACGGTTTGTGTATCACGCTTTTATGTATTTATTTATTTGAAAAATTTATTTTTATTGATTTCAGAGAGGAAGGCAGAAGGAGAGGGAGAGTAGAAACATCCACGATGACAGAGAACTACGGACCGGCTGCCTCCTGCACGCCCCCTGCTGGTGGGGCCTGAGCCCGCACCCCGGGCCCGGGCCTGAACTGGGAGTCAAACCCACAACCCTTCCACGCGTAGGATGACGCCTCACTAGTAAGTCACATGGCCAGGGCTGGGCTCTTTCACGTTTTTTAAAAAATGCTGTTGCAAGTTGTTTTATGAATGGACTGTGGGAAAGTCCTAACACAAGGACAACCCGGAAACCATCTCCGGTCTCCTACTTCCCGGCACACGGCAGGCCCCGCCCCCGGACCCATCACTCATGGTTGGTTTTTTTTGTGCTTCTCCAGGTATGCTTGCTTTTAATGACAGCTGACATCCATTATTCTATTAAGCGTCTCCTGGAGGAAGTGGCCAGCTCGGCTGACTTTCCCAGATTTTCGAAGCAGCAAGAATGACACAGAACGCGGGATGGTGCTTTGCCATTTGCAGGGGGGAGGCAGGTGGGGGAGAGGGGGGTGTATTTCCAGTGACGTCAGGCCCCCGGCCGCCTCTGGCTGCCTCACTCCCCGCCCGAAGCTCCCGGGCACCCAATTACTGATAAACCAGCCCCGGGTGCCAGCGGCCGCGGAGCAGAACCGTGGTGGTGGCTCGCGGCCAGCAGGAGCTGGCTCTCACGGCGAGGCGAGCATCCCAAGGCGGCCGGCGGGAGCCAAGTGCGCGCTTCCGATCAGCTGTGTCTGCTCCCCCCCCCCCCCCCAGGACGCAGAGCTTGGAACCTGAGCCGATGTCGCCTCTGTGCCAACGCCTCCCTCCCCCAAACCGCCGGGGAGGGGTCCTTCCAGGTAGAAACATCTGGGCCCGGCCAGCGTGGCTCCGTGGCTGAGCATCGGCCGGGGAACCAGGAGGTGGAGAGTTCGGTGCCCGGTCAGGGCACAGGCCCAGGCTGCGGGCTCCATCCCCCGCGTGGGGCGTGCAGGGGGCAGCCGGCCCAGGATGCTTCTGTCTCTCTCTCCCTCTCTGAACTCGATACGAATCTACATTTAAAAAAAAAAAAAAAAAAAAAAAAAAGCTGGTGGCCAAAACCGGTGTGGCTCAGTGGATAGAGCGTCGGCCTGCGGTCTGAAAGGTCCCGGGTTCGATTCCGGTCAAGAGCATGTACCTTGGTTGCGGGCACATCCCCAATAGTTTGCGTGCGGGAAGCAGCTGATGGATGACTCTCTCTCATCGATGTTTCTGGCTCTCTATCCCTCTCCCTTCCTCTCTGTAAAAAAATCAATAAAATATATATATTTAAAAATAGCTAGTGAGTCTTTTCTTCTTCCCGCTGCTATTCCCAGGGTGGGGGCCGGGGGGCGCTCCTCCTCTCTGTCCGTGTTGGTGGTGAAACCAGGAGCCGTTTGGCGGGAATGGGAAGCCTGGCTGAGTGCGCGGCGGAGCGGGCCAGCGGCGTTGGAAGAGTCTGCACAGCGGCTGCGACCAATGAAACTAATGACGCAGGAAAAGCACGGCTGGCGGCGCGGGAAAGTCACCAGCCGCGGCCTCTGTGTGTGTGGGGGGGTGGGGGTGGGGGTGGGGGGAGCAGCAGGGAGGGGAGGTTTAGGGTCCGTGCTGCCAAGGAAAACACCCACCAAGCCCGGCCGGCGCGGCTCAGTGGTGCGCGTCGACCTCTGAACCAGGAGGTCAGGGTTCGATTCCCGGTCAGGGCACAGGCCCGGGTGGCAGGCTGGATCTCCAGTGTGGGGCGTGCAGGAGGCAGCCGGTCCGCGATTCTCTCTCATCATTAATGTTTCTCTCTCTTCCCCGCCCCCTTCGTCTCTGAAGTCAATACAATTTTATTTTAAAACACACACACACACACACACACACAAAACCACCAAAAAGGCAGGAGTTGAGCTGCATGTTATGTAACAGGGACTTGTTTCGGCCCCTCACGCCCCCTCCCCTCGCGCGTCAGGCGGAGGCGTGAACAGTGGAGGGGCTGGCGGCTGACACAATGTGGCCAGGTCGCTTTCCGAAGCCCTTTAAGGTCCGTTAGATGCAGATCCGCCCTCGGGGCCTGACGATACATTGTATCCATCCTCGGCGCCCGATACACTGTATCCACCCTCAGCGCCTGATACATTGTATCCATCTCACGCCTGACGATACATTGTATCGCGGCCGGGGACACATTGATTCTGAGGCTGATGGCTTCTGAGCTGCGTGCCCGCTGCCGTGCGGGAGGGGGGAAGGGGGTTGGCGCCGCTGGAACGCGTGACCGCTGCCGGGCGCGGAGGGCGGGGTCCTGCCCGGTCGCCCCCGCCCTCCCGCCGTTAATGAGGCGGCAGATGCTCGGGGCCTGGCAGCCCGCTGACCTGACATCCAGAGGCGGAGGGTGGCGGAGCGGCACGCGGAGGAGGCCGACCTCCGGCGCCCGCCCCGCCCGCCGGCCCCGCGCCCGGTGAACGCGCTCATTGCCCTTGGACCCGGGCCGCCGCCTGGAAACGGTTCAGAAGCAGAAAAAGGCCCGCGGCTTCCGGGGAGGCGGCTCAAGGTCAGGGTCGTTCTGGCTTTGACACACAGAGGGAAAAGGACTGCTATTATTTTTTCCCCTTTTTCTATTCTGAACAGTCTAACCACGGACATGCAACCGCAGTACCTGCGCTCTGGATTGGGAATCGAACCCGAGACTCTGAGGGTGCACGGGCTGATGTCTAACCACTGAGAAACCCGGCCGAGGCTGTCTAGTCTCCCTCTCTTAAAAAAAATTTTTTTAATTGATTTCAGAGAGGAAGGGAGAGGGAGAGAGAGGTGGAAACATCCATGATGAGAGAGAACCATGGACCGCCTGCCTCCTGCACGCCCCCCGCTGGGGATGGAGCCCACAACCCGGGCCTGTGCCCTGACCGGGAATCCAACCGTGACCTCCTGGTTCCTAGGTCGACGCTCAAACCCCTGAGCCAGGCCATGGGCCCCCAAAATAACGCCTTGTGCTGGGGGGAAGGGGGAGGCCTCCACGTGCCCGGGAATGACCTTGACGGGGTCCGGGGGCGCTGCCAGGCAGGAGGCTGGTATTTCCACCCCCAATGTGGGAGGCGAGAGAGGAGAGAGCCAGGGTCCCCCCACCCCCGCATCTGTGTGTCCCGTGTCCACCCTGTCAGTTGTCTCTGCTCAGCCAGCTCCACGCCCTCCCCCCCCGCAGGGGGAGGCCGGATCCTGCCCGCCTCTGCCCGCCTCTGCCAGCGCCCCCTGCGCTCCCGCCACCTGCCTCCGCTGGAGGGGCGGCGGCGCCTGCCAAGCCGCGGCTGCTCGGCCTCATTAGTGTCCGGATGCCATCAGGGCGAGGCTGACGGACTGACAGGTCTAAGCGCCGATCGGCTGCCGCCAGCAGCCGGAGGAGGGAGGAACGGTTTCCGGCCGCCGTCAGCTGGACGGACACCTGTCCGCCTCAGAGCCTCAGGGCCGGGCGGGGAGGATGGGGTACCGTCTGGGCAGGGGTTCCCGCTCCGTCACCTCCCTGGCGCCCCCTGCGGGCGGACTCTGCGTCAGGGGGCCGGTCACCGGGGGCGGGCGCTCCACATCAGGGGCTCGTGTGCTCCGTTCGGGGATTCCCGCGTGTTTTCCCCTCCAAGGCCCCCCTCCCAGGCCCCTCTACTGCCAGGCCACCCCGTTTTTCAGGTATTTTCACCGAAACTTCAAAACCTGTGTGCTTGTGTTGATGTCAGAGAGGGCGAGCGAGAAAGGGAGAAACAGCCATGGGGAGAGCGCATCCTGCACCGGCTGCCTCCTGCACGCCCCCCACTGGGGATGGAGCCCACAGCCAGGGACTGCGGTCTCATTGGGAATCGAACCCTGGCCGCCTGATTCCCAGGTCGACGCTCAACCATGGAGCCACGCCGAAGGGGTCTGGGTTCGATTCCAGTCAAGGGCATGGTCAAGGGCAGGGACCTCCATGGCAGGCTCCTCCCCAGCCCAGGCCCCGGTCAGGGTGTGGGCAGGAGGCAATCCTGTGTTTCTCTGATATCGATGTTTCTGTCTTTCCCTCCCTCTAAATATCAACGGGAAAATATCCTCCGGTGAGGATTAAAAGAGAGAGAGAGAGTTCATTTATGCCTTCGACACACCCTAGGTTTATTATACTTTAGTAGAATTTACTTTGCAGCGCTGTTTTAGGTTCGCAGCAAAATTGAGGGGCAGGTACAGACTCCCCCATGCCTCTGCCCCCCCCACCGTGGTCCCCCCCCCGCCCCTGCCCTCCACACGCCTCCGCCCCCCGCCCCGTTCGCCGCCGCCGGTGGAGCTGAGCCGGGACGCGCACATCTGGCCGCCTGGGCCATGCATCAGCGCCCGGTTAGCTTTGTGCCTTCTTGCAGTTTTGCGCTTTGGAAAAAGCATCCTAATCAGGGGTTCGGGCTCAGCTGGCGCGCTCAGCTCCGTGACTTCCTGAGCGGCTGGGGGCGGGGGGGGGAGGAGGGGGGGCGGGAAGGCGGTGAAAAGAACGGGCGGTTTTGAAATTTTGTACCAATTCGTTCCCATTTCAATGTTCTGAGCTCCGTGAGCAACTTGCTGGGATCAGCGGTTCCTCCGCGCGGGAGCGCTTCCCGGGCGGAGCAGCAGGTGCGAGAGGTCGGTTTTTTTTGTTTTTTTTTGTTTTTTTTTAAATATATGTTTACGGACGCCAGAGAGGAAGGGAGAGGGAGAGAGAGAGACATCCGTGATGAGAGAGACTCACGGACCGGCTGCCTCCTGCACGCCCCCTGCTGGTGGGACCTGAGCCCGCACCCGGCCGGTGCCCTGACCGGGACGGAACCCTGACCTCCTGGCTCACAGGTGGGCGCGCGGCCACGGAGCCCCGCCGGCGGGCCCAGTGACTGAGGGTCCCTTTCCAGCCCAGGACCCGCCCACGGCGCCCCCTTTCCCTGCGGGCCCCCTGGCCGTGGGCACAGACGGGGCCGGGCAGGCAGCGAGTCCTGGGACCTTCTCAGGAAGCCCCGCCCAGGCGGGGACGGGCTAGTGGGCAGATGGCGAATGAGATCCGCTGTTCGCACCCAGAGCCCCGCCCCCTGGGCTCGTGTGGGCCAATGTCCGGCTGCAGGGCCCGGCCTGCGGCCCCCGGGACCCACTCCTGGTCCGGGGAGAGGCCCGGGCGGGGCCGCTGGCTTTTCACCCTGACCTTCAGGTAACGCAGCACAGCTTCTCCACGGACTGCGGTGACCCCGATAGCCACACGCGCACACACACACATGTGTGCACACATGATGTCCGCACACGTGTCTATCCACGTTGACCGGTCACCCACCCAGGGGAGGCGTGGCTGGTGACACGCGAGCGGAGTACAGGTTCCAGAGGGCTCAGGCCTGCCCTGGGCGCCGGCGGGGCCCACGCCCAGATCGCCGGCTTCGTGGGCAGAGACCACGCTCCGGGCCACGGAGTGAGCGGGGTCTGCACGGACCTTTTGTTCCTTCGGTTACATGGGGTCAGGCTGAAGAGCACGCAAACATGCAACGTACATTGTTAGCCCGGCCTCGAGGCTCCGTGGTTCAGCGTGGACCTAGGAACCAGGAGGTCACGGGTTCGATTCCCGGTCAGGGCACAGGCCGGGGATGTGGGCTCCATCCCCAGGGGGGAGCGTGCAGGAGGCAGCCGGTCCGTGATTCCCTCTCATTGTGATGTTTCTGTCTCCCTCTCCCTCTCCCTTCCTCTCTGACATTAATAAATAAATAAAAAAGATATGAAAAACAGCCGTTTTAAATAAACTGGGTCCTCTTTGACCCGCAGCCGGTGGTTTATCTGAGCCGCGCGCAGTTCTGAGACGGAACAGCTGCCTGCAGAGGCGCAGGCCTGGGGGTCGGAGGTGCGGTGCCCTCAGACAGCGGCTCCCCCTGCATGGGGGGGGGGGGGCGGTCCTTTCTGAACAAAAGCAGACCCAGGACAGGGAAGCATCCATCAGACCGTCCAACCTCAGAGGGAAGGCGGGGGGGGGGGGGGGGAAGAGATCAACCAAAGGACTTGTGTGCATGCTTATGAGCCTAACCCAGTGGTCGGCAAACTGTGGCTCTCGAGCCACCTGCGGCTCGTTGGCCCCTTGAGTGTTTGGCAAAGGGCAGCTCAGGAGTATCTTAACTAAGTTAGTAACCATGCACCTACCCTACCTACATAGTTTAAGTTTTAAAAAAATGTTGCTCTCCAAAGGAATGTCCATCGCTGTGCTGTGACGTTTGGCTCTGTGGACGGATGAGTTTGCCGACCACGGGCCCAGTCACCGGAGAGAACACGCAGTGGCCGCTGGGGCTTCCCCGGCTCCGCTCCCCGCTCCCCGCTCCCCGCAGGCGCGCGGCCCGGAGCCCTCTCACCTCCGGGCGGACACGGCCCGCCCCGCTGGGGGAGAAGCCTCCGCCGCGGAGGTGTCGGCGGGCATCCCGGGCGGCGCTCATGCATTTTAATTTTTCATGAAGAAGCAATCTATTTCATTGCGATTTAATTTATTTGACCTAACAAATCCTCATTCGCGGGTTCTGCCGATCCATCCAGCAGGCCCTATAAATCATTCATCACCGCCGCCCGACACAAACCCGCCCGCCTCTGGACCCCGGCCCGCAGCTAATTCTTATTGCTGCGCGCGGGCGATCCATAATTCATAATCACCTTCCTTCCCGGGGCAGGTATCGGATTCGGCGAAATGGCAAAGTCTGCCGAGGGAATGTGCGTGCGCGCGCACACACACACACACACATGCACACGCACATGCACACACACACAGGTCCCTAAAAACCCCACACAACAAAAATCCAGGTATCATATTCTCCAAGGTCAGAGGACTGCCAGCAGCTCTCTCTCTCTCTCTCTCTCTCTCTCTCTTTCTCTTTAAAACAAATTTTTATTGATGTCAGGAGAGGAAGGGAGAGGGAGAGAGAGAAACATCCCTGATGAGAGAGAATCACGGACCGGCTGCCTCCTGCACGCCCCACACTGGGGATCCAGCCTGCACCCGGGGCCTGTGCCCTGACCGGGAATTGAACCCTGACCTCCTGGTTCGTAGGTGGATGCCTAACCATTTAGCCACACCAGCCGGGCCCAGCAGCTCTTTTAAAGATACGTCAGGAAGGAAAAAACAACTTTTGGAGAGAGAGAGAGAGAGAGAGAGAGAGAGAGAGAGAGAGAAAGGATGTGTATCAGAATAACAGGAAACAGCAAGGAAAATTCCCATTGCTTATTTCAGCAGAACAAAAATAAAAAGACGTCCAAGTTTTATGGCAGCCTGTGACCCAGAATAACTTGGTTGCTGTCGCCCCAAATTGAGATTTATCTCCGGCGCTCGCACAGGTAAATTGGAAGCCCTGGGAATCCTCCGCGCCATCCATCTCCGCGGCGTCCTTCCCGTCCGACCCGAGAGTTATTTATGGCGGCGGCTGGGCGGGCGCCGGCCGCGGCCGGGTTCGAGGCCGGGGGGGAGCGTCTATGGGCACTCGCCTGCCTTGAAACTGTGATGGAAATTCCTCCCTTCGTAGCTCACCGCCTCTGGCCTCCTGAGACGCTCATTCGGGCCTCAGAGCTGAGGGCAGCTTCTTCCTTTGTCAAAAACGACCCTGAGCCCCCGCCGCCTCCCCAGCGGGTGGTGCTCTGGGGTCGGCCGGGTCTCTCCTCGGAGACCCGCTGCCCGGCGATGGAGAGCTTCCTGGACACAGACGGAGGCCACAGCCCTCCCAGGACACTGCCCGCCAGACAGGCCCCCAGCGAGGCCTGTGGCCGCTGGACACAATGTTACCAGCCTGATCGCTGGATACAATGTTACCAGCCTGATCGCTGGATACAATGTCATCAGCCTCGGCCTCCGATACGATGTTACCAGCCCGGCTGCCGGATACAGTGTAGCAGAAGGTGTAACAATGTTACCAGCCCCGGGTCCGTCTGCCCGGCCCCGCCCACCCGCTGAGCGCTGACAGCTGCTGCCGATGGTGATTTCATGTGGAATGAGCTGCTGGCGGGAAGCAGAGCACACGGCAGTGCCCTCCCACCTTGCGGCGAGGGGGGAGGGGGGAGGGGATGTGGTTGGTTGGCACCTGGTGCTGCCTGGCCCAATTGATGGTATTTTTGTATCTTTTTAAAAATATATATATTTTATTGATTTTTCACAGAGAGGAAGGGAGAGGGATAGAGAGCTAGAAACATCGACCAGCTGCCTCCTGCACACCCTCTACCGGCGATGTGCCCGCAGCCAAGGCCCATGCCCTTGACTGGGATCGAACCTGGGATCTTACAGGCCCCAGGCCTGTTGCTCTACCCACTGAGCCATTCTCCCTCATCACGGATGTTTCTCCCTCTCTCCCTCTGAAATCCCTGACACACACGCCCACGTGGGGGACTGAGGCACCGGGGCGGGGACCCTGTACGCCCGCATCTCCCCCCCCCCTTCATGGATGACTCATCGCTTCCTCCTCATGGGGCTTCTGGAAGGATCAATGGATCGGAGATCGCTGATTACAACCCCAGTCACTGACGCCGCCCCCGCCCGGTGATTAGTGTTTGAAGCCTGGGCTGCGGAAAGGAAGCGCCGGGGAGCGGTCTGTGTTTGTCGGCACAGCTGGTGGGTATTAATCCAGCTCCTCCCCTCCTCGCCCGCCTCTGAGCGTGTGCGCGGCCTGTCTTCCCGGGACCGGCTTCATCATGCTGGAGACACCTGCACCAAGAGAAGCCTTCAGCCAAAACCGGTGTGGCTCAGCGGATAGAGCGCCGGCCTGCAGACGGAAGGGTCCCGGGTTCGATTCCGGTCAAGGGCGTGTACCTTGGTTGCGGCTACATCCCCAGTGGGGGGTGAGCAGGAGGCAGCTGATGGATGTTTCTCTCTCATCGATGTTTCTGGCTCTCTACCCCTCTCCCTTCCTCTCTGTAAAAATTCAATAAAGTATATATTTAAAAAAAAAAAAGCCTTCTGCTCTTTGCTCTTTCCTCTGGCCAGACAGAAGTTCCGTCTTCTCGCCTGCTCGGCTGTGACTGTCTCGGGGAAGGGGATACGTCGATTTCCCCTTTTACAACAAGCTCACACGGCAAAGCACCCATCGCCTGATTCCTCTCTTCATTCATTTCACAGATTTTCCACACAGAGGACGGGAGCGGGAGAGAGAGCTAGAAACATCGATGAGAGAGAATCATCCATCAGCCGCCTCCTGCACACCCCCCGCTGGGGATGTGCCCCCAACCGAGGTCCATGCCCTTGACCAGAATCGAACCCAGGACCTTTCAGTCCGCAGGCCCAAGCTCTATCCACTGAGCAACACCGGCCAGGGCTAAAAATTTTTTTTAAAAAACGTGGAAGGGGCGTGGCGGCTGCTCGATGCTGGTTCTGAGCCCCCGGGCGGACGAGGGGCCGTCGGCCGAGAGGGGGACATTCTGGGTCCCACGGAGGACGGGGTTCGAACGCCCTCTGACTGGGCGCCCTCCGACCTCGTGTCCTCTGACCCGGCGCCCTCTGACCCGGTGCCCTCTGACCCGGTGCCCTCTGACCGGGCATCCTCTGACCTCGTGTCCTCTGACCCGGCGCCCTCTGACATGACACCCTCTGACCCGGCTCCCCGGGGGAATCTCGGGGGAACCGCCCACGAACCGGGAGCATCAAACCGCCGAGTCCTCAGCGATGGGCGCAGGCGGAGCTGCCGGCGAGCCCCAATGGCAGGCGCCCACGAGCTGCAGGCCGGCGGGGTGCCGGCTGAGCGAGGCCAGGCCTTTCGCAGGGGCCAGGTGCTGGGTGTCAGGAGCCAGGGGCCGGGGTCCACGGGCAGGTGCCGAGCGGAGCGCCGGGCGGGGCTGCAGGTCGGAGCCTCGGTTCCCCACGCTTTGGGGGAGTCGGGACCCCGGTGAATCACGGCTCGGTGTGTCTGGAGGGGTCTTGGGGGGCCGGGGTCCAGGGAGCCCTCGGGGGAGGGGAGCACAGGGCCCGGGTGGCCGCTCGCTGGTCTGTGAGCGCCATCTAGTGGGCGCCCGGGGCATGGGGCGTGAAAGGGGGCCTGTTCTTACAGACAATGAACAAGCACCAGGGCGACCAGCTGCTCCTGACAACCCTGTCTCTCACGCCCGCATTCCTTAGAGCATGAGACCCGGGAGAGGCCAGTGAAGGGTGGTGAGCACGGCAGACGCTTTTTATAAAAACGTGCCCCGTGCCAGAACCGGTGTGGGACAGTCGGCCTGCGGACTGAAGGGCCCCGGGTTCGATTCCGGTCAAGGGCATGGACCTTGGTTGCGGGCACATCCCCAGTGGGAGGCGTGCAGGAGGCAGCTGGTCGATGTTTCTCTCTCATCGATGTTTCTGGCTCTCTATTCCTCTCCCTTCCTCTCTGTAAAAAATCAATAAAATATATTAAAAAAATAAAGTCTCAGGGAAAATAGGCCAAACCGTCCGGAGTCCGCCCCTCGAGGGCTGAGCCCACGGTGCCGGCGGGCGACCCTCAGCCGGATTCTGGAACCTCCGGGTTATTTTCACCGAAGCTCAGGCGGCCACTCTCTCTCAGCAGATGCTGCTTCTATTTCCGTCTGAGGTCCATTTTGGGGGCATCAATGCTCTGAGCAATGTCCCCTCTGGCTCCCCCGTGACCCCCCGCCGTGGCCCCGCCCCTGTCCTACTTCCCCGCCGCGGGAGTGATCAGAACCCTCTTCCTCCCTCGTTTCCCTTCTTCTTGGGAAAAGGTAACGTCTACCTTGCGGACGAGCGTGCGTGACCTTATTCTTGCTTTGCTGACAGTTTCCCGGGCGGAAAACCATAAATCTCCGTAATGAACACACGCGGAGGGTCCATCCGCCGTCCGCTGCCAGAGCCCCCCCGCTCCTCCGCTACCGGCTCCCTCCCGCCCGGCGCCGCGGCCCGGCCCCGCCCCGCCCGCCCCGCGGCATGGCTCCGTGAAAAATCAATAAAATATTAAAAAAAAAAAATAACACAAACCCTGGGAATGTGCTTTCGCGGTGAGGAAAGGGGAACCACGAGAAGATGATCCCGGGGCCCAGGCCTCAGGCACAGAATCCAGGCTTGTATTGGCTGTGGCTCTCCACCTGTCACCCAGACCGTCACTCCGTAACCCGGATGCCCAGGCGAGGGCCCAGAGCGGCCCCGGGGCCCAGACCTCCATCGGGGCCCAGACCTCCCCCGGGCGCCCGTAGGATGTAGGGGAGACGCCCCCTCGGGGCGCCGGCGCGGTGGGAGGCGTGGATCTCACACACAGACACCCGGCTCCTTGGAAAGAACCGAGGACTCGGCCTCCTGACCCCCGCCTGGGACCCCGGACGTGGCTTCAGGGACATGATCAGTCCGACCCTCCTCGCCCGCAGGCCTGGCTGCCGGGGGCGGGCCCCTCCTGGCCGGACTGCTCTGAGGAGGGCCGCCCCTGCCATCGGACCGGGCGCGTGGTCTTAATCCTGATCTATCGCCGGTTCGCGGCCCGTCCCCGCTCAGCCGCACAAACGGTGATTTATGTCCGCACGGCCGCGCCCCCCCCCCCCCCCCCCCCCCCCCCGCGCACCAGCCCGGTGCCACCTTCCCTTCGGGAGAGACACCGCCGGCATCGAGGGCGGCTGAGCGGCGGATAAAAGGTTTCCGATGGGAAAAAAAAAAAAAGGAAATAAAAGGAAAATTATCTCCTCTGCGTTTAAAAGTTCTGTCAGGAGGCGGCGGAGCCGGAGAGCAGGAACGGGCACAATTACCCTGATTTACGGGCCTTTCCCGGCCACACGCCCCCTCCCGTCCGCGGCTGGGATAAGTAACTCCGCCGCCGCCGCCGCTGATTTACGTTTCTCCGTAAAACCCACATATTTCTTCCTCTCAGGCCCGGATTTATTTCCTTTCCCTCCTTTGTGAGGCGGATTTATTCGGGGCTTACATTTCCCAGCGGAGTGCCCGCGGATCCGGTGAAGGGCTGGTGGGCATCGAACCTGAGTTTCCGATTCCGCTCGCTCTTAAAGCCACGGCGACGGGCAGGCTCAGCGGCGGGGACAGGGCCTCCGGAGCGGAAGGGGAGGCAGCCCTGGCTGTTCCTTTTGGTTAAAACCACACAACACCCCAAGCTGATCCCAACGCAGGTCAACCCCACACCCCAAGTCATAGGGTCAGTCATACCCCCAGTCTCTCTTCCTTCCCCTACCCCCCTCCCTCTCTCTTCTTTCTTCCTTTCTTTTATTAACCCTCACTCAAGGATATTTTCCCATTGATTTTTAGAGACCGTGGAAGAGAGAGGGAGAGACAGAGAGAAACACCAATGTGAGAGAAACACATCGATGGGCTGCCTCCTGCACCAGCCCCGACCAGGGCCTGGGCTGCGGAGGAGCCTGCAACTGAGGTACGTGCCCTTGACCGGAATCGAACCCGGGACCCTTCAGACCTCAGGCCGACGCTCTATCCACTGAGCCACACCCGCTAGGGGCTACCCCTCACCAGGACGTACAGCAAACCCTCGATTTTACAGATCCGGACTTAACCACCTTTCCCATCTGTATGTCGAAGGTGCACATTCACCCGCTGTTCATTGTAACGGAGATGTGCTTATACTTAATTAACAGGTTATGTGTGTGTTGGCTATTAATTTGCTGTTATTTTTAACAGTTTACCGAACGGACCATATGTTGGGGAAAAACACTGTCCCGATTTCGCCGACGTAAACAAACGTCCTGCCTGACAGTGAAGCCCAGCAGCCAGCGCTCGTCCACGCTGGGTTAGTGATGAGCACGTGACCCCGCGGCATGGCTCACGTGACTGGGCGGCCGCAGCCTTCGCTCCGCCCCATGTTCCCACGTGGGCCAGGTCCCGCCCCCGGGGCCAAGCCCCGCCCCCCGGGGGGCCTGCGGTCACTCCCGGTCACCAGTGAGCATGTGCTAGACCTGACGGTGTCACTTAAAGTTCCCGTAAGGCCTACAAAACCTTCCCTGTGAGACCAAACTCCGCACACACACTGAGCTTCAACGACACAGACGTGTCTGCGGGAGTGAAAACCGGCAAACGGAGGGATCTGTCCGTTTCTCAGGCCCGCGCCTTCAGAAAGCCAACGCGTAAAACGGGCGTCCAGCTGAAACCGGTGTGGCTCAGTGGATAGAGCGTCGGCCTGCGGACTGAAGGGTCCCGGGTTCGATTCCAGCCAAGGGCACGTACCTCGGTTGCGGACACATCCCCAGTGGGGGGTGTGCAAGAGGCAGCTGACCGATGTTTCTCTCTCATCGATGTTTCTAACTCTCTATCCCTCTTCCTTCCTCTCTGTAAAAAATCAATAAAATATATTTTAAAAAACCACAAGCAAGCAAGCAAACAAACAAGCAAACAAGCAAAATGGGCATCCAGCTCTCACGGACACCCCTCGCTGGAATGGACAGACTTCTGGTTTAACCCACAAGATTTCCCGTCCGCGTGTCCTATGTGAACATGCGCGCCCTGCTCCTTTAAAAAAAGGGTCGTAACCGAGGTTTGCGTATCATTAAATCAACAGGTGATTCTGTTGCTGTTGGCAACTCGCTGTTTTTTTTAACACATTTTGGCAAAATAGACCACATGTTGGGGAAAACTGTACATGGAGGTTTTGGTGTCGGTGAGACAGGCCTGTGGGGAGGGGCTTGGTGTGTTGGATTGGACAAGAGGTTTCTTTACGATCTGAGCGTCACCCCGGCCAGATACCCATATACCCAAAGGTCGCGGGTTCCATCCCCGTCAGGGCCTGTGCAAGAGGCAGCTGATCAATGCTTCTCTCCGTCTCTCTCTCTCTCTCTCTCCCTCTCTCTCCCCTTCTCTCCCTCTCTCTTCCTCTCACTCTAAAAACCAACAAGAGCATGTCCTCAGGTGAGGATTATGAGTGTCATCAGAAGCTCTATCTGACGGGTCACCTTTTCACAACGCCCAGGGCAGACGCGCTGGTTTGTTATTCTCTCTGGGACGGGCCCTCGGGGGACGAGGGAGTTAACTTCTGAAGGGCGCGCACACTCCTCCCTCGGTATTTCTGTGAGCATTGTGTGAGCGTCCTTTTTCTATCCAATCCGAACCCAAAATAGCGCCGACACGCACAGAAAGGAAATTGCGGGGGGAACAGCTGCTGCCAGGCCTGCATGTGCCCGGATGGAGGGAGGGAATAAATAGAACGATATTTCCATCCAGCAGCCCGCACCGCCCGGCCACGCCTCCAGCGCAAAACGCTCAGGTTGCTTCTCTGGCAGAGACCGAACATCCGGATGTGCTCCGCGGGGTAAACAACAGGTGCGCGCGCACACACACACACACACACACACACCCCTATACACACAAACATATACACATGCACACACAGAGGCACATGTACACACAAACACATGCACACATACACACAGACGTACACACACGCACACACAGAGACACACAAACATGTACATGCATGCACATACAGAGACACACTATACACACAAACGTGCGCACACATACACACACACCTATACACACAAACATGTACACATGCACACACAGAGACACCCATGCACACACTATACACACAAACATGCACACACGCACACACTATACACACAAACATGCACACGTGCACATACAGAGGCACATGTACACGCAAACATATGCACACGTACACAAACGTACACACACGCACACAGAGAGACACACACAAACATGTACACACATGCACACACAGAGACACACACTATACACACAAACACGCACACGGACATACAGAGGCACATGTACACACAACCATATGCACACATACACACACAAACGTACACACACGCACACACAGAGACACACATGCACACACTATACACACAAACATGTGCGCACACACAGAGACACACGAACGTGTACACACATGCACATGCAGAGACACACACGCGCACACATACACACAAACATGTGCACATGCACACACAGAGACACACATACACACAAACATGTACACACACGCACACACCGAGACACACACATACAACATATACTACCACACATACACAGGTGACTGGCGGCCGCGTCCTGAGAGAAGCTTCTGGAACTCGCAGCACCCGCCCGTCCGGGCTGTCCCTGGCGATTCCCTCCCCCGGAATACGTTTTCCAAAGCTGCTCCCATATTTCACTTCCCCCCGGGGAGAGTGACGGATCCATCAGCCGCCGGACGAGACGTGCCCTGTCACGCGGACGCCACGCTGGGTCACGGCCCCGGCTCGCTCCTGACCTCTGTCTGCGGGAGGATGGATGGCGGCTCCCGGGGCCGGGTGTCCGTCACGGAGGCCGTCCACCGACAGGCCTTCTGTGTAAGGTGGCCAGACGTCCCGATTTAAAAAAATGTTTAAATATATTTTATTGATGTTTTACAGAGAGGAAGGGAGAGGGATAGAGAGTCAGAAACATCGATGAGATAGAATCATCGATCAGCTGCCTCCTGCACACCCCCCACTGGGGATGTGCCCGCAACCAAGGTACATGCCCTTGACCAGAATCAAACCCGGGACCTTTCAGTCCACAGGCCGACGTTCTATCCACTGAGCAACACCGGTTTTGGCAGACGTCCTGTTTTTAACCATCTGTCCCGCGTCCCGCAGCATCTTAAAAAAGTCCCGATTTTTTCACAAAAATCGGGACTTTTTTAAGACACCGAGGGACGCGGGACAGATGGTGAAAAGGCGGGACTTCTGGTCACCTTACTCCTGCCCCCTCCTGAACGGGCAGGGGGCAGTGGGACTCGGGGCCCATCTAAGGGGAATTAAGCCGGGGTCTCTGTGTGCGGCCAGGTCTGGCGAGGGCCGTGACCCTGAAGGGGTGACGTTTGCGTTTTCCCTACGGAGCCAGCTCAGCAGGGAGGTCTGAGCCTCCCTACTTAGCCTCACCTCTGCCCCTCGCTGCTTAGGATCACCTCTGCCTGGTTTGTTATTTCGTATCGGCTCTGCCGGCATCACGTGCACAAATCCCAATATCGCCGTGATGGATCCAGGCAGAGAAGCAGCGAGTGTGCCCACACCATCGATTTGCAATCTGCTGCCCTTTTCCAAGGAGCCGAGCAGCAGCCTCCAGGCTGTGGTAGTTCCTAGTGAGAGCGAGAGGCATTGGTTTTGTGGGTGGAAAATGTAATTTTAAACGTTTTGTGTGTTTTTTAAAGCAACCTGAACGAAGCCTCGCTGCCCCCGGCCCGGCGTGTACAGGCCCCGCCCCGCGGCGTTTCTCCCCAGCCAGCCGGCCTGGCCGTCCGCACGCTGGCGGCGTTTCGGGACGGTGCGGGCGCGCGGCTTACGTCTTTTTCGAAGAAAACGCTGGAAGCATCCTCTGAGGACTCAGCGCCATTTCCCTCTGAGCGGATCAAACACGCACGAACTTGAAGAGCTATTGACACACAAACATCACAGCCCCTCGGCGCCCCCTGGTGGGGCCCCGGGGCGCCTCCCCCAGCCCCGAGCCCTCAGGGCAGGGTCAGCCTCTCCCTCCGGCGGCTGGAACCGTGTCCACGGCCTGTGAACCCCAAAGGCCGCCCAGGAGCTGGGGAGCCGGAGACCCACAGCCCCGGGTCCCAGTTCCCTCTCCCGGACACGGACACAGCGAGTGCGTCCGCCGCTGTTACTGCCGAGGCTCCGCCCCCCGATCAGGCAGACGGACCGGGCTGAACGGAGCCGCACGTCCCGCCGTGACCCCGTCCGTCCTGCCGTGACCCCGTCCCGCCCGGGACCCCGTCCCGCCCGGGACCCCGAGGCGGCGGCCGGGCCCTCAGAGCCCTCCTCGGCGCCTCTCTGCCGGCCCCACGGGCAGTGCCGGGCGGGAGAAGGGGCGGTGCCCACGCCCGGCTCCGGGCACAGCCAGGGCCTGCGGGCGAGAGGCGGGGAGGAGGCGCTGCGGGGGAGGCGATGTGACGAGGGGGCAGCGTGGGGGCCGGGTCCTCCCCTTCCGACACCGCGGCCCTCAGCGCGGCCCTCAGCCCTGCAGCCACCGCATCCGTCCATCCCTGCGCCACAGCCGGGACGCTGCCCTGTGAGTGCATCGCGCTGGAAATGCCGGTGTTTCCCGGTCTCAGGCGACCCCGGAGAGCCTCCAGTCCGCAGGCGGGCGCTCTATCCACTGAGCTGTCTGTTTTTGTTTTTTTTAAATACATTTCCATTGTCCCAGCTTATCAAAGCAGCCAGGCAAAGCCAGGCCCAGCCAGCTCAGACCCCCCCCCACCCCCCCGCCGGCTTCCCTCGGGCTCCAGCAGAAGCCTCCAGAACCCCGAGCTCCCTCCCAGGCAGACGTGGTGCCGGCCAGGGTGCCGGCTGCTGGGGGAGACGGAGCGAGGGGCGTGGACACAGCGTCGCTGGGCCGGGGGAGGTGAGGGCCCGCTCAGCCTGCACCCCCAGCCCCCTCCCCCCCCCAAAGCCCCCCACACCCCTCGGGCCTCGTCCGGGACCGGAGCCGAGTGTGTGTGAGCTCCCTCCGGCCGGGACCCCTGGGCCGCGCTCCTGGCCCGCCGCCCGCGCTCGGGAACGGCCCGCGCTCGGGAACGCCTGTGTCGGATGAATATTGATGGGGCTGCCGCTCCAATTAAAACACAGAGGCCCGGAGCTAAATTAGTCTGAGGAGAAGGAACAAAACACCGCCCGCCCCTGAGACAGCGGGCGGGGGCGGAGGGGGCGCTCGGAGCCACAGCCGGGGTGAAGGGGGGGATGGGGTGCACCCCCCCTCCACGGGAGCGTTCCTGTGGCCTTGGGGACACAGCTCGCTGGGACCAGGGCCGGGTTTTAAACACACATCCATCCGCCCCGGCCCTGCCAGGCGGGCTGTGTGCCCCAAGGCCACGCGGCCGCATCCACGGGAATGTGGGGGGCACCGGCTCTGCCCGCCTGCCGGCCCCCGAGACCCGCAGGGCATTCGGGGGCTCCCCTTCCCTCTCCCCCCCAGGCTGAAACCCTCCCCATCTCAGCGCAGACCACAGATCCTCCCACAACCCCCCTCTCCACGCAGCTGTGGTTGACGGGCCAATAGGCGGCAGCAGGTGGGAGCCCTGGCAGGTGTGGCTCAGTGGATAGAGCGTCGGCCTGCGGAATGACGGGTCCCGGGTTCGGTTCCGGTCAAGGGCACAGGCCTGGATTGCGGGCTCCATCCCCAGTGGGGGGCGTGCAGGAGGCAGCTGACGTATGATACTCCCTCATCATTCATGTTTCTCTTCCTCCCTCTCCCTTCTCCTTTAAGAAACAATGAAATATATATATATATGTGTTTTAAATATATATATAAATATATATATATATATGTTTTAAAAACAGAACTGCAAGGGGGCAGAGGGCCCTCAGCCACGGTTCGGGGCTCTGCGGAGAATAGCCCAGGCGCTGAATGACCCCCGCGGGCCCTGAGCCCCGGGTCCCGGCGTTTACCAGGAAATGGAAGTAAAGGGACAGGACATCGCCGGCCGGACCGGGCCCTCCGGCCCGCAGGCCGCGGCCACACGGCCACGCCGGGCTCTGAGGGAAGGCGGCCGGCTGGGGCCCAGGCGGCGCCTCGCTAAGCGGGTCTCGCCTGGCGCTGACGGCGAGGAATGGCCGGAGACACGCGGGCACGGAGGCGAGTGATGGCGCTGGCGACGCCGGGAGAAGCCGGACGGATGGGGGCTTCCAGCCGCGTCTGTGCCCCCGTGGGGGCGGCGCCGCCTCCGCCGGGCCGCGGGCGGGGCAGGGGGAGGAGAAGGTGCAGAGACGCGGGGCGTCGGAGACTTTACGATGCCCATTTCTTTCTTTTTTATGTTTTATTGATTTTTTAAAAAATATTTTATTGATTTTTCACAGAGAGGAAGGGAGAGGGACAGACAGAAACATCGATGAGAGAGAAACATCGACCAGCTGCCTCCTGCACACCCCGCACCGGGGATGTGCCCACAACCAAGGCACATGCCCTTGACTGGAATCGAACCCGGGACCTTTCAGTTCGCAGACCGACGCTCTATCCACTGAGCCAAACAAGTCAGGGCTTTTTTTTTTTTTTATTTAATATATATATATTTTAATTGATTTTAGAGAGGAAGGGAGAGGGAGAGAGAGAAACATCCATGATGAGAGAGAATCAGTGACCGGCTGCCTCCTACATGCCCCCCCTCTGAGCCTGCAACCCAGGCATGTGCCCTCACCAGGAATCAAACCCGGACCCGTCAGTCCGCAGGCCGACGCTCTATCCACTGAGCCACACCGGCCAGGGTGTCCATGCTTTCTTCTGAGAGAGAGGGAGAGGGAGAGAGAGGAAAGCGTCGACGAGAGAGAACACCCATCCGGTGCCCCTGTGAGACCTCTGCTGGGGAGGGAGCTCGCACCCGGGCGTGTGCCCTGACCGAGACTCGAACCGCAGCCGCCTGGCTCCAGGTGGACGCTCAGCCAGAGCCACACCGGCCGGCGGGCCTGGCGGCCATTTTCCATCGCCTGGTTCAGTGCCGCGGAGGGTTCGGGTTTGAGGCCACCACGCCGGCCCTTCGTCCTGTGGCCGCCCCGCAGCCTCCGGCCCAGCCACACGCAGAAGGAACGGCCTTCAGGAGGAAAACGGGGTGCCCGCCCGGCTCCCCGTCAGAGCCAGGGCCCCCTCCCCACCGGGACCAGCTCTGCGAACCTCAGGGCCATCGCCTGGGCCGGGCGGCTCTTACCTCCCAGCCGGGCCTGCAGACGCCGAGCCGAGCGCGCCTCGTCTCCCGCGGCTCGGAGACCGACAGGCCTAACGAGGGGCCATCCATCCGCGTCTCCGGCTCCTCCTGACGACGCGGTTTACCGGCCGCGTCCGCGGTGCTGACATCCTGGGCCATCGCGCTTGTTTCAACAAAGTGCGCGGTTCCAGGAAAATGAAGAAAAATGGCAGCACCGGAGGCGGCCAAGCCGCTGGCACCTGACCCCGCTCCCGTGGCCGCGCCACCGCCTGGGCAGCCGTGCCCGAGGGTTTAAGTGTGATGACTCCGCTGGGGGGGGGGGTCCCCGAGGGTGGAGAGAGTGCCGGGCTGACGGGGGGTCCCGAGGGCGGAGAGAGCCCCGGGCTGCGGGGGGGGGGGTACCAAGGGCGGAGAGAGAGCCGGGCTGCGGCCGGGCTGCGGGGGGAGGGGAGGGTCCCCGAGGGTGGAGAGAGCGCCGGGCTGACGGGGGGGGGGGGGGGGGGTCCCGAGGGCGGAGAGAGCCCCAGGCTGCGGGCTGGGGAAGTGACAGGAAACCGCCCAGCAATGCACCAGGGAGGGTCACTGCAGGTCTGGGGCCTCCTCTGAAAGCCAGTTCTGAAACAGGAGTAAGTCATCACCCGGCAAACAACACACACAGACACACACGCACACACACACACACGCAGGTCATCACGACCATTATCCTCACCATCACCACCATCACCACCACCATCACCATCACCACCATCATCATCACCATCACCATCACCATCATCACCATCACCATCACCACCATCACCATCACCATCACCACCGCCATCACCGCCATCTCCATCATCACCACCATCTCCACCACCACCACCACCATCACCACCATCACCATCACCATCACCATCTCCATCACCATCACCATCACCATCACCATCACCGCCATCTCCATCACCACCGCCACCACCGCCATCACCGCCATCTCCATCACCATCACCATCACCATCACCGCCATCACCATCTCCATCACCATCACCATAACCATCACCATCACCACCACCACCATCACCACCACCACCGCCATCTCCACCATCACTATTCGCGTCCGCACTAGGAGCCGTTGGTCGGTTCCACTTGCCGCGCTCGCCGACGGCCCGGTAACACTCCTTATGAACTCCCACTCACACAGGCGGCCTGAGCCAGACCCCAGCTCTGCGGCCCACGCCTCAGCCTCCGAGCGATGGCAAAGTCCCGTCTCTATCTCTGCCGGGAGCGCAGCCAAGAGTGTCCTCAGGGCTGGGACCGGAGCGCGTCCTCCGTTCTGTGTCTATTGCCAAGGCTCGGCTGTGTGGGCGTTTCTTCCCGGACTGTGTGCACCCTCGGGGAGGGAGGGGGAGGGGGAGAGAGAGGAGGAGGGGGAGGGGGAGGAGGAGGAGGAAGAAGGAGGAGGAAGAGGAGGAAGAGGGGGAGGGGGGGAGGGGGAGAAGGAGGGGGAGGAGGAGGAGGAAGAGGAGGAGAGGGAGGAGGAGAGAGGGGAGTAGGAGGAGGAGGGGGAGGCCTGGGGGAAGGTCCCCGCACAGACAACAGTGGGTTTGGTGGTGGGGACAGGAGAGGTGGCGCTTGGGGCTATAAGGACCACGGTGGCCAGAGTTGGGGGGGAGGAAGAGCAGGAGGGAAACCGCCGGTGGGGCTCAGTGGTTGAGGATCTCACTGTGAACCAGGAGATCAGGGTTTGATTCCCCGTCGGGGCACAGGCCTGGGTTGCGGGCTCCATCCCCATTGGGGGGCGTGCAGGAGGCAGCCGGTCCATGATTCTCTCTCATCATGGATGTTTCTCTCTCTCTCCCCCTCTCCCTTCCTCTCTGAAACAAATAATAATGTTTTAAAAGAAAGAGAGAGAGAGAGAGAGAGAGAGAGAGAGAGAGGGAAAGGATGGAGGGAAGGAGGGAGGGGAGGAAGGAGACAGGCTCAGGCCTGTCCCTCTGGACCATCCTGGGCCCCGTCAGCCTGACGGTCTCTGTCCCGGTGACTCAGCGGTGTGCTCGCCGCCGCCCGCTCAGCCTGACCCTCTCCCCGGCCCACGGCTATGAAACGGGCCGGGAACAGATGCTGCTGTTGCCATGGCGATGGATAGCTCCTCCGTGTTAACAACCTCGCCCGCAGGCAATCAGACTTGCCGGGCGCCTCCCCAGGAGTGAACTCTGATCCGCCCGACAGCATGGAGGCCCCGAGGGGGGGGAGAGAGGAGCAGACAGGAGCCGCCCATCGGCAGCTGGGGAGCCGGGAGCCGTCCCTGCGGCAGGGGCAGAGGCACCCCGGGCGACCTCGGGTGGGAACGCTGTTCTCGGGGCGGCGCGGGGAAATGACGTTTGTCCGAGAGACCCTTCGGGGCCTTTGTGTCTCCCCTCAGAGAACCCCAGGGCCGTCCGGCGATGGAGACACGGGCAGAGCGAGTCCTCCAGACGCCCCATCCGCTGCCCGACGGGCCGGCCGGCCTGGGAGCGGAGGGCGGGGTGCCGGGTGCGGGCCGCGGGCTGGGCCTGTTCCCGGAGCATCCACAGGGCGCTCCGCTGACAGCTCTGAGCACAGGATCAAATCCCGTGTGTCCTTCTTCACAGTTCATTTTAGAGACAGAGGAGGGGCGGGGGGTGGGGGGAGAGACAGAGAGAGAGGGAGAGAGAGAAACACCAATGTGAGAGAGAATCCTGGACCGGCTGCCTCCTGCTCGCCCCCTTACTGGGGACCGAGCCGGAAGCCGGGCCTGGGCCCCGACCAGGGGTCAGACCGGAACCTCCAGGTCCACAGGCCGCACTCACCGAGCTGCCCGGCCGGCAGGGGCTATTTTCAAACGGAAGCGTTTTCCATTTGCCTTATTTCCCCGGATTCCTCCTCTCGGCACTCATTCCTGCCCACAGGCAGTGTCCCGTCTCTCTTGATCCGGAGGCAAAGGGCAGCCCCGATGCTCCCGTTCGCGGGGTTGGCGCGGCCGCCCGGTGGCGGCGGGCGGTGATATCCGGAGCCCCGCCTCCCCGCCGCCGCGGCTCCCGCACCGCGAGGGCGCGACCCCGCAGGGAACGGGCGGGCGGTTTCCCGCGACGCCCGCGGCTTCGTTCTGCGAAAGGCGTCGCTCAACTCCACGGGGTTTTTACAAAAAAATGCTTTTATTGACGTCAGAGAGGAAGGGAGAGGGAGAGAAACATCCATGAGGACAGAGTCACGGGCCGGCTGCGTCCTGCTCGCCCCCCCACGGGGGAGGGAGCCGCCGCCCGGGCTGGGCCCTGACGGGAAATCGAACCCGGAGCCCTGGGTCCTAGGTTAACGCTCCGCCGCGGAAACTCGCCGCCGGGCTCGGTGCCGCTCTTACCGGGCGGGCGGCGTGGATGTCCACATCGGCTGCTGCCGGGCCGCCGCCACGGCCTGGCCGAGGCTCGCCGGGGGCCGTCCCCATTTCACAGCGCGCCGAGCGGAAGCCTCGCCGCCCGGCAGCTCAGACCGGCTCCCACGGCCGCCCTACCCCCGCCTCCGCCCGCAGACGCCGCCCGCCCTGCAGTCAGGCGGTGCGGACCGGGTGAGGCGGTCGCCGTTGGAGGGAACCGCCGGGCTGTTGTGTGTGTGAGGGAGGCCCGGGGGTCCGAGGCCGCACCGCCGACCGCCGTATCTGTGCGGGAGCCCTGGGCCTCACGGGGCCAGACTTGTGCCGTAAGCAGGGGCAGGTGTGCGCGCGCGTGTGGATGTGTGAGTGTGTGCACGTGTGTGCATGTGTGAGCGTGTCTATGTGCATACATGTGTGTCCCTGCGTGTGTGTACGCATGTATGTGTGCATGGGCGTCTGTGTGTGCGTGTGTGTGCATGTGTGTGTGTGTACATATGTGTGTGCTGACCGGCACCACCTGAGGGGATCCCCATTGGCAGGAAGGACAGACCTGGTTCTCCTGAAAACCAGCAGGAGCAGGTGTGTGTGTGTGTGTGCGCATATGTGCGTATGTGTGTGCATGTGCATGGGTGTGCGTGTGCACACATGTTACATGTGTACGTATGTACCTGTGTGTGCATGTGTGCGTGCGCGTGTGCCGACCGGCACCACATGAGGGATCCCCGAGCAGGAAGGACAGCCCGGTTTTCCGGAAAACCAGCGGAGCAGGAGCAGGGGCGTGGGACGGGCATCGGCCAGGGGGGCGCAGACGGGATGTCGGAGGGCGTGTGGATGGGCGTGTGGGAAGCAACCAATCGGCGTGTCTCTCGCATCAGTGCCTCTCCCTCTGATGGGTGCCTCCCACCCTCACGCGCCCCGACCAGGCCCCAGGCCCGGGACGGGACCTGCAGCCGGGCGCATGCCCTGGACCTGGAAGCGAACCGGAGACTCTTGGTGCGTAGGCGGCGACACTGACCACTGGGCCACACCGGCCAGGGCCCTGCAAGGGAATGTTTCTGCTGCCTTTTCTTTCTCCCTTTTTCTCAGTGTTTCCTTATTGACGTCAGAGAGGAAGGGAGAGGGAGGGGAACATCCCTGAGAGAGAATCACCGAGCGAGCGGCTGCCTCCTGCACGCCCCCCACTGGGGATGGAGCCCGCAGCCTGGCATGCGCCCTGACTGGGAATCGAACCCTGACCTCCTCGGCGGGACTCTGTGCTGGGCCCCGCGCTGCTCCTCTGGGGGCGCAGCTTTGGCGCCCGCCCCTCACGGGAGGCGGGAGAGGCGTCCTCCTTCCATCAGGAGGGGGGGGCGGGGGGCTGGGCCCCGGGGAGGGAAGAGCGATCGGCTGCTTAACAATAAGAATAAAAAAGCTGGGCCGGAGCCGGTGCGGCTCAGTGGGTAGAGCGTCAGCTGTGGACTGAGGGTCCCGGGTTTGATCCCGGTCAAGGGCATGGGCCTTGGTTGTGGGCACATGCCCGGGGGGGGGGGGTGCAGGGGGCAGCTGATCGATGTTTCTAACTCTCTCTCCCTCTCTGTAAAAATCAATGAAATTTATATTTTTAAAAACAGAAAGGTCGTTAATGCCCTCCCCCGCCCCCTCGGAGGGAAAGGCCGCCATGATCGCCCCGCGGGGCCACCTCCTCCCCCGCCCGCTGCCGGATGATGGATTGCCTCCGGGAGGGCCTGGCGGCGGCTGCAGGTGAGGAGCCCAGAACGAATTAATTATGCGGGTTTGGCTGCGGCGGGCTGCCAGGGCGGGCGGGGCTGGGGAGGAGGGGAGCGGGCTCCTGGGCCCTGGACCGAGAAACAGCCTGTGCTGAGCGGGCTCGGGGGAAACACACCGGCCCCTCGGACCCGGGGCCCATCCGACCCAGAACCCCTCAGACCCGGGGCCCCTCGCACCCGGGGCCCATCCGACCCGGGGCCCCTCGGACCGGGGGCCCCTCGGACCTGGGCCCATCCGACCCAGGGCCCCTCGGACCTGGGGCCCCTCGGACCTGGGCCCATCTGACCCGGGGGCCCCTCGGACCCGGGGTTCCTCGGACCCGGGGCCCCTCGGACCCGGGGTCCGGGGGGGCTTTGGGCCTCGGCGGGGGGGGAGGAGCCCCCCCTTCGCCGATGCCACTCAGCCCCGGCGGCACCGCCGGCGCCTCTGTCCGTGCCGGGCAGCCACCGACCGAGAGGGACGGGCTCGCTGGTGGCTGAGCCCCCAGAGGACGCCTGGACGGCGGGAGGCTGGGAGGCCCATGAGGGCAGAGCCGGCTGGAGCTGCCCCGATGGGTCATGGGAAACCGCCCGGGCGGCCTCAGGTGGGTGAGGGCTCCCAGCCGTCTCCTGTGAAAATAGACACGGGGAGCCGGTGGCCGTGATCTCTGGACGCAGGTAACTGGCCGCTCGGGGTGTGTGTGCGTGTGTGTGCGTGTGTGTGTGTGCACGTGTGTATGTGTGCGTGTGTGTGCGTGTGTGCGTGTATGTGTGCGTGTGTGTGTGTGCGTGTGTGCGTGCATGTGTGCGAGTGTGTGTGTGAGTGTGTGTATGAGTGTGTGTGTGCGTGTGTGTGTGCGTGTGTGTGTGTGTGTGTGTGCGAGTGTGTGTGTGCGAGTGTGTGTGTGCGTGTGTGCGTGTATGTGTGTGTGTGTGCGTGTGAGTGTGTGTGTTCCAGGCCCGGCGCATGAGTGCGTGCGTGGGCGGGCTCTGGCCAGCCTGGCCGGGGAGGGGACGTGGGCGGCCGGCCGGCCGGCCCACCGGCCGCACTCCTGGTCGAGGGCCGTTTGCAGATGAGCCTTTTATTCTACAGGCCGGGAGCCGGTCGCTGTTTGATCGCAGAGAGCTGGACGGGGAGTCGGGGGGCTGATCGCCGTAATCGCTCTCAGGGTCAGAGCTAACGAGGAGACGTCGGCAGCTGAAGCAGCCCGCCTGTCAGCCCACATCACTGATGGGCTGTGATTGGAGTCTCCTGCCCGCGGGCACGGGTGGACCCTATCATCTTAATGAAGGGACGGGAAAGCCAGAGGCAGGCGCAGCCCCCCCGGGAGGTGGCTCCCGCCTGGCCCCGTTCCCCACATTAAGGCTTTCCTCCAGTCCCTTCCCGTTTGTGTGCGGCCTCCTCCAGAACCCGCACCGGAACCCTGAGCCGCGGGGACGCGAAAGGGCTCCCACAACAGGGTGCACACCGAGGCCAGGTTATCATGGCGGCTGGCCGGCCTGCTGCCGGCGAACTCCTGGCCGAGGGGACAATGTGCATATGAGCCTTTTGTTCTGTAGGATATGCCCTGAGTGGCCAGATGATTCTGCGTTCAGAGACGTCATAAGCTGGCCACCCCGTGTGTATATATTTTTATTGATTTTAGAGAGAGAGGAAAGGAAGGGAGAGAGAGAACATCCATGGGTGTGACACGTAGAGGGGCTGCCTCCTGTGTGCCCCCTACGGGGGGCCGAGCTGGGGACCCCATTTTCCGGTGTCCCTCTGGAGACCCGGGGGGAGCCACCCCCACATGGAAAAGCACCCCCGAACACCCCTTAGGAGCAATGCACCCCCAAACACCCCTCTAGGAGCAATGCACCCCCAAACACCCCCCTAGGAGAAATGCACCCCCAAACACCCCCCCTAGGAGCAATGCACCCCCAAACACCCCCTAGGAGCAGCAGCTGCCCGCCCCCCAAACGCGTCCTTTGTGTTTGAACCGCATTGATGCCTCCTGGGGGGGCAGGGGGGGGTCCCAGGTGGGAGGAGGACGGCCGCGCACACGTTGGAACGTCTTTAATCACCGCAGAACCTGGCGAGTTCCTGCCAAATTGCGTTCCTGGAGACGCGTGAAGTCTGTCAGGTTCCAGGGCAGCCGCTGCGGCAGGCGGGAGCGCTCCACGTGTGGCGGCTGCCATGGCAACGGCTCCATCCGTCCCTGCGCGGAGGGAGAGGAGGGGGCGGCCCGCCTGCACCTGCCCGCGACTCTGTTACATTGTATCCATGTTGTCCGGAAGGAGCCCGGGGGCTGATGGGGGGGGGCTGATGGGATGGGGGGCTGATGGGAGGGGGGCTGATGGGGGTGTTTATGGGGGGGCTGATGGGGAGCTGATGGGAGGGGGGCTGATGAGGGGCTGATGAGATGGGGGGCTGATGGGAGGGGGAGTTAGAAACACCGATGACAGAGAGTCATGGACCAGCTGCCTCTTGCACACCCCCCACCCGAGGATGTGCCCGCAACCAAGGCACATGCCCTTGACCGGAATCGAACCCGGGTCCCTTCAGTCCCCAAGCCGACGCTCTATCCATTGAGCCACACCGGTCTCGGCAGAAATGAAGTTTTGTTGTTGTTTTTTTTGTTTTGATTTTAATTACAGTTTCCAGCCCCGGAGAAACTTAGAGACGCCGCCGCGCCCGGAGGAATATGGAAGAGCCCGGAGTGTCAGCGGCAATTTACAAGTGAAATTAAAAAATAATTAAAAAGCGGGGAAGCAGGGCCTGGGACATCGCGCCGTTTACAAGCGAATGGCATTTGCATTTTGCACGGGGAGGGAGGGAGGCTGGGGCGCCCGGGGCGGCAGGCAGGCTGCGCGGGGAGGGGGGCGGTGCAGCGGGACTCGGGGAGACAGAGGTGCGCGCTGAATAAAACATGCCGCACACGCGCCGAGGCCGGACGCCGGGCCTCCGGGAGCGGGGCTGAGCGCGTCCCATCCTGCCTCCCACCCGGCACGTGTCCTTAGGAGCAAGGGGAGCCCGGCCTGGGCGGCTGAGTGGTGAGCGCCGACCTAGGAACCAGGAGGTCAGGGTTCCATTTCCGGTCGGGGCACAGGCCCGGGTTGCGGGCCCCATCCCCAGTGGGGGGCGTGCAGGAGGCAGCCAGTCCCTGATTCTCTCTCATCACGGATGTCCCTATCTCTCTCCCTCTCCCTTCCTCCCTCTGACATCAATACGAACATCTCTCTCTATATAAACCGCTACTATGCAAAGTGTCCCCTCGGGAATTCAGCCGGGAGACCGGGAGTTCGACCGCTCGCTATGACGTGCGCTGACCACCAGGGGGCGGTGCAGAATGAAGGCAGGCCCTGGCCGGCAGCCAGAGGCCCCGGATTGGCCCCTTCCAGCCCACTCCCATCCCCTCCCCTCAGGCCCTCCCCACCCCGTTGTCTGTGTCCACGGGAGACGGTGCACGCAGACCCCAAGCCGATGCTCTATCCATTGAGCCAAACCGGTTTCGGCTCACCCTCCCTATTTTTAAAGCATAAATATACTTTCATTGATGTCAGAGAGGAAGAGAGAGGGAGAGGGAGGGAGAGAAACAGCAATGATGAGAGAGAATCACGGACCGGCTGCCTCCTGCACGCCCCCCCACCGGGGATGGAGCCCGCAACCCCGGCCTGTCCCCTTGACCCTTCCGTCCACAGGCCGACGCTCTATCCACTGAGCCAAACTAGCCAGGGCCCTCCCTATTTTTAAAAAATAGTTTTAATTTTTTTTTTTTCAGCGAGGAGAAGAGGGAGAGAAACATCTGTCGGTTGCCTCCTGGACACACACCAGCTGGAGCCACGGGCTATGGGCCCTGACCGGGAATCGAACCCACACCCTCCTGGTGGGCGGGCCGCCGCTCCGACCCGGTAGCTCCGGCCGGGGCAGGCCTGTTCCTTCCTCAGAGCCGCCTGAGAGCACACACCGCGACGCTCTGTCTTCATTAGCGCCGGGAGCTCGGCGGGGACACACGGTCAGCGCGCCGTTTATAAATCTGCTGAGTTAGGAGCGCGCTGCGCGGCCTTAATGGGCGAGCAAGCTCAGTGCCTCCGGACACTTCCAGCCCCGCCCGTATGTAAGGTCTGCGGCTCCTCTGATCATCGCCGGGGCCTGGTGAGCGCAGGACGCTCTCCGGGGCCGAGGTGGCCCGTAAATCTGTTCCTCACCGCACCGAGGGGCCGCGCCGCCTCTCGCATGCTCCGTCTTGTTGGACCCGGGCAAATTACCGTAAATTACCGCAAGCCTGAGCTCATTTCTAAATGCCTGAGCTGGGTCACCAGCCAACCTCTGACCCAGGGTGACAGATCCTCTTAACCGTGTTCGCCCCACAGACAGAGCCCCTCCCGATGGTTAGGAAGAAAGCGAGGGATGGGGGGTGAGGGGTAGGGGGGCTGATTTCCTTTATCATCGATTTTTAATTATGATTGTTCCCGGATCTTAGGCTCGAAACCATTGTACCCTCTCCAGCACTAGGAGGTGCTGGTCCCCAACAAATGGAGTTCCATCGTCCCCCCCAAATAATGAGAATGCTCCCTCCCGCTCCGTGGGCCAGGGTGGCTTGTTGACAATTTGGGGGGACGGGGGTGTGCAGCACGGGGTGTCTGGAGCCCCCAAGCACCTGGCTGGTTATTCTCAACACCCGGACGGGTGGCCACGTTGAGGGTTTTTCTGGAATGTCCTAGAGAGCCGGGGTCTCGGAGCGCACGCCCTGCACACCCGGTCTTCCTCCTCCGCGATGCACCTGTTATTCCCTCCGGTCAGGTCTGAGCCCGCCCTGAGCCCTCTGCTTCCCGCTTCCCCGCTTCGGCGACTTTGTCTTCACACGACCAGCTGGTCCCGCAGACACATCCCCCGGCGGGCGACTCCCCGTCCCCCTCTCCGGGAGCCAGAGGCCCTCAGGAGCCCCCGGAGTCCCTGCCGCGCCCAGGGCCCGGTTTCTCCTCCTCGTCAGGCTGTTCCTTGGCGTGTGGATCCTTCCTGCTCAGAGGGATGGCGGCACGCAGAGGGCCCAGCCCCGTCCGGTGGTGTGACTGACCACAGGGCCTCCCACAGCTCTGCTCCGGCAAGTGGCGGCTTTCCCGGCGGCACCGTGTGGCTCTGTTTGAGTCCTACAGGCAGGAAATAAAACACTCAGGAGGAGGGACCTTATAAAACCACTCAGGACTCTCCCTGGATGGGAGGAGGGCGCGGCTCTGGGGGCGGGGCTCCCAGGAGGCGGGGCTCCCAGGAGGCGGGGCTCCCAGAAGGCGAGATTATGGGTGGGGCTTCCATTAGGTGTGGCCCCCCCAGAAGGCGGAGCTCTTCCAGGGGGCGGGGCTCCCAGGGGCGGGCTTCCAGGAGGCGGGACTTCTCAGGGGCAGGGCTTCCAAGAGGCGGGGCCCCAGGAGGAGGGGCTTCTCCAGGAGGCGGGGCTTTCCCAGGAGGCGGGGCTCCCGGGGGCGGGGCTCCCAGGAGGCGGTGCTCCCAGGAGGTAAGATTATGGGTGGGGCTTCCATTAGGTGTGACCCCAGGAGGCGGGGCTCCCGGGGGCGGGGCTTCCAGGAGGCGGGGCTTCTCTAGGAGGCGGGGCTCCCGGGGGCGGGGCTCCCAGGAGGCGGGGATCTACGCGTGAGCTCCCTCAAAGAGGGGCTGTCAGTGCTCAAACCCGGGAAACCTCAGACAGACAGGGTTAGGGCTCCTCAGCCTACTTACTGCTGCGTTCCTTAGACACCAACTCTCTCTAAACCTTCAACTCAACGGCATGCATTCCTTTACTCAAATCTCCACTGAGACTGCTTTTTAGAATAAGAACAGCTTATTGATTTTCAGAGAGAAAGGCAGGGAGACGGAGAGAGAGAGAAACGTGGATCTGCTGCCTCCTGCATGCCCGCTCCTGGGAATCGAACCAGTGACCCTTCAGTGACCAGGATGACCCCCAGCCAACCGAGCCACATCGGCCGGGGCCAGATTGTCCTCCTCCACAGGCCTCCGCGAGCAGCAGCCTCCCCCGGACGCAGAGCCCGGGGAGAACGCTGTGTCCTTGAACAAAACCCTCACCAACGCCAGCCTCTCAGCAGCGGCATGATTAGGTCAGAGGAGGGAGAAAAGGCGGCTTTATGTGGACCCCAAGCCAAGCAGTTTCGCCCCGAGGGCGCTCGGCTCTTAGCATTCAGAACCGCTGAGCCGAGGAGATGAGGAGCTTTCAAGGCGGCGAGATGAAGTTATTCATTCCGAGTGATGTTTATTCTCTCGCTACCCCGACGCTGAAGAGAGATCTTTGACAAGTAGAAAAACACGCGCTGAGCCTTACTTCCAAAGAGGCAAAATACCGGCTTGAAAAAGCTATTTGTTTGTACAGCCTGAGGGGGCGGGGGCGGGGGGGCATGGACCAGGGACTGGGGGGGGGGGCTGTGGAGACAGAAATTCCTCGGCTGGGAAAGCTACCTGTCTGTCTGGCCGCTTCAGTGAAGCAGAGAAGCGAGTTGGGAGGGAGGAGGGAGAGGGGGAGGGAGGGGAAGGGACGTTCTAGGGATGATCTATTAGACTCCGCAGAGCCTCTCCCGGGGACTAATAACAAAGGCGCAGAAGGACCTTCTGGGAACAGTAATTATGGGAACGCGTTGTCTTTAATCGATGCCACTAAAATTAGAAGGAGATTCGGGAGGAGTGAGATAAATGCGCGGATGAGCGCCAGGAAATGCAAATCACCTGGGACCGGGGCCTCTGCAGGACGCTCCGGGCCGCTTCTCGGACCCTCTTTCCTTTCCAGGATGCTGTGCCGAGGGGCGCCCTGCCCTGGGGTCAGCGCCCCTGAGTCTGAATGACACCCCCAGCGCCCCCAGGGGGCGTCCCCCCCAAAGTGCAGGACACCTGTGACGCCAGAACGCGACCTTATTCGGAAACAGGATGTCACTGGTAAACGTGAGGTCACGCTGGATCGGGGGGAGGGGGCCTAGGTCCCCAGACGGGCGTCTCTGTGGGGAGAGGCTGCTCTGCCGAGCGGAGATAACGGGACGAAGTCCTCCCGCAGATTAAAGGGGGGACCGGGGTGAAGTGCACCTGGGACTCGACAGAAATCAATACAGACACCCCTGCTGTTTCCAATGTCATTTTAAAAATATGTCTTTATTGGCTGCAGCGAGGGGGAAAGAGAGAGAAACATCAATGACGAGAGAGAATCGTGGATTGGCTGCCTCCTGCGCCCCCCCCACCCCCACCCACACACATACTGGGGATGTGCCCTTCACCAGAATGGAACCCGGGACCTTTCAGTCCACAGGCCGATGCTCTATCCACTGGGCGACACCGGCCTGGGCTTTCCGGTATTATTAATAGGATATTCCCAATAGTATTGATGATCCTCCTGATCACGGAACTAACGCGTAGGAGGAGGGCTGGGTGGTCAAGCTCCGTGTGGAAGGCATTGACCGCCCCCTGGTGGCAGCATACGGTAATGTGGGCCCTTGTTCTCTCCCAAGGTGACCCAGCCTCCTCATGGCTTCATCTCCAATGAGAGAGAGAGAGAGAGAGAGAGAGAGAGAGAGAGAGAGAGAGAGAAATAGAGAGAGAATCAACTGATTGTCACGGGACCTCGCACTTGGCGTGTGCTGAGGGCTGGGGTGGGCCAGTCTGTCCTCGGTGGGTGACCACTGGGTGTGCGGGATCTCTGGCCGGCACAGGGCAGCCGGTAACGATGGAGGAGACGGAGGAGGCGGGCCAGAATGCTGGGAGGAGCCGGGGGGGAAGGGTGAGGACGGAACACCCACGTGGGAGACATTCCTGTGAAACCCGTTCCACCAGGAGCACCCCGACTTCCCTCAGTGGTGACCATGCCCCCAAAGGGAATGTCCGCCCGGCCAGGAGGCAGCCGATCCATGATTCTCTCTCGTCATTGGTTTCTCTCTCTCTCTCACTCGCTGAAATCAATAATAATATTTTTTAACCAAATTAAAAAATAAACAAATAAAAATAAACCAATTTCTGATTTGAAAACCCACGACAAATCATACAATCGTTTAAGCAGGAGCCCTGATCTGGGGGCTGTGATCGGGGATCGGGCCTCGCCTGGGAATCCCCCCCCTCCCACCTCCACGCACTCAGGCCGCCGGGCTCACGCCTCCTTGGGGGATGGGCAGGCGGGGAGGGGGTGGGGGTACAGAGGGTTAAGGCCCCAATAACCAAACCCGGAGGTCAGGCGGCCCCTCCAGGGCAGGGCGGGCCGTGCGCACCGAGCCGCTCTGAACAGTGGCCCACGGGGGGCTTTGGGCGGTCCGGCCGGGTGGAGCGCCCGCAGCGGGCTCGGGCCCCACGAACGCGGGGCCATAATCCGGGTGGACGGAACGCACTTAGCGCCGCTCCCTTTGTGAGCTGCCGGGCCTGAGTGCGCACCGCTGCGTTTGTGTGTAAATTGTACGCAAATCGTATGTAAATTGTATGTAAATCTGGGCTTAGCGGTCCGGCTGCTTGTTTGCAAAAGCCGAGGCCACGCTGCGAGGCCCTGAATGGGAGCGAGGGGCGAGCGGGAGGCGCCGCGGCCAGAAACCTCCGCGTCCGGGGGCGGGTGGGGCCCTCGGCCCGCACGGAACGCACACCGCGCCGCCTGCAAAACCACAGGTCCGTCCGCGCAGTCTGCAGGGAGCTCGCTTGTTGCAAGCCGAGCAAAATTTTTTGTAAAAAAAAAATGAAAACTTTTTTTTTTTTTTTTTTTTTTTTTTTTTTATGTCAGAGAAGAAAGGAGATGGAGAGAGAGACATCCATGATGAGAGTCATGGACCTCGGGCCTCCCACACGCCCCCTACTGAGGATCGAACCCTCAACCTGTGCATGTGCCCTGACGGGGAATGGAACGGTGACCTCCTGGTTCATAGGTCAATGCTCACCACAGAGCCACACCGGCCGCCGAGCACCCTCCTGGCACTCTGCCGCCTCGTACACAGTGAGCAGTTTGGTTGATGGGGGGTCAGGGCCTTTGGGTGCGGCATCAGGAGGGCAGTGCCCGGGCCGGGCCCTGAGGGTTTAGTGAGTGTCCGCGAGTTCAAATCCCAGCTTGGCAGCTGCTAGCGATACAAACATGTATCTCTCTCTCTCTCTCTCTCTCTCTCTCTCTCTCTCTCTCGTTGCTTTTTAGACACTGTAGGAGGGAGAAAAGATGAGGAGGGGAGAGTGAGAGGGAGAGAGAGAAACATGGATGTGAGAGAGACACACGGATTGGTTGACACTCACACCCCACGCCCCTCAGGGCCAGGTGCGTGCTCTCACGGGGAACCGAACCCGAGACCCTTTGGCCGCCCGGTGTTCCTCATCTCGCCCTCGGTTGCTGGTTAAGAAGAAACACCCGTCCCGGCCAGCACCTGCAGCCCGGATCAGAGGGGGGGGCAGGTCTGGGTGTGGGGGCGGGGCCGGGTCAGGGGGGGGCAGGTCTGGGTGCGGGTCAGAGAGCGGGGGGCAGGTCTGGGTGTGGGGCCGGGGCCCGGGTCAGAGAGGGGGGGGGGGAGCAGGTCTGGGTGTGGGGCCGGGGCCGGGTCAGAGAGCGGGTGCAAGTCTGGGTGCGGGTCAGAGAGCGGGGGAGGGGCAGGTCTGGGTGTGGGTCAGAGAGCGGGAAGGGGGGGCAGGTCTGGGTGCGGGCGGGGCCCGGGTCAGAGAGGGAGGGGCAGGTCTGGGTGTGGGGGCGGGGCGGGGTCAGAGAGCGGGGGGAGGGGCAGGTCCGGGTGCGGGCCGGGCCGCATTACTTGACATTCAGGGAGAAGCCGCCAAGTGGGGTCCCGTGGCCTGTGGCTGCGGCCCCTCCGGAGACGGTGACATTTACTCTCCGCGCCCGGCTACCGCCCGCGGCCGATGCATAATTCATGCCCACACCTGGCTGCACCGCGCCGGCGTGTTTACCCCCGACCAAGGCCACCGCCTCGGCAAACACAGGGACAGGACGCGGGGGCGGGGGGTGGGGCAGGTGGGGGCGGGGGGTCAGGCCCGCCCGGCCCCTCCCACCTTCCCCTCTGGCTCTCCGGGGCCTCCCGCTGAACCCTCTCCGTACAGGCGTCTCCATTGCTTTCGGGTGAGATAAATCATTGCTCGCTGAGCGGGAATGAGGCTGGCCCAGCTGGGGTGGCTCAGTGGTGAGCGCTGATCTATGACCCAGGAGGTCAGGGTTCGATGCCCGGCCGGGGCACAGGCCCCGGTTGTGGGCTCCATCGCCGGTGGGGGGCGTGCAGGAGGCAGCGGGTCCATGATTCTCTCTCCTCATGGATGTTTCTCTCTCTCCCTCTCCCTTCCCCTCTGAAACGGATAAGGGTATATTATAACAGATACATGAATAAAAGTGAGCGGAGCTAGACGTGCGTGTTACCCGGAATAAGGGAGCAGGAGCGGAGATTGCGTTCCCTCAGGCGGAGCACCGGAGGCCATTGCCGTCCTCCCCGCGATGGCGTCTCCGGAGCGGAACGCGGGCCTCCAGCCGGCGTCTCGTCCGCCGGGTCACCGTGGCGAACGTCAAAGCGCCGGCTGGTCTCCCACTGCCGCCCCCGCCGCGCCCCCACGTTCACCCCAAGCCCCCGGGGCCCCTCAGGCCCGCCCCGGGGAGCGGATGGAGGAGAGGTACACGGCGGGAGTGTGGCCATAAAAACGTAAAGATGCTGATTTTGAAGATCAGGCCGTCTCCTTGCTGCCCGGCCGAGGTTCAGTGTGTGGCGGTGACGGCGATAAAGACGTGATTGTTAAACCATTTTCAGGTGGAGACACGGGGCTCAGAAAGTCCTGAGACCCTGGCAGGGGGGGGGGGCGGGGGGGCTCGGCCTCACCCGGAGGGTTCGGTCCGAAGGCCCCGGAAGAGCCAGAGGGAACGTTGAGGGCGCTGGGCCGGGCACCTGCCCGGGAAAATCTCCCTTTTCTCCCCCCCCCCCCCGTGTCCCCTCCCCGTGTCCCCCGCGGCCGCCCGGGCTCAGTAACTGCGGTTTCCGCTGAGCCCGCTGCGCGGCTTCTTCGGGAAAAGAAATTTCATTTTCGTTGCTTAACTAGGGACATAAAAAAAAATCGATCTACATGACAAGGACGTTTTTAAAGGCTAATTTAGTGAGAATTATATATAAAAAACGTAGAAAGCCATTTCTCCCCTCCGCGTATGGATCGCAGTTCTATTTATATGCAAATGCGGCGGCCCGGCCTGTTCTCAGAGCCCGTTCTGCGGGCGTCGCGGGTCCATAACCGGGATTAATGCGGTCCGGTCCCCCGCGCCCCGGCCGCTCAGGAAGCCGCACGCCCGCCCGCCGGGAGCGACTAACGGCGCCGCCCGCCGCCGCCACCCCCGCAGGCGGCCCCCCTCCTCCGGGAGCCGCTGCGCCTTTTAGAAAAACAAATGTTACATTTAAAAAATATATAAATAAACACCAGCCCCCCATGATCCCGCGTGGGGAGGGGCCCCCACAGAGTGACCTTCCTGGCAGAGCCCTGTCCGAGGTCCTGCCTGGTCCCCGGCTGCTGTCCAGGGTCTGAGGGTCCCCTGTACCCATGTGTCTCCCCCCACCCCTCCACCCCAAGCACAGAATGGAAATAGCCGGATATCTTGTTTGGAAGCCGAAGAGGAGGAGGAGGAGGAGGAGGAGGAGGAGGAGGAGGAGGAGGAGGAGGAGGAGGAGGAAGAAGAAGAAGAAGAAGAAGAAGAAGAAGAAGAAGGGGGAGGAAGAGGGGGAAGGAGGAGGAGAGGAGGAGGAGGAGTCACGTGCTGGGGACGATGCAGAAAGTGTCTACCAGAGAGAGTTGCTATTTTTTTTTAAATGTATCTTTATTGATGTCAGAGAGGAAGAGGGAGGGAGAGAGAGAAACGTCAGTGATGAGAGCGAATCGTGGACCGGCTGCCTCCTGCACGCCCCCTCCTTGGACGGAGCCACAAACCCGGCCTGTGCCCTGGCCGCGAATGGAACGGTGACCTCCTGGCTCAGAGGTTGATGCTCGACCCCGAGCCAGGCGGCGGGCCAGAGGGAGACGCTGTTTGGCGAAAGCGGCCTGGTTTCCAGCCGCCTCCCCTGCCCGTCCCTGACCGCGCGCTCCGGCGCCGGGAGCGTCAGGAGGAACCGCCCCTCCCTGGCGGCTCCGCGGGCCTGTGGTGGGCGGGTGAGGGGCTGTGAGCTCCCTCACCACACGGGCTCGGCGCCGAGGCCTTTCCACCGTGTCCGGCCGGGCCGGCAGGCGCCTGGGTCTCTGGGCCGGGAAGAGGGGCTGCCGGGCGGGTTCGAATGTATATTCCCCCGTGGGACCCCCCACCTTCCTCAGGCTCCCTCTTCTGCTCTGGGTCCCCACGGAGTTCAGGGAGAGGAGGGGAGGGGCAGGGAGAGGAGGAGAGAAGGGGAGGGGAGGAGAGGGGACCAGGGAAGGGGAGGGGAGGAGAGGGAAGGAGGGAAAGTAGGGGAGAGGAGGGGAGGCTGGCACACTTTGTCTTCCTTGAAGTCCTCTCTGGTCCCGGGAGGGAGCCGGAAGGTTCTGGAAGCCACAGGATTCCCGTAAGAAGTAAGAAGTGCTCGGCTGCCTTATCTCCCGGTAGCCGGTTCCAGACGCCCCGAGGCCGGGCTGTCACTGCGGGGGGCGCCAGAGTGGATCTCGGATACAGGGTGGCTGGCTGACTCGGTGGGCTAATGAGTTTGCCGACCGAGCGGCTAGATTCGTGGGGAGCGGTCCCCCCTCCCCACGGACCGGAAGGCTCCGTGTTAAACTGACCCCCCCCCCCGTGTTCTGTGGATTGAACACCCCCATCACACAGGAGATGAAATGGATTCCCTGACATTGCAGCGCCGTGTGCGTGCGTGTGTGTGCGTGTACGTGCGTGTGCGTGCGTGCGTGTGTCTGTGTGTGTGTGTCTGTGTCTCTGTGTATGTGTCTATGTGTGTTTGTGTGTGAGTGTGTGTGTGTCTGTGTGTGAGTGTGTGTCTGTGTGTGTCTCTGTGTCTGTGTGTGTGTCTGTGTGTCTCTGTGTGTGTGTCTATGTGTGTGTGAATGTGTGAGTGTGTGTATGTCTGTGTGTGAGTGTGTGTGTCTGTGTGTGACTGTGTGTGTGTCTGTGTGTGTGTCTGTGTGTGTGTCTGTGTGTCTGTGTGTCTCTGTATGTGTGTCTATGTGTGTCTGTGTGTGTGGTGTGTGGTGTGTGTCCCTGTCAGCTCAGGGCCGTGGGGCTGCCTCCGGCTTTGCGAACCCGCTCCTCGGACAGGGCGGACGGCGAGTGTCCCCCGCTCCGGGCCTGATGTTCTCCTGAGCCGAGTGATTAGGCGTCTTCACCTGCTCCCGAGCCTCCTGAGCCAGAGGAGCTGGCGGGCGGGGGCGCGGAGGCGGCGGCGGCCGGGTAATTTCCCCGGGGACCCTCCTGCCTCGGCCTGAGACAGACCGCGGCCAGGCCCGGCCTCGGGGAGCGGTGGGCGGCTCCCAGGCTGTGACTGACCGGGAGAGGGCGGGCCTGCGGGGCGGGCGCCTCAGCCAGTGTCCGCATCCCCCCCTCCCGGCCTGGCGGGCACAGCCCCGCGCCCCCGCCAGACCCGCCCACGGGCTCCAGGCCGGCCAGTGCCAAGTTCAGCCAGAGGGGCCTGCGTGGGGACAGGGCCGGCTGCCATCTCCGCCTGGCAGCTCCAGGTGCTCCCCTCCTCCGTTTAAATGTATGTGTTTTTAATAGCTTTTGTTGTTGATGTTAACCCTAACTGGAAGATTTATTAAGAATATATGTTTTATTGATTTCTTTTCTTTTTTTTACCGAGAGGAAGGAGGAGGGATAGAGTTAGAAACACTGATCAGCTGCCTCCTGCACACCTCCTTCCGCGGACGTGCCCGCAACCAAGGGGCACGCCCTTGACCAGAATCGAACCCAAGACCTTTCAGTCCACAGGCCGACACTCTATCCACTGAGCCACACCGGTCAGGGCGTTCACTGAGGTCACATTGCGTAATGATGACACACCTTCGTACGCCCTACGGGGTGCCCCGCCCCCTCCGTCACCCTCTCGGCCGTTTTGGTTGCCAAGGAGCCACGGAGGGACCCCCAGGTTGCCGGCGATCGGGTCTTTTACAGAATCCAACGGAGTCACCATCGAAAGGACGGCGCTCCCCGCCGCGCCCCGGGGCGGGTGAGAAAGAGAAAAAAGACGGTGCTTTTTTTTTTTTTTTTTTTTAACCTTGACACTTGCATCCTTCTGTGTCCTCCTGCCGCCTCCCAGCGGCCCCCGGGGCTTTCCATTATTTCTGTGACGGGCGCCGCGCTCTGATTTTATACCTCATTGGTTTCTCAGGCGCCGCCGACGCGGGACCCGGATGGGGGGGGCGGCTTCTCCCCATTCCCATCGCCCGGGGAGGCAGGGGGGTGTGGGTCAGAGAAAGGGCCGCTCTGCTCTCTGGCCTGGTCCCCGCGCCCCGCCCCTGGGCCAGAGGGTGCCACGGGGAGCGGCCACGGGGTTTCCAGGAGATCCCCTGGCCCACAGGCCAGCGCCCGAGGCCCGCCATCCGGGAATCGAACCCTTACCTCCTGGTGCATAGGTCAACGTTCAACCCCTGAGCCACGCCAGCTGGGCCAAGAGCTGGCCCTTCCTTGGTCAGTGAATCCTCCCGCACGCCCATGAGATCAGAATGACAATCTACCCCCCTCCCCCTCCCCTCCCCCCTCCCTCCTCTCCCCCTCCCCCTCCCCCTCCGCATCCATGTGGGCGCTTCGTGCCGTGCCTTTTGCCTTTGGCCTCGTGAGGAGGAGGACATGCGTGGACAGTGTGAGGACGCAGCTCAAGCCGCCCCGCCCACCACGCCTCCCACTTTGGCTCAAAACCCAGAAACCTGAGCAGCTTTCCCGCCTCTGCCGGCGGGAAAGGCCGGCCGCCGCCGCCAGGGGGCGCTGCTGGCTCTCTAACCATCTGCAGGCGACTCGCCCTAAACTAACGGAATTGGCGGCGCTTTGTTCCAAGCGGCAGCAGCACAGTGTGGGCGGCCCCCATGGGAAGGTCAAGCCTTTTTTTTTTTTTTTTTTTTTTTCCCTCCTTGTATTTTGGGTTTGATCATCCGAAAGTGTCGGGGGAGACGGGGGCTGAGCCTGGGAGAGATAATGGGAATCTCAGGGGAACTGGGTGTCTGTCCGCCCAGAAACCAGCTCACCTGTGAGGGCCGGAGGTCGGCCAGGAGGGGCTGGAAAAGGCCGGGGAGCCCTGGCCTGTGCGCTCAGTGGGTAGAGCCCCGGCCTGCAGACCTGAGGGTCGTACGTTCAATTTCCGGTCCAGGGCAGGTTCCTGGGTTGCAGGTTTGACCTCTGCCCCCCGGTTGGGGTCCTGCAGGAGACAACCAATCAATGTGTCTCTAACATCAATGTTTCTCTCCCCCCCCCCTCTCTCTTCCCCTTTCTCTCTCCCCCTCTTTCTCCCCCCCTCTCTCTCCCCCTCTCCCCCCCCCCCGCCCCGGGAAACCCCACAGCTTACCCACTCCCTCTTCGCCCACCCTCCCCACAGCCAGTCCCCTCACCGGGGCCCTCCCATCACTTGGCTTCATGTTTATGTGAAGAGGGTGCGTGTGCTGTCCATTTCCTTTCGTCTCCTAGGCCCGTGGTCGGCAAACTCACTAGTCCACGGAGCCAAACATCAGCAGGACAACGACTGACATTCCTTTGGAGAGCCACATTTTTTAAACGTAAATTCTTCCAGCGCCACCTCTTCCACACAGACTGGCCCAGGCCGTGGTGTTTTGTGGAAGAGCCGCCCTCCAGGGGCCAGAGAGCCACGGTGGGCCAACCGCAGTCCCAGGACCTCAAACCTGCCAGTTAAGGATCATCATCTGTTTTTCTCGCCGCCGGAACCCACACCGGGCCGGATCCTCGGTGAGCGACAGACGGGTGTCTGCGGAGGGACTAAATAAAACCCGGTGAGCGCCAGCGGAGAGGATGTCTGTGCTTATCTTCAGAACGTGCTGGCGGGGAGCGTCAAAACATAGTGCCTCCCTCCCCCTCCCTCCCCCTCCCTCCTCCTCTCGCTTCCTTCCTTCTTATTTCTCTTAGGAAGTTCCGCGTGAGGCCTGCCCATGACCATAGCTGCCTCGTGAGGCCAACACTTAGCCTGTGCCGCCCTCATCCTCAGCCATAACAGCCCGGACCCATGAGACCTCCCCGAGCCACAGTCTGCACGTGGCGGCTGCTGCCGCTGCTGCATCCGCCGCGCCGGCCAGACTGGGAACCAGGAACTGGAGCCTGAGCAGCAAGAACCCTGCAGTTGCCTCTTGGACTTGGGGGCCCCGGGCACCTGGCGAACAGATGGTTCCTCTCCCCAGTCACCCCCCACCCCCATCCATCACGCTAATGCTCTCCGTGTGCCCGGAGCGGGGAGGCCCGCCCGCGGCTCTGAGGGGGTCCTCGGCCTCTGATGTTCGGGGTGAAGCTCGCGGAAGCATCTGGAAGTGATTCCAGCTCCAGGATTAACGGCGGCGGGTCCAATGACACGGGCCCTTCAGAAAATAAACACGGGAAGCGCTGAGCCCAGGCACCGCCCCGCTCACAGCTCTCTGTGTGGGTTTTCCTTTAAGACAGGTAACCGGTCTGGTCTGGTGCGCTTGATGTCTGGGGGGACCCGGGGGGTTAAAGGGGCCCCGGGTGAGGGTGGCAGAGGGAAGCGCCGGCCCCCACGGCGGAAGGAGCAGGAAGGAGCCACACCTACGGGCTCGGGGGCCCCTGAGCCCCGGGACCCCGTGGCAGCAGCCGCCTCCAGACAGAAACGCGCCCGCCTGGCCACAGCCTCTGCTCCTTTCTTCCTCCTCGTGGTCAATGGTCACCTAGTTCCATGTGGTGTGTCTGCTTTCCCTCTTTAAAAAAAAAAAAAATAAGAAAGAAACAACAACTTTTTATTGATGTCAGAGAGGAGGGGAGCCGGAGAGAGAAACATCAATGAGAGAGGGAATCGCGGGCCAGCCGCCTCCTGCACGGCCTCCTGGTTCATCCGTCGACGCTCACCCCTGAGCCACCCCAGCCTCCTGGACACACCAGCTCCCCCCACAGGCCGGGCGGGTCCCAGCGGGTCCCCACGGGCGCCTGGTATCCCCCACTCGGACACCAGGCGCCCGTGGTCCTGGGGAGGGAATGGTGCAGTGAGGGACCCCGGCTCTTGGCTCCTCCCCGGGGTGCAGGCGCGGCTGCGGGAACAGACACAGCGGACCCCTCCCCACAGGGAGGACGCGTCCCCTCTCGCTGTCATTTGTCAGCCTGGAGTCACTGGAGAGAAAACATTTCTCATTAAATATTTCCGGCCTCGTCGGCGAGAAATACAACAGATCGATTACTTCCGACTGAGAGGGCGGGAGCGGCCGGTCCTCTCTCCTCCTGCCCCCCCACCCCTGCTCTGTGTCCCCCCCACGCTCCCGCCCCTCCCCCGCCCCCCAAATAAAACCATGCCTTTCCCTTTGGCACCGAACAGTGCCCGCTCCGCTGAGAAGGCAGAGCCAGGTCTCCACGGCTTAAGTAATAAAAAATAAAATAAAATATAAAAGAGGGAGTACTTGGCCCGCAGGCCTGGCTCAGGGGTTGAGCCAGGAGGTCACGGTTGGATTCGGTCAGGGCCACGTGTCCGGATTGTGGGCTCCATCCCTGGTGTGGGGCGTGCGGGCCGCCGCTGATCATGTTCTCTCTTCATGGATGTCTCTCTCTCTCTCCCTTCCTCTGAAGTCTATAGAAATGTCTCACATACACACACACACACACACACACACATACACACGATCAGCAGGACCCAGAGTGACAGAGGACCTTCCTTTTCACTCCCGCGCCCCAGGGTTCCAGAGAGGCGCGCCCCTCTGTGTGCATGCGTGTACATGTATGCACATGTGTGTACACGTGTGTGACCCCGCTCTGCACTGCTCTGTGTGCTGCTTTTACCCACCTAAGGGGGTCTTTCCGCACCAGCTGCGAGGGACTTTGTAATTCCACATTCCTGGCTCCCAAAGCAAAAACAAACCAAAAAACCCACAAAAACACCCCCAAAACAAGTAACCCCCCGCAGGAGGCGCGGGGAAGGGTCCCGCTCCATCCTGGGCAGCTGCGCAGAGGCCTCCGGGACTCGGAGGCGGGAGGCTGCAAACGGGGGGGGGGGGGGGCTGCCTGGGGGTGTGGGGGGCGGCCCGCGGCCCTCCCCTCCGTGCCTGCTCGTCCTCACGCCCGCTGGGGGGCGCCTTTCTCCTCCGCCGCCGCTGGTGGGGGGGGCCTGAGGGGGGCGGGCCTGGGGGGCGGGCCTTTGGGGGGTGTCCTTTGAGGGGCGGTCCTTTGGGGGCGGGCTTTTGGGGACGGGCCTTTGGGAGGGCGGGCCTTTGGGGGGGCGGGCTTTTGGGGACGGGCCTTTGGGGGGGCGGTCCTTTGGGGGGGCGGGCTTTTGGGGACCGGCCTTTGGGGGCGGCCTTTTGGGGCGGTCCTTTGGGGGCGGTCCTTTGGGGCGGGGCCTTTGGGGCGGGCCTTTGGGGCGGGCCTTTGGGCGGGCCTTGGGGGCGGGCCTTGGGGGCGGGCCTTGGGGGGCGGGGCCCGGGGCTGCGGCAGCCGCGGAGAAAAGTTGTCGGGGCCGGAGCAGAGCCGCTGCCGCCGGAGCCGGAGCCGGAGCCGCACCGCAGCCGGGCCGCCCGGGAGGGAATGGCGCGGCCGGCGGGGGCGAAGGGGCCGGCGGGGCCGGGGGGCGGGCGGCCGGCGGCCTGAGCGGGACTCGGGATGCGCTCCGACGGCGCGGCCCCCGGGCCGGTGGCGCCGCTGTGCGGGCTGAGCCTGGTGCTGGGCGCGCTGCTGGGCGGAGGTAAGGCCGGGCCCGGGGCGGGGGGCGGGGGGCCGAGGGGAACCGGGGGGTCCGGAGGCATGTGTCGGGGGGACCCCGGCGGGGGCTGGTCCCCGGGGGGAGCGGTGGCGGGCGCGGGGCGGCCCCTCCCCGCTGCGCCCCGCGGCTGTGCATCTGGAGCGAACGGGGTTCGGAGCGGATCCGGGAGATTCCGGGGGGCGGGGGGCGTGGCCGAGGGGCGCTGCGTGTGTCCCCCCAAACCCGGCTCCGGGAGACCCGGCTCCAATGCGGCCCCGCGCGGCGCTGGCAGCCCGGACGCGGGGGGACCCGCTGCTCTGCGGCCTCCGCGCCCGCCCGGCCCGCCCGGTGTGTGTCCGGGACCGGCCGCCGGGAGGCCCCGGGGTGGAGGACGGGGACCCCGGGCACCGGGTTGGGTAGGGGTCTGGGACGGGGGCGCGTGCAGGACCAGACCCCCCCTCCCCCGCGGCCCCGGTTCCGGGTCCTCCCTCCGCCTTGGGGACCCGCGCGCAGGCGGAGGGGCCCGGAGCCCGCGAGGCCGCCGTCGCTGTTGTTGTCAGTATTATTATTGTTATTGTTATTATTATTGTTGTTGTTGTTGTTGTTGTTTGCGGGAGGACCCCTCGGCCTGTGTGGCGCCCGCGCCCCCCTGGGGACCCGGGGAGCCCCCTGCGCCCCCGCTGCGCCCCCGGGCAGGGAGGCCCGGCTGGGAAGACCCGGGCTGGGGAGACCCGGGAGGACCCCGCGATGGGCCCCGCGCCGCCTCCAGGCCCGGGACGCCCTTCCCAGGGCCGCGCGCCTCGGACCCGCCGCCGGACGGAGCTGCGCGGGAGCCCGGCCCCCTCTCTCCCCTCCCCGGGGCAGCCGGCGTGTGCGGGTCCGGAAGGGACGGGCGACACCGTCCCGCTCGACCCGGAGGGTGGACCTTCCCGGCAGCCGGGGCCCTCGTTCTACCGTTGGCTCCGGGTTCGAGCCTTTCCGGGACTTAGTTTCCCCAAATGGAAACGTCCTTCCCCAGCGCCTCTCCGAGCACCGGGCACCTGCCGCCCGAGGGGGCGCCTGCAGGCGTCTCCCCGCCGCCAGGGGGCGCTGTCGCCAGGTGCGTCTTCTGAAGGGTCAGGGTGTTTTTTTGTTTTAAAATATATTTTATTGATTTTTTTACAGAGAGGAAGGGACAGGGACAGAGAGCTAGAAACATCGATGAGAGAGAAACATCGACCAGCTGCCTCCTGCACAACCGCCACTGGGGATGTGCCCGCAACCAAGGCACATGCCCTCGACCGGAATCGAACCCGGGACCGTTCAGTCCGCAGGCCGACGCTCTATCCACTGAGCCACACGGGTCAGGGCTTCTCCCGCTCTTGTTGGTTCGTTTTAAGACTCGCTGTGAGGAGGTCCCCGGGTGGCAGGTGGCAGGTCGGGCAGGGCAGACGGAGGTCGAACCCGCAGCTACGCCCATGTCAGCGCCTCCTGAGCGCCTTCGCCACCGAGGGGGCCTTCGGAGGAACCGGGTGTCCTCGCCGCGGCCTGCGGGGCGGGTTAACACACAGGCGCCGTCGCGCAGTAACTGAGGGATTAGCGGGTGAGGGGGCGCTGATGGCTGTGCTCACAGCGGCTCTGTCTGCGGGCAGCGGGTCCGGGGATGGTCTGCCCGCGGCCCCTGAGGACCGAGGGCTACGTCTGGGCGGATGGAAACACCTTCGGGTAAAGGATAGCCCCGCGGTCGGCAAACCGCGGCTCCCGAGCCACACGCGGCTCTCTGGCCCCTGGAGGGCGAGTCTGTGTGGAAGACGCGGCGTGGGAAGACGTTTACGTTTAAAAAACGTGGCCCGGCGAAGACACGTCCATCGTTGGGCTACTGGTATTTGGCTCCGTGGACGGATGAGTTTCTCTTATAAAAATGTGTATGTGTATCGGTTTCGGGGGGGAAGGGAGAGGAAGAGGAGATAGAAACATCGGTGATGAGAGAGAATCTCGGACCGGTACAGGCCGTTTCTGTCACCCTGACGCTCCTCTGTGCCCCTGTATCGCCTCCTCCTCCCCCGCCTCACAGGCCCCGGCCCCCACTCACGTGCTCTGTCCTCATAGCGATTCCCATAAAAATGGTGTTGTGCGGGGGCCCTGACCCGTGTCGCTCAGTGAGCAGAGCGTCAGCCTGTGGGCTGAAGGGTCCCGGGTTCAATCCTGGTCAAGGGCATGTACCTTGGTTTCGGGCACATCCCCAGTGGGGGGGGGGTGCAGGAGGCAGCTGATTGATGTTTCTCTCTCATCGATGTTTCTAACTCTCTACCCCTCTCCTTTCCTCTCTGTAAAAAAATCAATAAAATATATATTTTTTTAAAAATCAGAGACCAGGGTCTGGCTGTAAGCAGGGAAGGCCTGCTGGGTAGGTCCGGCTCCCAGCCATGGAGCGAACGATTGCTGAGATACGGGGAGACCGCCCGTGGGTGCCCGTGTCTGTCGGGGACGCTGGCACCATGCCTAAAGCGCCGTTGGGCGAGGCTGGATCCAGGAGTCGCGTGTGGCATCCTCTCCTCAGCTCTCTGCCTGTCCGCACCCGCTGGGGCCCTGTGTGGCCCTGTGTGGTGGCTCTTGGCCGCTCCGGGTTCGCACCCTGGTGGGGGGTCCACTCTTCTCTCCCCCAAACCCCGAAACCCGGCCCAGGCCGAACCGGGTCCCAGGGGCCCTGCCGTTGCTCTCTGTCCTGTTTCTGAGCCCATCGGCCTGGTTGGTAAGAGACGGGGTGCTCTTCTTATTCCGGTGAGGAGCCAGGGTGGGGGGGTTGTGGGGTGCAGAGGAACATTGGGGTGCTCCTACCCGCCCCCCCCCCCCAAAAAAAAGGGTGAGCGATGGAGCCAGGGAAAGAAACCCAAACGATCAATGCTCCTCGGTCTCCGGATTCAGGTGCGCGAGCCGCACGGCGGGGGGCAGGGGGCGGCGGGGGGGGGGCAGGGAGGCTGTGCAAATTGAGTCTCTCTCCTCCCTGATGTCCCCCGGGCCGGCGTGTGAGCCGCAGGCGCGCACAGACACGCGCTCCTAATTGCGTTTGTGCCGTACCTGCCGAGCCGGGATGAGCAAACACCATCCATCACCCGCCTGTCAGCCCCGCTCCCCCCTGGCTGTCAGCGCGGAATGAGACGGTGCGGGTGGAGGGAGGACGGCGGGTCTCCGTGAGGCCGGACCCCGGCGAGGGGAAGGCTCGGTCTCCAGCTCCTGGGCCCCTGAAGCCTCCATTTGGCTGTCGGTGCCGTGGGTCTGGCAGAACGTGCCTCTCAGAGTCTCCGGGGAGGTTCCGGTGGGTTAAGAACATGTTTTTGGCTCTTGCCCCCCCGCACCCCAGCCCAGTTGTCCACGGTCCAGATGGACCGGAATCGAACCTGGGCCCCTTTGGTCCGCAGGCTGACGCTCTATCCACTGAGCCACACTGGCCGGGCCCAGCTCTGCACCTTGAGACTGAGACACGTTTGCCCTGGGGGAGGAATGGATGCTGTGGGCCGTGTGGAGCGATGGCCCCGTCAGGGCTCGAACCCACAACCTCTGACCGTAGTGAAGGCTCTCGTGTGTGCGTGTGTGTGTGTGTGTGTCCCTCGCATCCTCATCTCCTGCACACACGCCGCTTTCTGTGTCACGTGGGCACCGCCTCCGTGGGGGGCTCCCAGGTGCCTCCGCTGGCTAAGCCCCGCCTCCGCTCCGTTTCTCCTGTCAATTAACTGAGCCTTGGACCAATGACGGGCTGGCGTTGGGTGAACGCTGGTGGGTTTTTCTGTTTGTTTTTTAAATATATTTTATTGATTTTTCACAGAGAGGAAGAGAGAGGGATAAAAAGTTAGAAACATCGATGAGAGAGAATCATCCATCAACTGCCACCAGCCCACCTCCCACTGGGGATGTGCCCCCAACCAAGGTACATGCCCTTGACCGGAATCGAACCTGGGACCTTTCAGTCCGTGGGCCGACGCTCTATCCACTGAGCCACACCGGTTTCGCATGCTGGTGTTTTTTTTGTTTTGTTTTGTTTTTTAAAATATATTTTATTGATTTTTTACAGAGAGGAAGGGGGAGAGATAGAGACATAGAAACGTCGATGAGAAACATCGACCAGCTGCCTCTTGCACACCCCCTGCCAGGGATGTGCCCGCAACCAATGTACATGCCCTTGACCGGAATCGAACCTGGGACCCTTCAGTCCGGAGACCGACGCTCTACCACTGAGCCAAACCGGCTTCGGCCATGCTGGTGTTTTTTAAGGAAGGAGATGCACCGAGTCACAACCCCCCATGGCTGGGAGGGGCAGGAAGGGGCTGGCGGGGACCGTGGTGTGCAGAGGACAGGAGCCAGAGGTCCCCAGTGGGGAGGGCCCCCACGCCCTGGCCCCCATTCCCCAGATCACACACAGACCAGGCACCCTGTCTGAGCTGGGGATCCAAACCCCGCTGAGAACCTGGCCGTCAGCAGCTGGTTCTCAGCGGGGTTTCAATCACGTGATGGATGGTTGTCTCAAACTCATCAAACGCTGGAGTTAAGAACAGTGAGCCCGCCGAAACCTGTGGCTCAGTGGATAGAGCGTCGGCCTTCGGACTGAAGGGTCCCGGGTTCGATTCCGGTCAGGGGCATGTGCCTTGGTTGCGGGCACATCCCCAGTGGGGGGTGTACAGGAGGCAGCTGATCGACGTTTCTCTCTCATCGACGTTTCTAACTCTCCATCCCTCTCTCTTCCTCTCTGTAAAAAAAAATCAATAAAATATATATATTTTTTAAAAATGATGAGCCTAGGCAGCGGGTGGAGGAGCAGGAGGACTCCTGCTTCCTGTGAGGGCTCCACTCTGAGTGCTTCCTGCCCGCACGCCCTGGCGAGGGGTGGGAGCGTGGCAGAAGGGCGCCCCTGAGGCCGTCGTGGCCAGAGGTCAGGACACTTCGGGTGCAGAATCCCCAGCTCAGACAGGGTGCCTGGTCTGTGTGTGATCTGGGGAATGGGGGCCAGGGCGTGGGGGCCCTCCCCACTGGGGACCTCTGGCTCCTGTCCTCTGCACACCACGGTCCCCGCCAGCCCCTTCCTGCCCCTCCCAGCCATGGGGGGTTGTGACTCGGTGCATCTCCACGATGCCCTGTGCCTGGGTGGCGTCTTCGGAAGAATCCGGGTATCCAGGTCCTGGCCCGGGGACCAGGGACATGTGGGTAACGGGGGCCCCGTGGCTGCTCAGCAGCCTTCCTCTCAGCTTCGATCAATAGAGAGCCTTTTGTGATAGTCTCCATAGATGCTGAAACGGCATTTGGCAGAATTTACCATCTCTCCCTTATTCAAACTCTTCCGACTAGAAAGAGACGGGTTTCTCTGGGCAAAGGTCTCTGAGAAACCAACAGGTTATGGCGTCCTAAAGGGGCCGACTCCAGGCGTTCCGGTTCGAGCCGGAAACTAGCCGAGGGCTCCCGTGGCTGGGGAAGTCCTGGCCCGGCTGACCCCCACAGCGGGCAGACGGCGGCGAAGAGAAAGTGGCAGTTGTCCTTGGCAGACGATAGGAGGGCCGACCTGTAAAATCTGAGCGTGTCCGTGGAAGGCCCACCAGCAGCTTCCTGCAAGCCGACCCAAATGACGCACATCCATCTCCCGTATAGACTCTGGCTCTCTCCGTCCAGCCCGTTCGTTCATGCTGTCCCCGTGATTTGGGTACTTTCTGGAATGTGGCAGGCTCTAAAGTTCACTTGGAAGAGTAAATGTGAGAGAGTAAAAAAAAAAAAAAAATGGTGAGCCTAGCCCGGGGCTCCGCGTCTGAGCGTCCACCGTGGCCCAGGAGGTCAGGGTTCGATTCCCGGTCAGAGCACAGGCCCCCAGTGCAGGCTCCATCCCCAGTGGGGGGCGTGCAGGAGGCAGCCGGTCCACGGTTCTCTCTCATTGTTGGTGTTTCTCTCCCTCTCCCTTCCTCTCTGAAATGAATGAAAACATTAAAAAAAAAAAAAAAAAAGCAATGGAAAAATACCCTCCGGTGAGGATTCACAACAAACACACACTCCGCCTCCCCAGCACCCAGGGGCACCCTCCAGCTCCTGGACACCCGCCTCCTGCTCAGGAGGACTTTCCTCTCCGCCCGTCCGTGTCTGCTCAGAGCCCCCAGAGCGGACAATGAGTGAGGGCCACGCCCCCGTCCACAGGCCACGCACACATCCACCCTTTCCACCGATTTCCACGGATTTCCACCGCTTTCCACGCCCCTTTCCCCCAGAGCGCGCAGGGTCGGGAGGGAAGGACGGAGAAACAGACAGAGAGCGGATGGGAGCCGCCCATGTCCCTCGGGGCTCCCGGGCGCGTTTCCGGCTCCGACGTGCTGGGCCGTCTGTGGCTCCGTGGCCGTGGGTCTGTCTGCCTCTCGGTCCCGGCCACGTGGCACCCGCCGCCGCCCCGGGTCTGGGAGCTCCGAGGGCCGTGCAGGCACCAGCCCTGCAGGAAGGGACAGCGCGCTGGCGTGGTGTCGTCTTTTCCGTTTTATTCCCTAACCGCGTGGCCGTGGGGTCCCGCCTGGCGGGGAACGTGTGGCTGCGAAGAAAGGGAAACGGAGGCGGCGCTGCTCCGGGCGCGGGTCCGAGGGGAAGGGACCGTCCGCCCGGAAGACAAGGGGAGACGTTTGGTTTTGAACAATGAAAACTCCGACCCAGGACCGCAGGGTCCGGAACAGATGGGGTGGTTTGCACAAACGTTTTGTTAGAAAAAAAAAAAAAAAAATCAAGAAAACAAGCCTTCAGAGTGTTCATGTAACTACATTTATTTTATTTTATTTTATTTTTTAATCCTCACCCAAGGGTATTTTTCCATTGATTTTTAGAGAGATAGAGAGAGAGAGAGAGAGAGGGAGAGAGAAACATCGATGAGAGAGAGACACATGGATGAGTTGCCTCCTGCATGCACCCCCACCAGGGCTCGGGCCGGGGAGGAGCCTGCAACCAAGGGATGTGCCCTTAACCGGAATCGAACCTGGGACCCTTCGGTCCGCAGGCCGAGGCTCTACCCACTGAGCCACACCGGCCAGGACTAAACGTTTCTGGGTTTTTTTCTTCTAAACCAGCTTCAGAAACCGCCTGGAACGCCGAGCGCCGGGCCACCAGGACGGGCGGGCAGCGGGCAGCGCGCTCCCCCCGCCGCCCTGGCCCGGGGTATTTTCGGCTCCGGCAATAAGCGGCCGGAGCCGCGGATTCCCCGCGGAGGGAGATGAAAGAAAGGCCTTTGATCTCGGAGTGAGTCCCGTTTGCTTTCCGTGCCAAGAGCCATTACACAGACTGCGAGTTCAAGAGGCTCCCGGGGACCCGGGCCGCGGCCGGCCCCCGCCTTCCTCCCTGCGAGAGTGATGGGCTTAATCAACCCGCAGACAGCGGCCTGAGGCTCAGCCTCCGAGGGGCCGCTCTCCCTCCTTCCCTCCCTCCCTCCTTTATGGGAACTCCACGCTCCTCTTCGGGGAAGAAGCGACACTGAGATAAGCAGATCCCCGTGGGCACGGCCCCTTCCGCGCCCTCGCACACACCGCGTCCTCAGGGCCCCGCCCACGGGCCCGCCTGCCCTGAGGGGCCGACCACCAGGGGCTCCAGACACACAGGAGCCCGCAGGGGTCCCCGTTAGACCGGCGCTTCCCCTCTCCGCCCCGCCCCCGGGGGCTGGCTCTCACGGGCCTGAGGACGCCAGCAGAGGGGCCTGGGTCCTGGCCGGCGGCTCAGTGGTTAGAGCGCCGGCGCTTGCCCTGAACGACAGTCTCGGGTTGGATTCCCAGTCAAGGGCACATATGGGGGTGGCAGGTTTGATCCCCGGCCCCCACAGGTGCCCATGCGGGAGGCATCTAATGGAAGTGTCTCTCTCACATCCATGTTTCTCTCTCTCTCTTTCTCTCCTCCTTCCCTGCACTCGTTCTAAAAATAAAAAATAAAAATGAGTGGAGCCCAGCCTGTGTGGCTCCGTGGTGAGCATCGACCTAGGAACCAGGAGGTCAGGGTTAGATTCCGGTCAAGGGCACAGGCCCCGTTGCAGGCTCCATCCCCAGCAGGGGGTGTGCAGGAGGCAGCCGGTCCATGGTTCTCTCTCCTCATGGATGTTTTTATCTCTCTCCTTCTCCCTCCCTCTCTGACATCAATAAAACTAAACATTAAAAAAAGGAAAAGGAAATCAGGGTGTTGTGACCAAGAGGAGGAGGGTTGACGGCCAAGCAGCCCAAACCAGCCAGCCCCGCCTTCTCCATCCCAACCTTCCCAGGCAGCGACGCCATGATGTGATGACGCGATGGTCTGATTCTGACTCCCGGTTCCAGAGCCCCATGTGTGTGTGTGGGGGGGGGGGGCGTGTGTGTGCTTGTGCATGTGCATGTGTGTACATGTGCATGTGCATGTGTGTACATGTGTGTGGGCGTGTGTGTACGTGCACGCGTGTGCGTGTGTGTGGTGTGGTGTGTGTGCCTGTGGGTCAGTGCGTGGCCCAGCCAGGCTGACATGGCAGCTGCGTTTAGAAAACAAACCCGAACCCAGGCCGTTGTGCACCGGCAGAGGAGGCGGTGGCGGCTCAAGGTCGCCGGAGAGGAAGAGACGACCTCTGAGGGCCCGGAGGCCATTCCGGAGGCTCCTGTGTGGGCGCCGTCTTTGTTCCTGGAGCCGCCTGATCAAAGCGCGTTTTTCTCCGGTGAATTGTCCTCGTCATAAAATCAATCGTCTGGTTTCACTCCCGGCCGCGCCGAAACGGAAGCCCGGTGTGATCCGGCCGGCCTCCCCCCTCCCCGCCCGGCCTCCCCTCTTCCCACTCCCCGCCCAGCCTCCCCCGTCACCGCCCCGGCGATCCGCCCGGCCCCCCCTCCCTGCCCGGCCTCGCCCCTCCCTGCCCGCGCGGAGCTGAGCGTGCGGTCTGGTCACGCAGCCCTCGGCAGCGGTGGGTGTGACTGATGACCTTTGAACTCACACACTTAGGGTGTGCACCTCTGCTCGCCACGCCTCTGCCGACTGTCGTCTGTCTTTCATTTCATTTAGTTTTATATTTTTATTGGTTTCAGAGAGGAAGGGAGAGAGAGAGGAGGAGAAGGAGAAAGGGAGAGAGAAACATCAGTGATGAGAGGGAATCATAGATCGGCCGCCTCCTGCACGCCCCCCACTGGGGATGGAGCCCACAACCCCGGCCTGTGCCCTGGACCGGAATCGAACCCGGGACTCTTCTGTCCGCAGGCGGACGCTCTATCCACTGAGCCACACTGGCCGGGGCTGCCGTCTGTGGTTTAAAGCCCAGTTGGCGGTCACCTGGGGGAAGGTGGCGTGGTTTAATGAGAAGGGTTTGCAAGAAATCGGGGGCCGTCGTTGCTCCCCATTTCCTGAGGCCCTGGAGGCCTGGCCAGGGAGCTCCGTCAGAGCGTCGCCCCCGTGCACCACGGTTGTGGGTCCGGCCCCTGGTCAGGGCCCTCGCCAGAGCCAACCCAGGCCCTGGCCGGTGCGGCTCAGTGGATAGAGCGTCAGCTGCAGACTGAAGCATCCCGGGTTCGATCCCGGTCAGGGCACAGGCGCGGGTTGTGGGCTCCATCCCCAGGGGGTGCAGGAGGCCGCCGGTCCACGGTCCTCTCTCTCAGGGACGTTTCTCCCCCCCTCCCGCCCTCTCTGCGGTGAATGCATACAGGTGTGTTTCTGGAGGCGCTTCGGCGGCTCTCGGCGCTGCTTCATGGGGTTCGATCGTGTGTGAGCTCCGCCGCCCCGGGCGGGAGCACCGCTCCGGAAGCTTCCGTGGCTGGCAGGCGCGGCTCAGCGGCTGCCCCGCCCGCCCGTGGGGAAGCAGAGATAGCGCCGGGGACAGGCAGGAGGAGGATGGGTGGGGGTGTTCCCGGGCGATGTTATTATGTAAACGAAAGCGGCTCAGCCACTCGGCCCGCATACATTTCCCGCCGGCTGGTGGGGGCGGGCCGGCAGTCTGCCCTGGGGGGGGGGGGGGCGGTGAAACAGACAGGGAGCGGGATGGCCCCCTCCGGTGAAGCTGACGGCAGCGGTGAGGGATGGGGGGCCCACGCCCGTCCGGGACCGTCCCGGGAGCTCGTACAGCAGAGGGAGACGGAGGGGGACTCGGCGGGAGGCAGCGGGTCCCCAGCCCCGGGGGGCGGCCGGGGGGACAGATGGGGACGAGGGCCGGCAGCGGGAGGGGGGGGGGGGAGCCGGGGCCGTGCCCCCTCGCCGGCCCACGGGCTCGGGCGCTCTCCTTGGCCGGCCTGAGAGGGGTGAGGGGGCCTGAGGGGGCCTGAGGGGGCCTGAAGGGGGTCTGAGGGGGCCTGAGGGGGCCTGAAGGGGGTCTGAGGGGGGTCTGAGGGGGGTCTGAGGGGGCCTGAGGGGGCCTGAGGGGGTCTGAAGGGGGTCTGAGGGGGGTCTGAGGGGGCCTGAGGGGGTCTGAGGGGGGTCTGAGGGGGCCTGGGGCGGTCTGAGGGGGCCTGAGGGGGGCCAGGCTGCTGTTCGTGTGGAAATCGGCCTCGCAGGCAGCACACCTCCCACGGTGACCCCCTCCTGGGCCGGCCGGGGTTAGATTCGGACGGTCGGGCGCCCTCCGCTGCCTCCCCGACCTGGTGGGTCTGCCGAGTGGGCGCCTCTCGTGTCCTTCCCTTCTCCTTTTATTTGTTTAAAAATTGATTTCAAATTTAAAAAGTGGAGAGGGAGAGAGAGATAGAAACGTCCATGATGAGAGAGCATCATGCATCAGCTGCCTCCTATACGCCCCGCACGGGGGATGGAGCCCGCCACCCGGGCCTGTGCCCTGGCCGGGAGTCGAACCCTGACCTCCTGGGTCATAGGTCGACGCTCAACCCCTGAGCCCCGCCGGCCGGGCCTTTCTTTCCATCTCATCACTCCCCTCGGTTGGGATGCAGGCTCCTCCCCAGCCCGGGCCCTGGTCGGGCGCGTGCAGGAGGCAGCCCATCCATGGGTCTCTCCGCCTCTCCCTCTTCCCCTCTCCCCTCACATCGGGGAGCACAACCTCAGGAGGGCCAGCAATCACTCAACCTTATTCAACCTTGTGCTTTGGCAACAATGTATCCCTGTTGTCTGATACATTGTAACACACACACCCGCCCTCAGGCACATACATTGTAACACACCCGCCCTCAGGCAGTGATACATTGTAACACACCTGCCTCAGGCAGTGATACATTGTAACACACACAACCCACCCTCAGGCAGTGACTGCGGATCCCAGGAGAAGCCGTGTGTGTGTGTGTGTGTGTGTGTGTGTGTGTGTGTTGCTCACGGATGCATCTCGTCTTGCTCACTCTCCCCTCCTGAGTTGCGTTTCCCGCTTTGATTGTTTTTCTGCGTAAAAGACTGGAAGCCACCGGGGTCGGAGGTCGAGATGAATGAGCTGCTGCCTGAGCCGGGCCAGGCGGCGGGCAGGGGTCGGGGGTGCTGAGGGTGCTGGGTGAGCCCTCCATCTGTGACAATGTTGGCGGCTTAAAGGTTTAGTAAGAAGGGGGCGCTGGACAGTCTGTTCCATAAAGAAATACACGATAAAATGAGAAGAAACTGATTTTATCAAGGGGGGCGGGGGCTGCGGGACATCGATGAGGTCCCTCCGCCTCAGTCTGTGTCGGCAAACTCACCGTCCACAGAGCCAAACACCAACAGGACGACGACTGACGCTCCTTTGGAGCCGCACCTTTTAAACGTAAACTGTACAGGTGGGCGTGTGGTCACTGACGTAGTGAGGGTCCTCCTGAGCTGGCCTTGGCTAACACTCCCGGGGCCAAAGGGCCGCCTGTGGCTCGAGAGCCGCGGTTTGCCCACCCCTGGCCTCCGGGAGCCGAACAGAAACAAAGCCCTCAGGGCCGGCAGCCCTGGCGTCCGTGCCACACGCCCGCGAGAACGTGGCTTTAATTATTAATAAAAGCTGCGTGCTGTTAGAGGCAAATCAGACGCAATTACTTTCAGGGCTTTTACCAAAGGGACGTCCCAGTCCGAGCCTCCTGCCCCCCTCTCCCCCCCCCCCAAGCGCACATCAGCCACGGAGAGGAGGAGGGGCAGCCCAGGAGCCCGCTGGTGTGGCTCAATGGTTAGAGTGTCAACCTAGGAACCAGGAGGTCACGGTTCTGTTTTGGTCGGAGCACAGGCCTGGGTTGTGGGTTCGATCCCCAGTGGGGGGCGTGCAGGAGGCAGCCCGTCCATGCACTCTCTCTCATCATGGCTGTTTCTCTCGATCCCTCTCCCTTCCTCTCTGACACCATACATACATATACATATATATGTATGTATTTCCTTTATTTTATTGTTTTTTTCAATCGTCCCCTTGTCCACCGTAACCTCCCAGGGCGTTCCGCGGAGCTGGTGTCTCGGTGACGCCGGGGAAAGGATGGAGCAGGCGGCGTGCCCTCCCCTTTCCTGTCTGAGAACCCCAGCCCTGTGAAGGTCCGAGCTCCGGGCGCCCCGGAGCGCCCCCTGGTGCTGCTCTTGGGTGCTGCAGGTCAGAGGGCCTGCGGCCCCCAGAGGACCAGCTCCGCCAGGTGGGCCCTGTGCCCCCTGGTCCCCCTGCCCCCCCCCCCAGTGCCGCCCCGGCGGGGTCTGCCTCCGGCCGCTCCAGGCAGACGGGGTGGCGGCCGGCGCCCGGCAGTGATTTATACGGAGGCCTGTCTCCCCGGGGCCGGGCTGGTGGGAAAGCCTCTCCCTGCGGAGTCAGGGGCGGCCCCCGGGAGCCATGGGGCTCTGTTGGCGGGTGGGGAGGGCGGGGAAGGCGCCTCAATGCTGGCTCATAGGCGGGGGGGAGGGGCGGAGGGGGAGGGTGTATGAGACCAGGGGTATGAGATGGCGGGGGCTCTGGGCCCAGCCAGGCTCCACCTCCACCTCCTGGGTCCTGGGTCCTCGCTCAGCCCTGAGCCCCGCCAGCCGGTGATTTTTAAAATTTTTTAGAGACGATTGAAGGCAGGGGGGGAGGGGGAGGGAGAAACAGGGGTGTGAGGGAGACACATCGACTGGTTGCCTCCCACATGCACCCCGACCGGGGCCGGGCATCGAACCTGCAGCCGAGGGGCCTGCCCTTGACCGGCAAGTGACCCTGTGACCCTCAGGGGGCCACGCACGCCTCTCAGGGCCTCACCCCACACCGATGGGTCCCGCCATCGCCTCCGTGGGCCGGGCCTGGACCCTGTAAGGGCTTCTCGGCGATGGCCCCGGAGTGGTGGCCGGGGGGGGGGGCCAGCACCGAGGGGTGTCAAAGAGGCGTACACGCCCTGCTAGGGAGCCAAAGCCATTTGACCCCTTCCACCTCCCCCTCCGTCCCCCCTCCGTCCCCCCTCCATCCCCCCTCTGTCCCCCTTCTGTCCCCCCTCCGTCCCCCCTTCCTTTCCCCCCTCTGTTCCCCCCTCCATCCCCCCTCCATCCCCCCTGCCCCCCTTCCGCCCCCCTTCCATCCCCCTCCATCCCCCCTCCATTCCCCCTCCGTCCCCCCTCCGTCCCCCCTCCATTCCCCCTCTGTCCCCCCTCCATCCCCCCTCTGTCCCCCCTCTGTCCCCCCTCCGTCCCCCCTTCCATTCCCCCTCCTTCCCCCCGTCCGTCCCCCCTCCGTCCCCGTGAAGCCGGGGTCCAGCTGCCCCCCGCACCCCCCCCCCCGGTCTGGGAATCGCGCCCAAGCCCGCGCCTCAGCCTCGTTTTGTTTGCGAAGCTTTTCCGTTCAGCCCCCCTCGCCTCATTTTTCTTATTTTAACTTATTTAATCTTCCCGTCTCGTCAGCATCTTTGCACGTCTTTTCTTTTGAGCAAGACGGGCCTGAGAAATTAATAAACGAGCGCCAGATATTTCTTGTGCAGAGTCCTCAGCACGTGGCCCGCCGGCGGGTAATTGCGCGTATACATCACCGGGCACCTGTCACCCAGCCTCACCTCCCTCCCCGCCCCCGAGCGTCGCGCCCTGCGCCCTCGCTCCTCCGTCTCCGTCCGTCTGTCCGTCCGTCTGTCTCCCTCGGGAGAGGATTTATAATTCGGGTGGAAGTCAGGTTACTTCTGTCACGTGAAGCAGTGCGGTCAGCTAGCTCACCATGCACACATGTGCACACACGTGAGCACACACACGCAGTCACTGAAAATCGTCATGGAAGTGTGCTCTTCAGTGCGTGAATCTCAGAGGATGGGAGTGACACCTCACCACAGTTGTTGAAGCCCGGCCGGTGTGGCTCGGTGGTTGGGGAGGTCAGGGCCCAGGCCCCGGTTTCAGGCTCCATCCCCGTGGGGGGCAGGATCCGTTTTCATCCTTGATATCTCTCTCTCTCTCTCTCTCTCTCTCTCTCTCTCTCTCTCTCCCTTTCTCTCTCTGAAACCAATAAAAACATATTTTTTTAAATAAATCAATAGAGCCCTAACTGGTTTGGCTGTGGCTAGAGCGTCCGCCTGCGGACTGAAGGGCCCCACGTTCGATTCCATCAAGGGCATGTACTGTGGCTGATCAATGTTTCTCTCTCATCAGTGTTTCTGGCTCTCTGTCCCTCTCCCTTCCTCTCTGTAAAAAATCATTAAAATATGTTGTTGTTTTTTAAATAAGTAAATAGAAAAAATTACCTTGGGTGAGGATTAGCCAAAGAGAAATACAGTGTGTGTGCAGGGTGTGTGTGTGTGTGGGGGGGGGTAATGGGTGGATTGGAGGTGACCCCTCGAGTGTGTCCAGGGCAGAAGCGATGGCACCGGGTGTGGGTGCCGGGACCGGAGCCGCAGGGGGGGCTGCAGGCCTGGGTGCAGGGACCCGGAGCCGTGGGGGGGAGGGGTGCGGGCCTGGGCGGCGGCGGCGGCAGCGAGGAGAGGCCTGGGTCTGGGCTGCGTCCGGGGCGGGCGGCTCCGGGCTCCGCTCTCCGGGTTCCTTCGCGGGAACGGAGACCGGCCGTCGCGGCAGCTGCGTCCGGAAGCGCGATCAGGAGAAGCGGGAGTCGCACAGGGGGCGGAGGGAGCGGCGGGAGGAGCCGCTGATGACTCCCGGCCACAGCCAGGTGCTTATTTCCATCCCACGCACACGCACATGCACACGCACACGCACACGCACACACACACGTGCACACACAGACACACACTCACGCACACACCTGCAGGCACACACATGCACACGCACATGCACTCACACGCACACACACATGCACACACACAGACACACACTCACGCACACACCTGCAGGCACACACATGCACACACATGCACTCACACGCACACACACACAGAGACACACCTGCACGCGCACACACATGCACACATGCGCACGCGCACACACACATATGTGCGTGTGCGCGCATGCGTACACACATGCACACATGCACGGATGGGCACACGCACTATTTTTTATCTGTTGCGAAGCCATCGCCGCCTCTGTCAGCACCGTCCCCACCGCAGTCGCTGTGTTTGTTCTCGAGAAGCAATTGGCCAATTTCCTGCCGGCAGCCGGCCCGCCTGGTCTTGCCCCCAAATCCAATTTCTCCGAAGAAACGAAGGATCCAAATGTGTGTGTGTGTGTGTGTGTGTGTGTGTGTGGGTGCTCGCTCTCATTTCAAAGAGTTGCCACCCTCCCCCTCCATGCCCCTTTTTCCCTCTCCCCCACCTCCCTGTGCCACAGGCCGGGCTCGGGGCCGAGGTCCAGCGTGAGGCCTCGCTGACGGGCGGACAGCCCCTCCATGGCCAAGGTCAGGTCTGGGACCGAGGCACTCGGTGAGATGGACAGAACACGTTAATGAGTGCATGAGTGAGTGAATGAGTGAATGAATTAATGAGTGATTGAATGAGTGAGCGAATGAGTGAGTGATTGAATGAGTGAGTGATTGAATGAGTGATTGAATGATTGGATGAATGAATGAGTGATTGAATGAGTGATTGAAGGATTGAATGAGTGAATGAGTGAGTGATTGAATAAAGGAACCATCCTGGCCGACATCCGGTGTCCCAGTGGCCGTGACCATGACCTTGGTGAAAGGTCACGTCCCCGGAGCCCATCCCGTCCCCGGCGACCGGCCGTGTCTCCGGCTCCCTATCTCAGGATCTCAGACTCAATTTCCGCCGGCGGGCCGCGGCCTGGGCTCCGGGCGGACGCGGGCTGACGGAGGACACAATTTCCCGCTCGGTCGGCCGGGCTGACGGAGGACACAATTTCCCGCTCGGACGGCGGCAGATAAGGAAAAGGGATGCGGGGAGGGAGGCGCCGGCCGGGCTGTCAGTGACGGCGATGGACGGGCCGGCTGTCAGCGAGGCCGTCCCCTCTCCAGCGGCCGCGGGAAACCGGAATTGACTTTCCCAGATCAATAAACGTTACTCACCGCCTGTCTCCGGGGAGACGGGAGGAGCAGGTGAGCGGGGATGAGTTGGGGGGTTTGGGGGGGCGTTTGTCGTGGCCGGGAGCTAGCGGGTCAGGGAGGAAATACGCCCGCAGCTGGTGATGGCACCGCTCCCGGCTCGGGGCTCCCCGGCTCCGGGCTCCCCAGAATGTGAGCTGAACTCACCAGGAGCCGCTCCACGCGGGGCTGGAGGCCGGGGGTGCGGATGGGGGTGTGGCCAGGGGTGCGGATGGAGATGCGGACGGAGATGTGGTCGGGGGTGTGGCCAGGGGTGCGGCCGGGGGTGCGGCCGGGGTGCGGCCGGGGGTGCGGCCGGGGGTGCGGCTGGGGGTGTGGCCTGGGGTGCGGCCGGGCCTCCTGCAGCTCCTGGGGGCGCCGTCCGTGTGGTCAGCCCCGGGTCGGGGTCGGAGGCGCGCGGACGAGGCGGCAGTGACCCGGGTCTCGCCCCGGAGGAAGCTGGGCCCCAGGGGGCTGGGCCTGGGTGACGGAGCTGTGGGAGAGGCGGGGAGCGGGGGGCGCTGGAGACGGGGCTCGGGTCCACATGCTGGCGGGCCCGCCATCTCCCGCGGCGGATCCTGAGGCCGGCCTGGCCGCGGGGAGGGCTGAGCTTCCTCCGGGAAGGGAGGGTGTGAGGTCAGGCAGAGGCGGGAGGAGCAGGAGGAGGTGGGGCCATCCTGTCATCACAGGGCAGAGCTCCCAGCGGGTCCTGTACGTCCAGCCGTCTGCCTGCCAGCCTTTCTGTCTGCACGTGGACCCGTCTGTCCACCCAGCCATCCGTCCGGCCATCCATCGTTTCATTTACTCATTCCCTCACCATCCATCCATCCCATCATGCATCTGTGCATCCGTCCACCCATCCATCGTCCATCGTCTATTCATTCCTCCATTAATCACCTATTCAACCATCCGTCCCTCCAGCCATCGATCATCTTGTGTGAGCATCCATCCATCACCCATCTGTTCATCCACTTATCCATCCATCTGTCCATCCATCATCCATCCACCCATGTATCTACCATCTTTCTCTCATCCATTTATTCATCTATTCATTATCTACCTATCTGTCATCTATCTACCCATCATCCATCTGCCCACGTCTCTATCCATCCTCCTCTCATCCATTTATTCATCTATTCGTTATCTATCATCTATCTATTATCCATCTTCCATCCACCCAGGTATCTACCATCCTTCTCGCCTCCATTTATTCATCTATTCATTATCTATCTATCTGTCTACCTACCTATCATCTATCTATCTGCCCATCATCCATCTATCCATCCATCCACCCATCCATGGAAACTCAAGCTCCAAGGAGATAAATTCTTGCCAAACATCACGTGGCTATTGATTAGACCAGCCCTAGATCCCCCTGTGGCCACACTTTCCGTCCAAAACCAGCGGTGGCAGACCACACTGCCTCCTGGGTAATGTCTGTCCGGTTTAGCTCCCACCAGCACGTCAGCTGGCTCCGTTTCCGGTCGGGCACAGGCTCACTCCCCAGGCCGGGGCGAGCAGGAGGAAGTCCGTGGATGTGTGGCTCTCACGTCGATGTGTCTCTGCCTCCCCCTCTCTCTAAAGCTCAGTAAAATAAACGACTTTGGTAAAGAAAACAAAACAAACACGCACTCACCTCCCGCAGGTTCTGAGTGTGTTCGCCTCACACTCCTCCGTCACCCCCCCTCCCCCCGCGCGGTCTCAGGTCGGCCCGCGTGGCGTTCCCGCCGAGCAGTGATGCTTCCCATGGAGCCTCGGCTTCCGTGTTTCCGTCTGAAGCACATACGTGTTTGGGAGCCTGCGGGGTCCCGGAGGGGCTGGTTCTGGAAGGATCCTGAAAACGCTGCCCACGTGGACCCCAGCGTGTTCACCCCTCGTTCCTAAATCACATACGGAACCCCACTGTGTGGCTCAGGGGCTGAGCGGCGACCTCCGACCCAGGAGGTCAGGGGTCGATCCCCGGTCAGGGCACAGGCCTGGATGGCGGCTGGATTCCCGGTGGGGGGTGTGCAGGAGGCAGCCGGCCCATGACCCTCTCCCATCATGGATGTTTCTCTCTCGCTCCCTCTCCCTTCCTCTCTGAAATCAGTAAAGACATAGATCATCACAGCTGAAACCGGTGTTGCTCAGCGGATAGAGCGTCCGCCTGCGGACTGAAGGGTCCCGGGTCCGATTCCGGTCAAGGGCATGGACCTTGGTTGCGGGCACATCCCCGGTAGGGGGCGTGCAGGAGGCAGCTGATCGATGGTTCTCTCATCGATGTTTCCGGCTCTCTCTCCCTCTTCCTTCCCCTCTGAAAAAAATAAGATGTGTTAAAAGTGATTTTTATGTAACGAGGACTCCTCGGTGCGGTGACCATCCTGGTTCTCTCTCCCTCTCTCTCCCTCTCTACCGCCCGCAGGGATCGAGGGCCGCGGGGCCCCGGACGCCGGCCCCGGGGTCTCCTCGCCGCTGCCCTACCTGCCCGTGAGCCTCCGCGTCCTCGGGGCGGACGCCGCCTTCCTCTTGAGGGGGGCGCCCCCGGACCCCGCGCCCAACGCCAGCCTGCAGGCCCGCGTGGAGTCCTTCTTCGCCTACCGCGCTCCGCGGCCCCCGCTCCTGCTCGCCAGCCTCGGGCCCTTCTCCGCGGAGCGGGCGCTGCCTCTGGGCCCGGCCTCCGCCTCCGCCTCCGCCTCCGCCTCGACCTTGACCCCTGGAGGCCCCAGCGGGACGGCCCCGCTGGGCTGGCGGCTGCGCGCCCACGTCCTGCAGGACAAGGTCTACCCGGGCCGGCCGGTGGCGCAGGTCCTGTTCCAGGTGCTGGGCCGGGACTGGGCGGAGCCGGAGCCCTCGGACCCGGAGCCGCTGCCCTGCCTGCGGGCCTTCGCCTTCCGGGAGGCGCGCGAGGTGCGGGCCGGCTGCCGGCCGCGGGGCGCGCTGGCGCTGTGCGTGGCGGAGCTGCGGCTGCCGCCCGGCTGGTTCGGGGCCCCGGCCGCGGGGACCGGGAGGCGGCGGCCGGCGGGCCCGGAGGAGGGCAGCCCCGTGGAGCTGTACTACACGGTGCACGCGGCGGGCGCCGGGCCCGAGGGCTGCGCCGGCGGCGGCGGCGGCCTCAGGACGGGCAACGCCATCCGCGCCGGGAGGGACGGCCGGGGGGGCGGCCCGGAGGACGCGGCGCCCCCGCTGCGGAGGGCCGGCACCGTCCGCCTCCTCCGCGCCCAGGACCGCGGCGACCGGCTCCGCGAGCTGCGCCTGGACGGCCACGTGGCCGTGTGGCTGCCCGCCCGGCCGGCCAAGCCCGGGGACGTGGTCACCGCCTCCGTCACCGTGGCCGGCAACTCCACCGTGGACCGCTTCTCCCTGAGGTGGGTGTGCGGGCGGGCGGGCGGGTGCATGGCCTGGGGCTGCGGGGTGAGCTGAAACGCGTACGGGTTAAGATCCGTCCGGAAGATAGAGACGACCCAGACGGGGCTGTCCCCCTGGCCTGAGGGCCGTGGTCGGCAAACCCATCCGTCCACAGAGCCGGATACCAACAGCACAGCCATGGACATTTCTTTGGAGAGCCCCGTTTTTTAACGTAAACTGCACAGGCAGGTACATTGTTGACGTCATTAGGGTCCTCCTAAGCCGGCCTTTGCTAAACACTCCAGGGGCCAAAGAGCCGCGTGTGGCTCTGGAGCCGCAGTTTGCCGACCAGGGCCCTAGGGTGAGGGTCGCAGCTGGGTCCTGGGCCCTTCTTTCTTTCTTTCTTTCTTTCTTTCTTTCTTTCTTTCAAAAAAATATTTTATTGATGTTTTACAGAGAGGAAGGGAGAGAGATAGAGAGCTAGAAACATCGATGCGAGAGAATCATCGACCAGCTGCCTCCTGCACACCCCCCACCGGGGATGTGCCCCAACCAAGGTCCATGCCCCTGACCGGAATCGAACCTGGGACCTTTTAAAAAAGAAAAAAAAAACATAAATTCACAGTTTTGGGAGAGAGGGGGGGACACAGGTACAGGGAGCCACAGAGAGGGAGGGGGGAGAGAGGAGGAGGGGAGAGAGAGAGAGAGAGAGAGAGAGAGAGAGAGGGGTCGCCCAGGTCCTGGGGGCCCCTGGGCCCCGGTGAATTTTAAATGTTTGCTTCCGCTCTTCCTCCCTGCAGCCGGGCTGTGCGGAGCCTCTGATGCTCACAACCCAGCAATTCCCGCCGAGGCAGGGAGCCGCCGGCCCGGCCTCCCTCCCTCCATCACTGCCGTCGGCACAGGCACCGGGCCGGCCTGCAGAGGGAGGTGATAATGGGATTTTAGGATCCGGGAGGAGGGCGAGGCCCGCTCCCGCCTGGAGCTGCCGCAGCCTCTGCCGGACCAGCCCGGCCGGCTCGGCGCTCAGAGGCTCACCGGGACGGGGTCTCCCCCCCCCCCCAGCTCCATTCCCCTGTCCTTTCCCGCCCCGGCGGGGGGTGGGGGGGAGGACAGCTTTGCGATGATGTTTAGGGAGTGGAAGGGAGGGGAGGGGGAGAGAGAAGTCAATTGGTTGCCTCCCTCGCTCTTCCCGAGGTGCATGCCCTTGACCCCACATTGAACCCCAGACCCCTGTTGGCAGGCCACCGTTCTAACCCCTGGGCCACACCGGCCAGGGCCAGATTGTCTTTTAAAGAAGGCTCCAGGGCCCCGGCCGGCCGGTCTGGCTCAGTGGATAGAGCGTCGGCCTGTGGACCAAAGAGTCCCGGGTTCGATTCCGGTCAAGGGCACGCACCTCGGTTGCAGGCTCCCTTCCCGCCCCCCTTTCCCTGAGGGACACAGAGGGGCTGTCTGTCGGGCAGAGGGCACGGGTCCCCAGGGGACAGAACCGGACCTCAGACGCAGGACTGAGCCACGGCTGAGACACCAGGGAAATTAAAAATATGCATCATCCTGTGTTAATTATGCAACAATATGGCAGCAACACCTTTTATTAAAATGTTTATTTTAGCCCGGCTGGCGTAGGTCCGTGGTTGAGCGTCAACCTCTGAACCGGGAGGTCAGGGTTCGATTCCTGGTCAAGGCACAGGCCCTGGTTGTGGGCTCCATCCCCAGTAGGGGGCGTGCAGGAGGCAGCTGATGAGTGGTTCTCTCTCATCATGGATGTTTCTCTCTCTCTCTCTCCCTTTCTCTCTGACATCAATAAGAATATATATATTCGCCAAAACTGGTTTGGCTCAGTGGACAGAGCGTCAGCCTGCGGACTGAAGGGTCCCGGGTTCGATTCCGGAAAGGGCATGTACCTTGGTTCCAGGCACATCCCCGGTCGGGGGTGTGCAGGAGGCAGCTGATGGATGTTTCTCTCTCATCTATGTTTCTACCTCTCCCTTCCTCTCCCTTTCTGTAAAAAATCAATAAAATGTATATTTTAAAAAAGAATATATATATATATACTTTTTTTTTTAAAGTAAAGAAGCGGAAAGAGGTGGCAGCGGGAAGGCGGGCCCTCACTCGGCGCTCTCTCTCGCTGTCCCCAGAGCCAGGGTGAAGAAGGGGGTGACCGTGCGGGGCGCGCGTCCCAGCGAGCCCGGCCAGTGGGCGGTGCGGCAGGAGCGGGCGGCCGGGGGCAAGCTCAGCACCGGCGCCAGCACCGTGGTCTGCCAGCGCCTGGCGCCCGGCAACAGGTAGGTGAGCACGAGGTAAGCGCCGCCCAACCCCAGAGGGCGCGACTGACCTCCGGCCCGCGGGCCACCTGCCCCCACCCCGCCCGCGCGTCAGAGCTGGACGGCTGCCATGACGGTCCCCGGGGGCAGGGCGCGGGCTTTGGCGCAGAGATGCGTCAGCGAGGTCCTCCTGTGCATGGCCCAGGCTCAGGAGTTAATATACATTAACAACGCTGAAACCGGCGTGGCTCAGTGGATAGTGTCGGCCTGTGGACGGAAAGGTCCTGGGTTCGAGTCCGGACAAGGGCATGTGCCTTGGTTGCGGGCACATCCCCAGTGGAGGGTGTGCAGGAGGCGGCTGATGGATGTTTCTCTCTCATCGATGTTTCTGACTCTCTCTCCCTCTCCCTTCCTCTCTGTAAAAATCAAGAAGATATATTTTAAATATATATTAACCAGAAAAGAACAGAGCGCGTTATCGGGAGAGCAGAGGGAGGGCGGGCGGGGTGAGGGAAGCCGTAGGAGCGGGTTTCCGTCCTCCGGCGGCTCCCTGTCGCCCGGCGTCACCGCAGACACTGCCGTGCCACGCGGGGGGAGCGGACAGGCAGCGGGGCGGCCGGGCGCCCGTCTGGGGGACGATAACATTCACGCCCCGTCTGAGCGTCTCCTCTCCCCGTGGACGCGCGCCCGGCCCCGGTTCACCCTCATTGTCTCCGGGCGGCGAGCACGCTCACGCCGCTGCCCGAAATAGAACGTGATTACCCGGTGTCTCCTGCCAGCGCCGCCGTGAGAGACAAAAGGGAGAGGGAGCCGGGTCCAGAGAGGGAGCCGGGCACAGAGAGAGGGAGCCGGACGCAGAGAGGAAGCCGGGCGCAGAGAGAGGGAGATGGACGCAGAGAGGAAGCCGGGCGCAGAGAGAGGGAGATGGACGCAGAGAGAGGGAGCCGGGCGCAGAGAGAGGGAGCCGGACGCAGAGAGGGAGCCGGGCGCAGAGAGAGGGAGATGGACGCAGAGAGGAAGCCGGGCGCAGAGAGAGGGAGCCGGGCGCAGAGAGAGGGAGCCGGGCGCAGAGAGAGGGAGCCGGACGCAGAGAGGGAGCCGGGCGCAGAGAGAGGGGGCCAGGAGCAGAGAGCCTGCATCTTTTTTTTCTTCTACGTAAACGAACATATTTCAGGAGGAAACACTGTGTCCTCCCTGAACATACACACCCGGGCAGGCCCGGTGGCTCCGTGGGGAGCATTGACCCAGGGGTCCCTGCCCGGGTCGCGGCTCCATCCCCGGCGGGGGACGTGCAGGAGGAGCCAATCCAGGGTTCTCTCTCAGCATGGATGTTTCTCTCTCCTCCCCCCCACCCTGAAATCAATTTTAAAAATAAGGAGAAATGAAAAAGTATAAAACAAAACAGACAGACAAAAACGCCAGCGTCCGCAGCCCCGGGAAGAGGCAGACAGCAGGACGCCGTCCCAGCGCCGGCCGCCAGGGGCGCTCTCCCCCTCGGAGCGGCCCCTCCCGCGGAGGGCCCCCCCCCCCCCCAGCCGGGCTGATCCGAGTCTTTGTGGGAGCAGAGGCTGCGTTTGAGATGGAATGTAGGTCACGCCTGGAAGCCAGACAGCTGCCTGCCGCCTGCTCCCGCACGGGCGTCGCTGACAGTCATCGGGGGGGACCCCCGCACCCCCCAAAGGCCTGGCCAGCTGGAGCGGCGTCTGGCCAGCGTTCAAGGCCTCACTGAAAGGTCCCTGTCAACGGGAATCCTCAGCTTCTTCCTCGGCCAGCCCTCCCCCCGCTCCCCTCCGCCCCAGACCCCGCCCCCCCCCCATTCTTTCTCTCCCCTCCAGAACATTCTGCCTTCCAGGCTTCCTCCTCCTCTGATGATGACGATGGGTTATCAGGTGAAAGTATGTCCCAAACCCATCCCTTCCTCCTGGAGGGAAATTTTACGTTTCTTTTCATTTTTTTTTTTTAAATAATTGAGACAGCTATTTTTATGCACGATATCATGTCATCTGCAAATAAGGATAACTTTACTTCTTCTCTTCCAATTTGGATGCCTTTTATTTCCTCTTCTTGTCTGATTGCAATGGAGACCGCTATTTTTAAATCCAAACCATGTCCTAAAAGCACTGCTCTGAAATGGGATTTTTTTTTTGCGCATGAACCCTGCGGGGGCGGGAATCGAACCTGCAACCCGGATACGTGCCCTCTAGTGCCTGGGCCAATGCCCTAGCCGCTGAGAACACCGGCCCGGGCAATGACGGGAACCTCCAAACGCCCCGAGCCCATGGCCACGCAGGTCCGAGTGCGAGAACGTAGCTCGCAGTCTGTGTCGACACGCTGACACATTTAAGATCTTCCCTGGGAAGTGTGAACCCGCCCGCCATGTTCACCAGCCCTCGCCCCTTCAATGACCGCGTGTTCCCATCGACGGCACACGCCCTGTCTGAGCGGCACGGCCACACGGACGCAGACGTGGACAGTGGGGTCTCTGCACGGTCTGCCCCAAACAAGAACAGTTCTGTTGGGACGGTACCCACCAGTGACCTGACAGATGGGGAATGTGTGGCTGGCGACGGACATCGCTTTGAAGGAAGCACTTTTGAGGTTTCTTTGGTTAGAAAATCTGCACTATGAACAGTCTAGCCATTTAAAATGCGCTCTAGCTGCCTCTACTGAGCTGGAAAGTTCTCTAGGAAATATTGCAAAGAGAAGAAAAACAGAAAAGAGAAAACAGCCAGGCGCCAGCCCAGCCGCGCCTGTGGCCTGCTCACACTCCGGGTTAAAAACGGGAAGAACCCCGGCCGGTGTGGCAATAGAGCGTCGGCCTGCAGACTGAAGGGTCCCGGGTTCGATTCCCGGTCAAGGGCACAGGCCTGAGTTGCGAGCTCTATATCCCCAGTGGGGGTCGTGCAGGAGGCAGCCAAGCCATGATTCTCTCTCATTATGTCTCTCTCTCTCTCTCTCTCTCTCCCTTCCTCTCGGAAATCAATAAAAAATATATTTTTAAAATGGGAAGAGATGCTGTCCCATCCAATTTCATGGTTGAGCCTTGAGGACATTATGCTCAGTGACATGAGGCAGACACAATAGGACACTCTGCACGATTTCACCTCCACGAGGTGCCCAGAGCCATCAAACCCGCAGAGACAGGGTGTGGAGGGTGGGGGGTGACGTTGGGGAGGGAGGGGGCGGAGTTTGAATGAGACCAGACGGAGCCGGTTCTGGAGGGGGTCGGCGGAGCTGAAACAGCCACCTTCCTATCACGTGTGCTCGGCCACCATTAAAAGTAAAAAGCAGGCACGTGTGTGCACATGGACAGCCCCGGGGGGAGGGCCCCGGATGGGGGGGAGGGGGAGAAACTTTGTATCCTTCTCTGCAGCTGTGACTGTTGCTCCTGTGTGTGCGTGCAGGGTAACAAAGTACCTTTTTAAGCGTCAAGAAATTGCAAGCAAACCGTGACAGTAATCAAACCCGCGGGCAGCAGCTGCTGCGGGTGCATCCTGCGTGCTCGCGTGTCCTCCGCAGCGCGGAGGCGCAGGCACGCGTGGCCGGCGGACACGGGAGGGATGTGCGCCGCAGGCCTGTGGAGGGGCGTCTGTGGGGCAGCCGCCGACCTACTTTGCAAGCTCGGCCCGGCGCTCCGAGGTTAACGGTTAACGGCTAACGGCTAACGGCGCTGCGGCTGCGGGGAGAGGGGACCCGCTCCACTCCTCCTCTCTCCGCAGCAGGCAGAGCTGCCCGCCCCCCCACACCCCTTTGTGCTGCGCCTTTCCTGGCTGTTCCCTCCCCCTCTCCCGCCCCCTCCTCTTCCTTTTAAGAGAAACAATCAGGGCTCTGGTGGCAGGAAGATTGCGGCCGATATTAAACAGGCGCCCGAGTGACAGAGGAAGGAGATGGAGAGCTGGGGGAAGGCACGTGACCTTGAACCCGAGAGACAGCGCCGAGCCGATGGCCGCGTGTTCCCTGCCCTGCACATTGCCCCCCCCCCCCGTGTCCTGCACCCCCCCCCCCCGGCGCCGCCCCGAGGGCCTCTCTGGAGCCAGTTCAGGTGGCCCGGCCGCGGCTGTCCCTCCCCCGTGGGCGCAGGGACATGAGGTTGGGGAGGGGGTGCAGGGCCAGGGACCGGGAGACCCCAAGTCCAAGTCTCTGCGCCTCGTTTCCCTCTCTCAGCGCGGCGCGCAGGGATCCGTTAGGCCTCGGAGGGATCCCGATTCGATTCCCGGTCAGGGCACCGTCCCCGCGTGCGGGCTCCATCCCCAGCGGGGGGTGTGCAGGAGGCAGCCGGTCCATGGTTCTCTCTCATCATGGATGTTTCTCTCTCTCTCTCTCTCTCTCTCTCTCTCTCTCTCTCTCTCTCTCTCTCTCAATATATTCTTTTTAAAAATAAAAAGTAGCCGAAACCGGTTTGGCTCAGTGGATAGAAGGATCTGAAAGGTCCCAGGTTCGATTCCGGTCAAGGGCATGTACCTTGGTTGCGGGCACATCCCCAGTAGGGGGTGCGCAGGAGGCAGCTGGTCGATGATTCTCTCTCGTCCATGTTTCTGACTCTCTCTCCCTCTCCCTTCCTCTCTGTAAAAACTCAATAAAATATATTTTTTAAAAAATAAAAAGTAGAGGTGTCCTCGGCCTCGGGTCCCTGCAGTCCCGGATGCGGCCGGACACGTGCGCCGGACTGACTGTTGGCGGCCCCAGCCCGGCCTCCCGGCCACGCGCCCGGCCCCCGGGCTCCGCAGCCAGCGGCCACGGCGGGCTGGGCGCCGCTCCAGACGCGTCTGTCTCCCGTGACACGCGGGGAGCGGGTGTCAGCGGGGTCCCCGGAGCGCGTCCCTCCTGGCAGGCCTCCCGTGGGCTCCGCACTCCGTGCCCGCCTGGCAGGTCTCCGGTGCGCTCCGTGTCCGCCTGGGCAGGACTGATAGCGCCGGAGGCTGCCTCTGCCTCCCCGCCTGCTCTGGGGAGACGGATGCGCACCTGCCTGGGGCGGGGGGGGGGGGGGGGGGACCTGGCGGGGAGCCACCTGGTCCCCAGGCAGCTGCGCGGCGCCTCCTAGCGGCCAGCGCTGCGAAGCGCGAAGGACAGACCTGAGCCCAGGAACCCGCCCTGGAGCAGGAGGAGGAGGCGGGTCGGGCGGCCGGGAGGCCGGGATGTGATGGGAACGCGGGTTAGAAGGCACTGAGGGGGGGAGCGCGGGGTCTGTGCCCGAGAGGCCCGGGGGATGGACTGGAGAGGAGGGAGAGCCGCCTGGGGGAGGAGGGACGTGGAGGAGGGACGTGGCTTTCCGGCTCCGGGGGCCAGCTGGGGGGGTGGGGGAATTAGGAGCCGGCTGGGACGCACAGAGCCGGGCTGGGGGAGCGGGGGGGCAATTAGGAGCCGGCTCGGGGCGCACAGAGCCGGGCTGGGGCAGCAGACCCTCCCGCGGGCACACGGCACTCCCCTGAGCCTCACAGACACCAGGTGCGCCCGGCTGCCCGGCTGCGTGGGGAGCGGCGGCCCCTGAACCCGGAGGTCCCGGTTCGATCCCGGTCAGGGCGCAGGCCGGGGTGGGGCCTGCAGGTGCTGCCCCAGCAGGCGTGTCCTTCCCCCCAGATCCTGTCCCGGGAGGCCAGGGGGGCAAAGGGGGGGAGCAGGCGCCTCCAGCCCCCCCTCACGCCCTCCCCGCCCCCCGTCTCCCCCCCACCCCCCCGCAGGAGCAGCAGCACCGCGTTCCACGAGGTGGCGCAGCTGAGCCTGGAGGTGGCCGGCGGCCTGTCGGGCTCGCAGCCCGTGGTCTGGCAGCTGGAGTACCCGGGTGTGGGCGCCGTGGGCAGCGCCCTGTCCCAGATCTTCGTCAGCCCGCGGGACCTGGCGGGCATCGTGCCGCTGGCCACGGTAAGGCGCGCGGGCGGGCGCGTGGGCGGGCGGGCAGGGTTGTGGCCGGTGGCCTCCCGGGGCGGCTGGAGACTCACAGGCCCAAGGGTCACGGCCCGCCTGGAGGGGCGCCCCTGTCCCGTCCAGCCTTCCCTGGCGGCGCTCCGGAGAGAACAGGCCCGGCTCGGCCTGCGGGGATCGAACCCTGACCTCCTGGTTCATAGGTCGATGCTCTACCCCGGAGCCATGCGGGTTCGGTTCTGGTCTTAAAGGTGATGGAGCCTGACCGGAGGCGAGAAGCCCTGAGGCTGGCGGGGGCCAAAGGTTTGCGTTCATCCGGGAGGCCAGCAGGGGGCAGCAGGGAGCCCGGCTGGCGACCGCGCTGTCTGGGGAGAGGGGTGCCGCCTGGCCCGCAGCCTGGGCGCCCAGCCATCTCATTACTCAGACCGGCGTTGGCTGGTCCGGACCGGAGGCCATTTTGCATTTTCCCGTCCCGCTTTTACAAGGAGAAGCGGCCGGCTGCCCTGATCGCATGTAAGTCAGTAATTAACGGGACGCCGGCGGCTTGCATCGCGGGTGCGTGCTCCGCCGCTGCCTCCCGTGACCCCTGTCATTTCTTCAGATTTTTCTTCTCCCTTTTTCCCCTCCCGTTGGGCATGAGCCAACGCGCCTCCTCCTGACCGGCCTGTGCTTCGGTCCCGTTTTAAATTCTCTCAGCGTCCGGATGAGATTCGATGTCTGAGCCGCGTCTCCGTGGCTCGGAGCCAGGACGCACCAGAGGCATTTATTTAAAGCCGGGATGTTAGCGGCCTCGCCATGCCCAGCGGCGCGGCGCTGGGAAATGCCAATTAAAGGGCGTGGAGCCCGGCCGGCGGGGCTCAGGGGCTGAGCGGCGACCTAGAAACCAGGAGGTCAGGGTTCGAGTCCCCGTCAGGGCACAGGCCCCGGCTGCAGGCTCCATCCCCAACAGGGGGCGTGCAGGGGGCAGCTGACCCATGATTCTCTCTCACATGGATGTGTCTCTCCCCCCTTCCCCCCCCCCCCATTCTCCCTTCCTCTCTCTCTTAAATCAATGGGGGAAGTGTTCTCAGGGGAGGGGGAAAGGAAACATTGCTGATACAGCCAAGCACGGTGCTGAAGGCGGCTGGCCTTCCAGAGAGAACTTGCAGGAAGGATCCGTTTATGAAATTTATCCAAAGGCAAACCGGTGGCGACGGAGCAGAGCTGAGCTTCGCGAGGGAACAAGCCTGTTAGAATGGTTGCCTTGTACCATGGGGCTGTGTTACCCCAAACGCGCCCTGGACCGGCCAGGGTGTCGGGGGCGGGGCTGTGACTGGTGTGGATTCAAAAAAATCAGTCCTATTCCCCCCCCCCACCCCACCCCGCGCGGGGCGGTGGCGCATCGCCCGTCTCCGCCACGAGGGGGCAGCGTCCTCCATCCCTTCTGCGGCAGACGGTGCGTTTCACTCTATAATTGTGGCCGCGGAGGATTCCCAGGGGTTTCGGGTGGATCTGGGGAGGCCGTGATGAAGGGCAGCGTGAACCCCGTGCCAGCAGCTAGCGTGGAATTCTTCGGGCGCCGGAAGTGGGAAGTCACCGGCCTTCGTTCCTTAGCATCTTCCAGACCGATGCCCCATGCCCCATGCCCCACGCTCCATGCCCGGGCCTAACCTCAGCGCCCGCCCCTCTCCCGGCCCGACCCTCAGACATCCCAAATCCCCGTGGCCACTCTCCCCTTTGCCCGTATTACCCAGAATTCATTCCTGGGCCCACAATCCCCAACGCCCCTGGATAAAAGCTGAGTGGGGCCGCAACCGGTGTGGCTCAGTGGATAGAGCGTCGGCCTGCGGACTCAAGGGTCCCGGGTTCGATTCCGGTCAAGGGCATGGACCTTGGTTGCGGGCATATCCCCAGTGGGGCGCGTGCAGGAGGCAGCTGATGGATGTTTCTCTCTCATCGATGTTTCTGGCTCTCTATCCCTCTCCCTTCCCCTCTGTAAAAAATCGATAAACATAAAAAATAAAAAAGCTGGGTGGGGACCAAGCAATGCCACCCCCTTCCTCCCGGAAGTGAGTGCAGATGCCCTCTGAGGCGGTGGCAGCGCTGCCAGGACAGTTTCCCGGGAACACAACTGTCACTGCCCCCGCCGCCCCGCAGTCTGCACGCCTCCGCCTTCCCGGCGGGCGAGGCCGCAGAATAAATACGATAAAGGACGTGTCTCCGGGACCCGGTGCCCCTGCTCCGCGCCCTCCCGGCGGGGGCTGCTGGGTAATGGCCCCGCCGCCGCCTCCGCGCGGGGAATTGCTTTCTTTGTCTTAAATGAGCGCTGCCGCTCGGCATCTCCATCCTGCATTAGCGGCAAATTGACGGGTAAGTGAGCCGGGCTCCCGCGCCCCCGATGGCGCTGCGAGCGAATTGGAAGTAAATGAGGTGGGAGCCGCGGCTCCCCGGCCCGCGGAGCCGGGAGGATGGGCCGGGCCAGAGTCGCAGAGCTGAGCGCGGGGTGGGGGGGGATGAGGGGGGGTCCTCGGGGAGGGGGCGTGGGGGCCTCAGGATGGATCCGCTAAAGGGTGGACGGACGGTGGGAACTGCCCGCAGGGAAGTGGGGGTTGAGGCTGGATTGTAACTTCCTGTGAGCGAGGCGCTGAGCAGGGTCCTAGGCGGTGGACACCCACGGGCCTGGCCCTTCCAAGGTCACCTCGGCCAGACCCACGACCTTGGCGGTCTGGCCGGCCCAGCAGCCCTGCAGAGACCCGCGGAAGAGCCGCATGAAAAAGTAATTGCTTCGCTGGAAAGCTATGACCTTGTTAGAACCATGTCATCCCCGTGCGTTTATTTTTTAAAAAGTAAAAATAAGCCCGCAAAGAAACCAGGCGGTCAGGGTTCGATTCCCGGTCAGGGCACAGGCCCCGGCTGCAGGCTTGATCCCCCGTGGGGGCCATGCAGGAGGCAGCTGATCCCTGATTCTCTCCCATCACGGATGTTTCTATCTCTCCCTCCCTCTCTGGCATCAATAAAAAATATATTTAAAAATGAAGTAAAAAAAAAAAAGAGACATTTGGACAGACACACGGAGAAGGATGAATCTGCCAGCGGGGGACACCAGGGAGGTCTCCCCCCCCCCCCCCCAGCCAGAGGCGGCGAGGGGAGCCGTGTCCTGCGGGTTCGGGGTTCAGGAGGGAGGCAGGCCCGCCCCCACCCCACGTCCCGCTCCAGCCCCAGCGCGGAGCGGGGATAACCCTCCGCGTGCTGAGCCGGCGTGTGAGGTTCAGGCAGCCGCAGTGGAAGAGGGAGGGGCGGGAGCATCCGTGATGGTGATGACGGCTCGGACCTGCGGGAGCGGAGCCGGGCCGCCGTGATGCGCTCCGGGCGGCGGCTGCTGGGCCGAGGCGCAGGGCACGGGGTGGGGGCGGGCTCCTGCGTCCCATCAGGACGCTGCACGCCGGCGGCTCCCGGCGGCTCCTCCTCACGCACTGCTCACCGTGCGAGGGTCTGGGAGGCTCTGCAGAGAGCCGGCCCCCCGGGGAGCCGGGCCGGTGCGTCTCAGTGGACAGAGCCTCGGCCTGCGGACTGAAGGGTCCCGGGTTCGATTCCCGGTCAGGGCACAGGCCGGGGTTTCGGACTTGACCCCCGGTGGGGGCGTGCAGGAGACAGCACCCAGGGCTGGAGAAAGGTGGTCTGAGGCTCTGCCAGGACCCTGGCTCGGGCAGCCGGCCGGGGAGCGGGATCCTGCGACACGTGGCTCTTCGTGTCCGGTGTGGCTCTCCGTGTCCAGCGTGGCTCTCCGTGTCCAGCGTGGCTCTCCGTGTCCGGCGTGGCTCTCCGTGTCGGGCGAGGCTCTCGGGCAGCAGTTCTCAGCGTCCTCCGGGTCATAGCCGGCGCCCGGGCTTCCCTCCTGTTCGTGGCTGCAATATTCCACCGCGGGCGCCCAATGCCTCTCCATCCCTGTCTCTTCTCCTGAGAAGCCGAGGGTGGTCACACCCTCTCCCGGTCTGACCTCTCCGTGGTCCCTCCGCCTGCCTCGGTCTCAGGCTCGGGATGTAAGCCTGCTCTTTTTTTAAAAAAAATGTTTAATTGATTTTTTTATAGAGAGGAATTGAGAGGGACAGAGAGCTAGAAAAATCGATGAGAGAGAAACATCGACCAGCTGCCTCCTGCACGCCCCCCACTGGGGATGTGCCCGCACCCAAGGTCCATGCCCCTGACCGGAATCGAACCCGGGACCTTTCCGTCCGCAGGCCGATGCCCCATCCACTGAGCCACACCGGTTTCGGCTCAGCCCGCTCTTTATCCGGTTAAAGACGCGTCTGTGCGACCACAGAAGACGCACAGGCGGTTCGCATGTTGGAGGGAGAATCCAATAACAAGGCCTGTTTGCTCAGAGCCCCGGGCTCCCTGAAAATTGGAAACGACGGTGATTGAAAGGCCCGGCTCCCGCGGACTCTCTCCGGCGGAGCACAGCGCCCCCTGGGGGCCGTGGGTGGGGGGGCCGCCGCCGGAGCGGAGAGGAGCCGCTTAGTCAGGCAGGGAGCCCCCTGAGCCGGTCCTGGGGGTCTGGGCTCCGGCTCAGAGGGCCGCAGGGAGCAGGGGCCGGGCGTCTCCTGCAGCGCCCCCTGCAGGTCAGGGCGAGGTGTTCGCGCCCTGCCTGCCCCGCACCCGGCTTCCTCTGATCCGGCTGGGGCCCGGCCCAAAGCCAATGCAACCTTAGACCTTTAAAGCGTGCGCTGGGCCCGGCCGGCGTGACTCAGGGGCTGAGCGCCGACCTAGGAACCAGGAGGTCAGGGTTCGATTCCCGGTCAGGGCCCAGGCCCGGGCTGCGGGCTCCATCCCCCGTGGAGCGCGTGCAGGAGGCAGCCGGTCCATGTGTCTCTCTCACACGTGTTACTCTCTCTCTCTCCCTCTCCCTTCCCCTCGCTCTAAAAACCAACGGGGGAATGTCCTCGGGTGAGGATTTTAAAAAATAATAAATATTTTCAGAAATACTCCCCGGGTCCCTCCAGGCCCTCTCTGAGGGTGAGACGCCTTCTGCTGTGCTCTGCAGTCTTCCCCGCCTCCCCCCCTTCCCCTCTCTCCCCCCCTCTGACCCTCTTGCCCCCCCATGGACACCCGCTGCCCCCCATGGGCACCCGCTGCCCCCCATGGGCGCCCGCTGCCCCCCCATAGGCGCCCGCTGCCCCCCATGGGCACCCGCTGCCCCCCCATGGGCACCCGCTGCTCCAGGTCTGAGGGCGGCGAACGGCGCTGCCGCGAACCGGGGACCCTCGGTGCCCGGAGAGCTCGCGGTTCTACGCTCTTGGGCGTCTGTCCGCCGGAGGGCGCTGTCCCCGCTCGGGAGGTGGGGGGAGGGGGCCCCGCGGGCCCCGCAGCCCCGGACCTGGCGTCTGTCCCCCAGGACACGGAGCTGCTGAACACGGCCGTGCTCACGGGGCAGCCGGCCGCCCTGCCGGTCCGGGTCGTGTCCGTGGAGGAGAGCGGCGCCGTCACCGACGTCTCCGAGGCCGTGGAGTGCCGCGCCGCCGACCAGGCCGTCCTCAAGGTGAGGCCTGGGGGCAGTCCGCCCGGGCGTCCCGGGCCTGCGAGGGAGGGAGGAAGGGAGGGAGGGAGGGAGGGAGGAAGGGAGGGAACGAGGGAGGGAGGGAGGGAACGAGGGAGGGAGGGAGGGAAGGAGGGGGGAGGGAGGGAGGGAGCGAGGGAGGGAAGGAGGGGGGGGGAAGGAGGGAGGGGGGAGGGAGGGAGGAAACGAGGGAGGGAGAGAGGGAGGGAGGGAGGGAAGCATTGATGAGAGAAAGAAAAAGAGAAGCATTGACGGAAGAGAGAGACATTGATGGGGGGGGGGAGAGGAAACTGATGAGAGAATCGCTGATGTGAGAGACACAGCCACCGGTTGCCCCACACACGCCCTGGCTGTGACCTGGGGTGGAACCTGCAACTGGCCCATGCCCTTGACGGGGAATCGAACCCGTGACCCTCCAGTGCGTGGGCCGGCTCTGACCGCTGGGCAATACTGGCCAGAGTTCACGTGTGCTGGCCGTGGAGCACGCCACCGTGGCAGCCGAGGGGGGGGGGCCTGGGCCGCGTGTGGCGAGGGGCGGCAAGCCGGTCGGCAAAGGGCTGGCCTCTGAGCCGGGCTCTGCCCCCTCGGCCCCGGGGGCTGCTCAGGGCCGGGAGCGCTCCTGCCTTCTGCCCCGTCCACGCCCACAGCCGCCCTGTGTCCGTGAACTGCAGGCCGGGCCGGGGAGGGGGGGCACGGCCCCGGAGAGCCCTGCCCGGGCGCCCCCCCCCCCCCCCCCCGGCGCCGGGGAAGCCCAGTGCGGGGACCTGCGCCCACACTCGCGGCGCCGGGGGAGCCGCCCGGGCAGGGCTCTCCGCCAGCCGCTGCGGTTGCCTTGACAACACGCCGCCCTGGGGATGCTGGACCGTTTCTGGCCACTCAATTCTCCATCCAGGCCGCGGGCGGTTTGTTTGCGTTGTTATTGGGAAGGAATCCGCGCCCGCAGGCTCCGGCCGTGTGTGTGCGTGTGTGTGTGTGTGTCTGTGTGTGTGTGTGAGTGTGTGAGTGAGAGTGAGTGTGTGAGTGTGTGTGTGAGTGTGTGTGTGTGTGTCGGTGTGTGTGTGTGAGTGTGTGTGTGTGTGTCTGTGTGTGTGTGTGAGTGTGTGTGAGTGTGAGTGTGTGTGAGTGTGTGTGTGTGAGTGTGTGTGTGTGTGTGTCGGTGTGTGTGTGTGTGTGTGAGTGTGTGTGTGTGTGTGAGTGTGTGTGTGTATGTGTGTGTGAGTGTGTGTGTGTGTGTGAGTGTGTGTGTGTATGTGTGTGTGAGTGTGTGAGTGAGAGTGAGTGTGTGAGTGTGTGTGTGAGTGTGTGTGTGTGTGTGAGTGTGTGAGTGAGAGTGAGTGTGTGTGTGTGTGTGAGTGTGTGTGTGTGTGTGAGAGTGAGTGTGTGAGTGTGTGTGTGAGTGTGTGTGTGTGTGTGTGTGTGTGAGTGTGTGGGTGTGTGAGTGTGTGAGTGTGTGAGTGTGAGTGTGTGTGTGTGTGAGTGTGTGAGTGTGTGTGAGCGTGTGTGTGTGTGTGTGAGTGTGTGTATGTATGTGCGTGTGTGCATGTGTGTGTGTGTGCTGAGCCCAGCCCTCCCAGAGCCCTGCAAACACAAGTGCCAGGGGGCGGGGTGGGCATGGGGCCCAGAGCCGCTGTCCATGGTCCTGGGAGCCGGGGGATAGGAGGGGAGGGGGAGATGGGTGGGGGGAGGGGGAGATGGACGGGGAGGGGAGGGGGAGATGGGTGGGGGAGAGGAGGGCGGGAGGGGAGGGCAGGGCAGGGGAGACGGATGGTGCAGGGGGGAGCTCCCGGCTCTGCACCATGGCTGCCGGGCGCGGACTCAGAAGGGCCGGCGGCAGTTCCCAGGTTCACCTCCCGGCCCGCTCCATCCGCCCAGGTGTCCGACCGCTGCGACCAGGTCTTCGTGAACGGGAGGGAGGTGAAGGGGCAGGTGGACGCCGTGGTGACCTTCGCCTACCAGCACCTGAGCGCGCCCCTGCACCTCACCGTGTGGGCGCCCCGCCTGCCGCTGCACATCGAGGTCTCGGACCCCGAGCTCAACCAGATCAAGGGCTGGCGGGTGCCCGTCGCGGACAGTAAGAGGTGAGCCCCCTGGGGGGAGTGGGGGAGACACACCGGAGCACGGCCGTGGCTTTGATTGTCCATCATCACATGAGAGCCGCCTGCGCACAGTAGGTGCGGGGCCTGCGCACAGTAGGTGCTGCTGTTGTCATGGTGACCGCATGTCCTCCGGCCTAACCGCAGCCCTCTGAGGGGACCAAGGCCAGGGGCCCAGCCGGCAGGAGGGCCACCGGCCGCAGGGTCAGTGTCGGACCCGGGCTCTGAGCGTGCCTCCCCGGGAGGGACGAGAGGCGAGTTACACTCCGTTAGCCCCGCGGCCCCCGGGGAAGTGGAGTTTGGGGTTCATTTTCTCCTCCTTCTGGGGTGGGAGTAGCTGGGAGCTTGACAAGCTCTGTGACGACCCAGTTATTGGATAAAACTCAATTGCATTTATTTTTTTTTTTTTAATTGATGTCAGAGAGGGAGGGGGAGGGAGAGAGAAACATCCACGATGAGAGAATCACGGATCGGCTGCCTCCTGCCCGCCAGGAACGGGGCCCTCCTGGCAGGTCCCCGTGCCCCTAAGAGGTGAACGTGACCTGTGTCTTTCCGTTTGGCCCCGGTCTGGTGACTATGAGCTGCTGAGGGGTCGGCGGGGCTGAGGAACCTTTATCACTCATGTCGTTCTCTGCGCTAATAAAAGAGCAGCACGCAGATGGACCGTTCCTTTGCGACACCCACCAGCCAATCAGGAGCGGGTATGCAAATGAACCCAACAAAGATGGCGGGTTCATTTGCATACACAGGCACCGAAGGGGAGCCTGAGCGTTCCCCGGGCCTCTGGGCAGCGTGGGAAGGCGGGAAGGTGGCTCTGGGCTGCGGCGAAAGCGGCGGCGGCAGCAGCCGGGGGAAGGAGGGTCGTCCTTGCAGGAACCTTCATGTTTATCAATAAGTGTCCTCCAGGGGGAGCTGCCTGAGGCTCTGGGCCCGTGGTGAGGCCCCTGCTGGAGGGGGAGGCACCCCACCCCGCTGCCCGGAGGCCCCGCCCCTGCGCCTGAGCGCCCCCTCCTGCCCGCAGGCCCACGCCCGCCCGGGAGGAGCGGGGGGAGGAGGACGAGGATGCGCCGCGGGGGCGGGGCTGCGCCCTGCAGTACCAGCGCGCCTCCGTGCGTGTGCTCACCCGCTTCCTGGCGGAGGCCGCGGGGCCCTGGGCCCAGCCCCGCCTGCTGCTCGGCCCCGACTGGCAGGTGGACGTCACCCCCCTGGTGGCCGCCTCCATGAAGCTGGAGGCGCCGCGCGTGGCCTCGCTGCTGGACGGCCGGGTGCTGGTCGGGCGGGAGCCCGGGATGACCGCCATCCAGGTAGGAGGCCGCCCGCCACCCCCCCCCCCGGGCGTGGGGGGCGCTGGGTGGGGGAGCCGGCGAGGCAGGTAGGGCCCCGTGGCCAATGCTTGTCCCCCTGGGGGCATCCTGGGGGACTGGCAGCTTCATCGCCACCCCTCCCTCTCGGGACCCTGCCCCACCCTGACACCCCCACTTAGCACCCGTGTCCCCGCACTGCGCCCCCGAGCCTCTCTGTCCTGCTGTTCACCACCCCACCTGCTCCCTCAGCGTCCCGGGCCCTGACCCCCAGGGGCTCACACGCTGGGGTTCCAGGACAGAGGACGGAGCCAGGGGGGTCTCTGCCCTCAACTCCCACCTTACCCACCCTCCCTTTTTATTTTCTTTAAAAATATATATATTTCTATTGACCTCAGAGAGGAAGGGAGAGGGAGAGGGAGAGAAACATCCAGGATGGGAATTATCCCTCCGCTGCCTCCTGCCCGCCCCCTACTGGGGATGGTGCCCTGATCAGGACTCTAACCAGGGCCTCCCCGTTCACTGGTCAGTGCTCCACCACCGAGCCACGCCGGCAGGGCCAGAATGGGGTTTTAAAAATATATATTTTATTGATTTTTACAGAGAGGAAGGGAGAGGGTTAGAGAGCTAGAAACATCCATGAGAGAGAAACATTGATCATGTGCCTCCTGCACACCCCCCACTGGGGATGTGCCCACAACCAAGGTACATGCCCCTGACCGGAATCGAACCTGGGACCCTTCAGTCCACAGGCCGACGCTCTACCCACTGAACCACACGGGCCAGGGCCATGGATCTGTCTTGTGTCCTGCCCTTCCCTCGCCCCTCCAGGTACTGTCCCCTCTGTCCGACTCCATCCTGGGCGAGAAGACGGTGACCGTGTCCGAGGACAGAGTGTCGCTGACGGACCTGGCCGTCCAGCTGGTGGCCGGGCTGTCGGTCAGCCTGCACCCCAGCCCGGAGAACCCCCAGGTGGTCACCGCCGTGGCCCAGGCAGACGAGCTGCTGCGGGCCCCCAAGCAGGTGGGAGCCGGGGTGGGGAGGGGCGGGCGGCTCCCGGGCCTGGTTCGGGGGGAGGGGGAGCAGGTGGGGGCGGGGTGGGGTCTCAGAACGTCCTTCCAGAATGCAGGCCGAGGCCCCGCAGGCAAAGGCACCATCTCACCCACGGGGACTTGGGGTGGACATGGGCCACAGCGTCCCCATCTGCCTGTTTTATTTATTTTATTTATTCTAAATATATTTCTATTGATGTCAGAGAGGAAGGGAGAGAGAGAGAGAGAGAGAGAGAGAGAGAGAGAGAGAGAGCGCGCGTGCGCGCGAGAGAGACATCAATGAGGACAGAGGATCATGGACCGGCTGCCTCCTGCATGCCCTCTGCTGGTGGGGATTGAGCCTGCAACCCGGGCCTGTGCCCTGACCGGGAATCGAACCCTGACCTCCTGGTTCCTAGGTCCACGCTCAGCCCCTGAGCCAGGCCGGCGGGCCTGGGGGCTCTGTTTCAGGGTGTCTGTCTGCGGGGTGGCCGGAGGAGCAGGTGTTGGTAAGTAAAGGCCGTCACTGACCTTCTCCTATGGGCCAGGCCCCTCAGCCGAGCCCTTCGGGGTCAGCAAAGGAGGGGCAGGAGTTTCTCTTGAGCCTGAAGCTAAAATTGCCTTAAGCTCCCCAGCGGGTGTGGCTCAGGGCTGAGCGTCGACCTAGGAACCAGGAGGTCAGGGTTCGATTCCCGGTCAGGGCACAGGCCTGGGTTGGGGCTCCATCCCCAGTGGGGAGCGTGCAGGAGGCAGCCGGTCCATCTCTCATCACGGATGTTTCTCTCTTTCTCTCTCTCTCTCTCTCTCTCTCTCTCTCTCCCCCCGTCTCTCTCTCTCTCTCTCTCTCTCTCTCTCTCTCTCTCTCTGTCTCTGTCTCTGTCTCTTTCTCTGTCCCTCCCCCTTCCTCTCTGAAATCAATAATTTTTGTTTCAAAAGTTGCCTTTAGCTCAAAACAGTCTGCATTCCGCAGAGGCACATCTTGGGGTGACTTTAGTGCTGTGGTCTGGAACCGGAGGGGCTGTTAGAGGGGGTGGGTGTCTAACAGCGGAGACGCCCCCCCACCCCAGTCCCCTAACGGGCTGTCATCTCCCCTCCCGCCTTCCCTCCCTCCTCCGCAGGAAGCCGTGGTCAGCACGTGGCTGCGGTTCAGCGACGGCTCGGTGGCGCCGCTGGACGTGTACGACCGCCGGGACTTCGCTCTGAGCGTCTCCTCCCTGGACGAGGCCGTGGTGTCCGCGGCCCCGGCCCGCGCCCCGGGGTGGCCGGCGGTGGCGGCCGCGGGGGAGGGCCAGGGCCCGCTGGTGCGCGTGGACCTCAGCATCGCGGGCCCCTGCCAGAAGGCCCGGCGCCGCAGCGTCCTGGCCAGCGGCGTGGGCGGCGTCAGGGTCCGGTTCGGTCCGAAGGACGCGGAGGGCGAGACCGGGAACCGCGCCGGCGGCCGGCGGCCCCAGGGCGCGGAGGCGGCGGAGCGCGGGGGCCCGGAGGCCCCAGAGGAGGGCGCGGCGCGCCGGGGCGGCCCCACGGCCGGGCCGCGGCTGGACCCCCAGGCGGCGAGGGGCAGCCGGACGGACGGGGCGCGGCCGCCCGCCGCGGGGCAGGCGCACCGCATCCCGCTGGACCTGAGCCGCTTCCCCGCGCAGGAGGCACCCGGGGCGGCCGGGGCGGGGGCGGCGGGCGGCGGCCCGGCCCCCGGGGGCCCCCGCGGCCTCAGCGACCTGGAGATCGGCATGTACGCGCTGCTGGCCGCCTTCTGCCTGGCCATCCTGGTCTTCCTGGCCAACTGCGCCGCCTTCGCGCTCCGGTTCCGGCGGCGCAAGCAGCTGCCCCCCGAGGGCGCCACCTCCTCCGGGGGGGCCGCCGGGGGCACCCACTCCCACGACTGGGTGCGGCTGGGCCACGCGGCGGAGCTGCTGGACGGCGCGGGCCGGGGGTCCCCACCTCTGCCCCTGCCACCAACTCCGCCCTCACCGGCCCCCCAGGGGCGCACCGCCACCCTGGACCTCGGGCCCGCGCGCGGCGAGGACCCCAGCCGCCTCCTGCGGACCGGGGGCGGCTCCCCGAGGCGGGCCCAGGGCCAGGCGCCCCGCGCCGCTGCCCCCCCGGGGGGCAGGCCGGGCCCGAACCCCCGGCCTGAGCCCCCGCCCTCGCCCAGCTCCGGGAGGAGGAAGGTCCAGTTCGCCAGCTTCCCCGGCGTCTCCCCCGAGACCGCCTCCCCCTCCGCCCCCAGCGGCGCCGAGGACGCCCCGTGGGTGTGCCCGGACCGGGGCCTGGGCGCCCCCCGCGAGCTGAGGACCCACCTGGACCCGTTCCGGGACGCCGTGTAGGACCCTCTGGCCAAGGGCCCGGGCCCGGCCCACACCTCGTCCCCGGAGGCCGCCTGGGTGCTGGGGGGGGGGGGGGCAGGGGGGGGCCAGGGGCGCGCTCTGGCCCATTGGACGCCGGGAAGGGGCCTTGGTTCTGTAACCGGGGTTTGTAGCCGCACCGCGGGGGGCGGGGGCAGCGCCAAAGCCGCGGGAGGAACTCTGGGGGCGCGTGTGCCATGAGTCCCCACCGACAGCACAGTGAAGCTACCAAAAATGATTTGTTAAAAAAATGCAAAAAGGCAAATAAAAAGAGACGAAAAGAGCCATCTGTGGATGTTTCTGAGAAAAGAGCGTGGTCCACGCCAGGGCCCGCCCACAGGCAGCTCCGGTGTCATTCCACCCCCCTCCGACCCCCCCGAGTGTGGGTGCGGGCCAGGCCCTCCCGGCGGGGCGGCTGCACCAGGAGCCCCCGAGACCTTGAGAAATGGAAACCGCGCGCCTGCTTGTTAAACACGTTTTCTCTTAATCCACATACTGCTGAGAAGTGCGGGCCTTGCCATCAAGGAAAACGCGGTAATCTCAGGAGAATCATCAAAAGTGCTTTCTCCAAAGCGATGTCCGTCGCCAGCCACACATTCCCCCATCTCCCAGGTCACTGGTGGGTACCGTCCCGATGGAACTGTCCTTGTTTGGGGCAGACCGTGCAGAGACCCCACTGTCCACGTCTGCGTCCGTGTGGCCGTGCCGCCCAGACAGGGCGTGTGCGGTCGATCGGAACACGGGTCCTCTGGAGGAGCAATACAGCAACACAGCACACACATCACATCGCATGTATGTCAGCAGGTGTGTGACTCCATGTATTGGGGAAATCCGCATTAGTAAGCAGTACACCTGGTAGGTTGCCAACCCACTATATTTTTTTAAAATATATTTTATTGATTTTTTACAGAGAGGAAGGGAGAGGGATGGAGAGCTAGAAACATCGATGAGAGAGAAACATCCATCAGCTGCCTCCTGCACACTCCCTACTGGGGATGTGCCCGCAGCCAAGGTCCATGCCCTTGACCGGAACCGAACCCGGGACCCTTTGCTCCTCAGGCCGACGCTCTATCCACTGAGCCACACCGGCCAGGGCTATTGAGATTTTTTATTTTATTTTATTATTTTATTATTATTATTTTTTTTTTTAAAAGGAAAAGAACAGCTGTTGGGGAAGCCCTGATCCGGGCAGAACCCCGTCGTGTTTCAGGGAAGAGAGGCAGGTGACGGCTTGGAGGGGGAAGCGGGGAAGGATACATCCGGGAAGGAGGCGTGGCCGAGGGTTCGAAGGAAACACGGTATCAGCGACGCCAAACAGTGTTTCCGGCGGTTCCTTCCCAGAGCCCCGGCGGGTGGTTACACTGTCCGCGTCCCGGTTACCTTGGTTACAGTGTCCGCGTCCCGTTACCTTGTTACCGAGTGGAAGCTCCCGGGATACAACGTAGCTTTGCGCCCTGCGCAGCGGTTTCCGGTTTAACGGCCGCATTTCCAAGCGGCTCCATCTCGTATATCCGTATTTCACAGGCCCCCGCGCGCAGTACTGACCGGCCCTGCGCCCGTCCGACCTGCCAACCGGCCGACCGGCCGCCCTGCGCCCGGGCCCTGGAGCTGCCGTCTCCCCCGAAGGAAGTCCTGGGCCTGGAGCGGCCGCCGGGTGGCCCTCGGTCCCGGGGACGGTTTCCGTGGTTCGTGCTGTTTGTGCTCCTGCTGCTCTCGGAGGTTCCGGGCTTAGCGGTCGCGCGGGGTGGGGGTTGGGGTGGGGGGAGTTGTGGGGAGAAGGTTGGGGCAGAAGGTCGGACGGTGCTGTTTTGGGGGAAGCTCGGTTATGGGGATGCCGCTCACGTGCGTAATGCTGGCCCTGGGGGCGCTCCGGGCGATGGGGGCGGGGTGTTCACAGAGCCGGCCTTCCTGACAGGACCGTGAGACTCAGTCCCGATTTTTAACACTTTGTCCCGCGTCCCTGGCGTTTTAAAGAAGTCCCCATCGGCTGCCTCCTGCACGCCCCCTCCTGGGGACGGAGCCCGCAGCCTGCCCCGTGCCCTGACCAGGTCCATACCAGGGACCCTTCAGTCCGCAGTCCGACGCTCCATCCACTGAGCCACCGGCCGGGAAGTTTCGTTTCTGCCCCGAGTTACACGGAAACCGCCCCCGGCTGGCCTCGGGCAGGGACCTCAGGGTGCCCTCTGACCCGCCGAGCTGCTCGGTTTGGACACCCGACCCCCGGGGACAGTGGGAGGGAGCCCTCCTCCCTCGGACACGGCTGTCAGCGACGCCCGCCCCACGTGGCAGGCGGGGCCGCGGGCTGGGAGCATCCTTCTCAAGGTCACGGCGGGAGGTCACAGGGTCAGGGTCGCCGCTGGCGCCGCCTGAGACCGTGGCCTCAGTTATTACACGGAAACAGGCTTTTCTCATCGACTTCCCTGCGGTTAAATTTTTAAAAAATGTAATGACACAGACACACGGGACGCGGACGGGGCCGGGAATCCGGGGGAGGGACGCCGGGCCTGGTCCCGGAGACGCACAGAGGCGGCCACGGAGGCCGCCGCCGGCTGTGACCGGCCGTGGCTTACTCCCGGCCGCGTCCCGTCTGGACAGGGAGCGGCTGGAAATATGACTTTTAAATGATTTTTCCAATTTCAAAAGCAGCCCGCAAGCACGGTGAGGTTTTATTAAACGGGCGCCTCGGATCCGTCCTGCTGGGCTCTGCCCTCCGCGGTCTCTGTCCTCCACGGCGGAGGTCAAGAGCTGCAATTAATTTAAGCGTAATTAACCGGGCGTTTTCCTCAACAGATGATCGGATGCCTCCTGTGTGTGTGTGTGTGTGTGTGTGTGTGTGTGTGTGTGTGTGTGTATGGGGGGAGGTGCGTGGTGGAGCCCCCTGGAGGGGCCTGAGGGGCCCCACAGGGCCCGGAGGGGAAGGATGACAATGCAGCCCAGCCAGGCCAGTGTGGCTCAGTGGGTAGAGCGTCCGCCCGCAGACCGAGGGTCTCAGGTTTGATTGCAGTCAAGGGCATGTCCCTCCGTTGCAGGCCGGATGCCCCGTCGGGGTGTATCCGGGGCAGGGTGCGGGCAGGAGGCAACCAACCATGGATGTGTCTCCCTCCCATCCCTGTTTCTCTCTCTCTCTGTGTCCATCCCCCTCCGTTCCACTCGCTTCTAAGAAAACCAGTGGGAAACTGTCCTTGGGTGAGGAAGACTCAGGAAAAAGAAAAATACTCAAGGAATCCCGGCCAGCCCTGGCGCCTGGAGGGAGGGCCCCGGCGGCCGCACGGACTCGGCAGCAGCGCCACCTGCTGGCCCAGGAGGCCTGGCGGCAGCTCCCAGCAGGAGGCCGGGGGCAGGGGGCCCGGCAGGGGATGGGCAAGTGTCGGGAAGTCCTGTGGTCAGCCCGGCCTGGGCCTGGCGATGGAGGACCTTTCCCCTCCCCCCCAGGCTCATGGCACGGGGTGTCCTCGCCAGCAGACGCATGACCTTCCCCGTGACCTTGGCCGAGGACGCCGCGGGCTCCGTGCTCCGCCCTCGGGGCCTTTGCATCCTCAGGAAGGAGCCTCCGGGCCCTCATTCCGGGGACGACGGGCCGCTGGCGAGGGAGCCGAGGCCGGGAGGTCTGCGCTCAGTGGAGCCGTCCTGCTTTTTATTCTAATGCAGCTCGCTTTGCGGCGACCGGGACGTGTGGCTGTTTGGGCCATGTTTATCTTCATTTTTTCCTTCTGCCAGGGACAGTGGACGGTTTGTCGGGCCCTGGCCGGTGTGGCTCAGTGGATAGAGCATTGTTTCCTGGGGCTGAAGGGTCCCGGGTAGGAATCTGGTCAAAGCAACAGGCCCGGGTTGCAGGCTCGATCCCCAGTGAGGGGCGTGCAGGAGACAGCTGGCCTATGATTCTCTCCTCATGGATGTTTCTCTCTCTTCCTCTCCTCCTGTCCTCTCTGACATCAGCGAAAATCCTCCCAGCTGATACAGAGGGAACAGGCTAATGGACCATCACCCATCACAGAGACGGCTGCGCCCACAGCTGAGGCCAAGTTCCCATCAGGAGCCTTAACGAGCCATCAGCAGGGACCTGAGGCCACGCCCCCCCCCCTGCAGGGCTTGACGAGGGTGGGACTGGCCGGGTCTGGATCTATAGCCCAATTGGGGGGGGGGGGGGTGTGGCCGGGTCTGGGTCTCATTCAATTTTGAGGTGCATGTGGGCGGGCGGGGACTTGACTCTGGGCCCCGCGGTGAGCCCAGACAGGAGGAAGGTTTTCATATGCATTTTACTAATTTCCTTTCACCTCTGACACTGCTGTTGTAAAGGGCAAATGGCAACATTAAATCATTTCCTCTATTGAATCCCCTTTGAATGTGCAGGAATCCCGTGCACCGGGTCACTGGTATTTAAAATAAAAACCCGGCACCCGTGGGTGTCAGAGCGCCTGTCGGAGCCCTGCCCACCCCGACCCAGGAGCTTTCTCAGCTGCGCCTCTGCCTGTAGGACTCCCCCCGAGCCCACTCCCAGGCGGCTGTGGACGGTGCTGGTTCTGTTTCAGCTGTCTTTCTGATGTGGTTGAGGGAGTGGCATTCCCCTAGGCCTGTGGTCGGCAAACCGCGGCTCTCGAGCCACCTGCGGCTCTCTGGCCCCTGGAGGGCGGCTCTTCCACAAAACACCACGGCCCGGGGAGTCTGTGTGTTAGACGTGGCGCTGGAAGGAGTTTACGTTTTAAAAATGTGGCTGCTCTCCGAGGAGCTGCCCATCGTGGTGCTGCTGTTTGGCTGTGTGGACGGACGGGTCTGCGGCCACATCCTGGTCCCCCTTCTCGAGGGTAAAGAACGCCCAGCCCACTGTGCCCACCGGGGAGCCCACCGCCCCGCCCCCGCGGGCCCTGCAGCCGGGCCGAGCCAGCGTGTGGCCGCGGGGAGCTGGCGGCGGGAGGGGAGCGCCCGGTCAGCCGGGCCGTAGCCACCGTCCGGCCGGTGAGCGGCTCCAGGGGTGTGTGTGTGTGTGTGTGTGTGTGTGTGTCAGTGTGTGTGTGTGTATGAGTGTGTGTGTGTGTGTGTGTGAGAGTGAGCCCACCGGCTTCTCCGTCAGCCGCCCGCGTTCCGGAGTTGCCAGCTGCTCCAGGCAGAGATGGATGGCGGGTGATGAAGGATCACAGAGCGTGGAGGAGAGGATCGGGGGCGGGACCCGAGGCTGTTCTCGGGAGCCGGCTCTTCCCCCAGAGCTTCCGGACACACAGGATTCCCACGGGGAGGGAGGCCAGGGCGAAGGAATTCCAGGTGCGCGCAAGTGTGAGTGTGAGTGTGTGTGTGAGCATGTGTGTGTGCGTGTGTATGTGCGCGCGTGTGTGTGTGTGTGTGTGCGTGTGTGTGTGCGTGTGTGTGTGAGGTGTGACCGTTACAGACAGCAGCCGGCCTTCCCGCCCACGGAGCACAGCTGGGCGGACAGTGAGGCTGGGATCGGGTTCAGAAGAACCGAATGTGGACGGAAAACAGCCTACTATGTGCTGAGCCTCAGGGGCTCCAGAGCTCGGCTGAGCCCCGCCTCCTTCAGAGGTTAAACTGACCCCAAATCTTTTTATTTTTAAATATGTTCCTATTGATTTTTAGAGAGACAGATAGAAACATTAATGAGAATCATGGACAGGCTGCCTGCACCTCCACGGGGGATGGAGCCCCAAACCTGCGCCTGTGTCCTGGCCGGGATGGAACCGGGACCCCCTGGCTCAGCCTGAGCCCCCCGGCCGGCGAACTGGTGCCTCTCCGTGTCTGCCGCTCCGGCCCAACAGCCAGGCTCCTGCGCTCTTTGCTCCAAATGCCCGTTTCCCAAGAAGCTCGGTGTCCACACGGACATTTAAAACGTGGACCCAGACGCCGTCGCCCACCGGCTCTGCCAGGGTCCCGCCCGGCCCCCCGGGCTCTGGTTCCGGGGACGGGCTGGGCTGCACCACGCGGGACGGTGAGACGGGAAGGCCATCGCCGCCGTGGGGCCTGGAGCTGAGCCGTGAGCGCGGCTCCGGATGGCGGTCATTTCCGGGCGCCCCGCCCTCTGGTGCAGCTGGGAACGGCGGGCCCTGAAGCCGGGGTTCAGGGACGCGGGACCCCCGTGGCCGTGCCGGTGGGCGGGGCCGCGGACAGACCACGCAGGGACCGGGTCCTGGGCCTCGGGTTGGAGGCGTTTTTAATAGCAAACTTTTGCCGAAGTCCAGCTCAGAGGAAGTTAAAGTCAGGCCAGAGGCACGTGAAACCACAGACAAACACAGTGGCCCCCAGGCCAGGGCGCAGTAAACTGTCCGCGGCTCCTGACGCACGGATCTCGTTCAAAACGACGGCTCCTTCCGGCCCGCCATGGCCTTCAGCCCCGCGGCAGCACGGCCGGCCGGGCGGCGCGCAGGGCCTCCCTCAGCGCTCGCCGGGCCGCGGGCCGGCCACCCGGCGTGACTGTTCCCTGGTTCGCCTCTTGCCTCACGGAAAAGCAGCGCCCGCAGCTCACACACAGGAAGTGAGGCAGCAGGTGCACGGGCTCCGGGCCGGCCGCGCCCGAGGCCAGAGGAGCGGCTGGCGACCGTGAGTCCCACAGCGTCCGCCCGCGGCCTCCACCACGAGGGGGCTCACTCCTCAGAACAGCCACGCCCCACGCTCACACGTGTGCGAACCACGAGGAGCCCGCAGACACGCGGCCGGGCCGTGCGCTCGCGTGGACCTGGCCGGCGGCCGCGGGGGGCGTCGTCCTGAGGCGGCCCCTGCGCTTCGGCTCCGGAGGCCCCGCAGCAGGGGGGCGCAGAAGGCACGCGCCCGTCCGCCGGCAGGGGGACGCGCGGGCGGCGAGGACGGCGGGCGCCCGGGTCAGGCCCTGCGGCTGCCGGGCGTCGCGGGCGCGGAGGCCCGGGCGCGCTGGCGGTCGTAGCGGACGGACACTAGCAGGAACAGCAGCAGCGTGGCGGCCTGCACCGCGGCCAGCAGGAAGAAGTAGTAGTTGAGGTGGCAGCCGTTGATGTTGCCTGGAAGGCGGGGGGCCGTCAGCTGGCCCGGGCAGTCAGCGGGGCTATGTTTCAGGGCCCTGCCTCGGCCCCGTCTGCGGTCCGCTCCCCAGGACAACACCCCTGGGACCATGCAGGCCGGGCTCCGTGCCGGTGTCCCTGCCCAGGACCCGGTGTGCCTGCCCGGAGCCGACGGACAGTGAGTGGGCCTCCCTGTCCACTGAGTCCGGGGGCACTGGTGTCTGAGGCCAGGCATGTCCTGCAGGGGGCGCCCTCTCTCTCTCAGACCCACAGAGCAGGGAGCCAGCTCAAAGCCTGCTCCCAGCCCCAGGGGGAGCCAGGCCCAGGCGGGGAGCAGCAGCCTCTCCTCCGAGTGTTTACCCCAGGACGCCACCTGCTGGTGGGAGGGGGAAGCCCTCCCGTGGACAGTGCGGCAGGTGCAGCCAGGCCCTGGGGAGGAGGCGCAGGGACAGCCCGGTCCGGGCTCAGGAAGTGGCCCCGCGGAGGCCCCGCCCGCCCGCCCGCCCGGTGGTCCTCACCGAAGTCCGTGTGACTGCTCATCCAGCCGATGGCCGGGGTGGACACGAGGGCCAGCAGCCCCGAGCCCACGAAGGAGCCGACGCCCGAGAAGAAGAAGAACAGCCCCATGATGGCGCTCTGCATGGCCTTGGGCGCCGCCGCGTACGCGAACTCCAGGCCTGGGGCGGGAGGGGGCGGGGGGCGTCTGAGTGCAGGGGCCTCCGGGCAGCAGGCGCCGTGGTCACTCCTCCGGGCCGGCCCCGCCCCCGGCAGCCCCAGAGGCGCCGGCCGGCGAGAGGCTTATGGGGGGCAGCGGCCGCGCGGGCACTGAGCCCACCATCGCCCTCGGCGGCACCACGGCAGCCCGAATGGTGCCCGGCGAGCGGACCACGGGAGCCGCTCCCCTCCCGTGCGGCCCCGGAGGAGGCAGTGCCGCCGGGCGGACATGCTGCTGCCGGTGCTCTCAGCCGGACCCTGAACCACAGCCACTCCGCCCGTCCCCCAGCCCTCAGGTAAGAAACCAACCCTGGGTTTATCCTTAGGAGACCCGGCCCCACACCCGGCGGCCCCAGGCCTCCCCGGCCCCTGGCCCCAGGCCTCACGAGCCCCAGGCCCCAGGCCCCCGGCCCCCGGCCTCCCCGGCCCCCGGCCTCCCCGGCCCCGGCCCCCGGCCTCCCCGGCCCCAGGCCTCCCCGGCCCCTGGCCCCAGACCTCCCCAGCCCCAGGCCTCCCCGGCCCCCGGCCTCCCCGGCCCGGCCCCCGGCCTCCCCGGCCCCGGCCCCCGGCCTCCCCGGCCCCGGCCCCCGGCCTCCCCGGCCCCGGCCCCCGGCCTCCCCGGCCCGGCCCCCGGCCTCACCGGCTATGCTTGCGAAGATCTCGCTGAAGCCGATGAGCACGTACTGGGGCACCTGCCACCAGATGGACAAGTCTGCAGCGAAGTACACCACGTTGCCGATGGTCTGGTTCACGGTGCCTCCCCGCACCAGGTCCAGCCGCTTGCTCTCCAGGATCCCTGGAGGACAGGGTGGGCGGAAATCCTGTGGCCGTGCACAGGGCCGGAGCCGCCGAGTCCCCACGGACCCAACGAGAACCCGCGGGGACCGCACACCCTGGACCCGTGGAGGCGTCCACTCGGCCACCAGCCCGCCAGCCGTCCATGCCAGCATCTCCCCACGCCCCCGCCGAGGGCCAGCACCCTCTCCCCCCGGGAGTGAGGGGCCAGCACCTCCCCGCCCCGAGGGCCAGCACCCCCTCCCCCCGGGGGTGAGGGGCCAGCACCCTCCCCGCCCCGCTGAGGGCCAGCACCTCCCCCCGCCCCCCCCCCCCGAGGGCCAGCACCCCCTCCCCCCGGGGGTGAGGGGCCAGCACCCTCCCCCGCCCCCGCCGAGGGCCAGCACCCTCCCCCCCCGGGGGTGAGGGGCCAGCACCCTCCCCGCCCCGCCGAGGGCCAGCACCCTCCCCCGGGGGTGAGGGGCCAGCACCCTCCCTGCCCCGCCGAGGGCCAGCACCCTCCCCCCCCGGGGGTGAGGGGCCAGCACCCTCCCCGCCCCGCCGAGGGCCAGCACCCCCTCCCCCCAGGGGTGAGGGGCCAGCACCCTCCCCGCCCGCGCCGAGGGCCAGCACCCTCCCCGCCCCGCCGAGGGCCAGCACCCCCTCCCCCCGGGGTGAGGGGCCAGCACCGCCGAACCCCCGCCCCCGCCGGCCGGGCGGCGCCCCTCACCGGCGGCGAAGGCGGAGCACGTGACGAAGAACATGCCCACGGCGATGCGCTTGAGCGAGGACGGCAGCAGCCCGCGCCGGCGCAGCACCGGGTCCACCAGCTTGTCCTTGAGCGGGATCAGCAGCAGGATGAGCACCGCGTCGAACATGGTGAGCCAGGCGGCCGGCACCTGGGAGCGGGCGGACCTGGTCACTCACGCCGGGCGGGGCGGGGGCGGGGGCTGTGCCGGGGCAGGGGGGGGGGCTGTGTGGGGGGCGGGGAGGGGGCTGTGGGGGGGGGGGGCTGTGCCGGGGCGGGGGCTGTGCGGGGGGGGGGGGGGCGGGGCGGGGGCTGTGCGGGGGCGGGGCGGGGGGGGGGCTGTGCGGGGGCGGGGGCGGGGCGGGGGGGGGGCTGTGTGGGGGGCGGGGGGGGGCTGTGTGGGGGGCGGGGAGGGGGCTGTGCGGAGGGGGGGGGGCTGTGTGGGGGGCGGGGGGGGCTGTGTGGGGGGCGGGGAGGGGGCTGTGCGGGGGGGGGGGGGGGGCTGTGCCGGGGCAGGGGGGGGGGCTGTGTGGGGGGCGGGGGCTGTGCGGGGGGGGGGCTGTGCCGGGCGCGGTTCCAGAGGCCCCTCTCCGGGGAGAGGCTCGGTCCGCCCGTAGGGACACAGGACCTGGTCCTCGGCCCTGCTTCCTCTCGGGGCGGGCAGGGGCAGCGGGACAGCCAGTGGGGTGGCTGCCGGGAGCGGCTCCGGCCGCGCTCACGCTCACCGTGTGCGCCCGGCCCGCCAGGCTGGGGATCTCCGGGATCCGCAGGTGGAGACTCTGCAGGACGTACGTGGTCTGCATCTGGGGGCACAGGCAGCGTTGGGGCGCTGGCTCGGCTTGGAAGCGGCCCGTCACCCCGAACCGCCGGAGGCCGACTGGGACGGGTCACCCAGGAGGAGGGGGGCGGGCTGGGCGGGGGGCCACTCCCGCCGCTGCCTTAGCCTCCGTCAGCGGCCGCCGCCCAGGAGCCCGCGGCCGGCCCGCCCACCTGGAAGTACACCGTCCAGTAGGGGATCAGAGCCAGGAACACGGGCACGACCTTGACCAGGGCCCGCACGTCCTCCACGGTGTCCTCCGTGAAGGGCCCGCCCCGGGCCATCTTACAGGAATCAAACAGACCGTGTTTAGAAGGCGGCCCGAGGGCCCCGCTGCCTCCCCTTGGAAACAAAACGCAGGCGTCAGTGTCTCCCCGGAGCCGGAGCCGCCCACCCGTGCTGCCCGGACCCCTGCCCCCGGCCGCCCGCCTGGCAGAGCCCCCGGCAGGCAGGCAGGCCGGGCGGCGGCCGAGAGCCTGCCAGCGGTCACCGCGGCCCAGGGCCTGACCCCGACACCGAGGCCTGTCCTCCCCTGGGGCCACGAGCAGGCCCCGCCCGCAGGGGGAGGCCAGCCAGGCCTGCCCGCAGCCGTGTCACAGTGGGCGCGTCCGGCTCTGAGCGCCCAGAGGGCGGGGCCTCCCCGTCAGTGAACAAGGAGAGGACGCTCTGAGTCTGGGATCCAGGACGGGGGCCTCGGGGCTGCACGGGGGAGCCCTGCACCCCTATTCTGCTGTGCCCACCCCTGCCCGAGCCCACAGGGAGCTCCGGATCACGCCCGTGCTGGCTCCGCGGGGCACAGGGAGGGCCCAGGGAGCCGAGGCCAGGCCCCCCGGTCCGGTGAGTTCAATGCTTCCTATTGGACGGGAACCGCCCAGAGCCTGCTGCCCCCGCCACGTCTCCCTCCATCACGGCCATGCGGCTGGGCAGGCAGGAGCCGTGTCGCTGGCCCGGGTCGGGGGCCGGCTCACCCGCCGGGGCCGGGGTCCGCGGGCGGCCGGCGGCGGCAGGAGTACGCCAGGACCTTGGCCACGTCGGTGAAGGCGCTGCCGTCGGGCGGCTTGGTGACGAAGACGCTCAGGCCGCCCAGGAAGGTGAGGAAGGCCACGCCGATGCAGACGGCGGGGATGGCGTAGCCGGTCACGAAGCTCACGTTCTGCTGCACGTAGGCCACGCCGCCCAGCGCCACCAGCGCGCCCAGGTTGATGCTCCAGTAGAACCAGTTGAAGAACCGGCGGGTGGCCTCGGGGCCGCGGTCCTTCACCTGCGGGAGCCGGGGGGGGGGGGGGGGGGGGCTGAGCGAGACCCTCCCGGAGAGAGGCACCTCGGCGGGGCTCTGTCGTTTGTTTAGGACGTTTCTTTTTTTTAATATATATTTTATTTTATTGTTACAGAGAGGAAGGGGGAGAGAGAGAGAGCGCTAGAAACATCGATGTGAGAGGAACATCGGCCAGCTGCCTCCTGCGCGGGGGATGCGCCCGCAACCGAGGTCCATGCCCTTGACCGGATTCGAACCTGGGACCCTTCCGCCCACAGACCAACGCTCTACCCACCGAGCCACGCCGGTTTCAGCTAGAACATTTCTTATGTGATTACTGTCGTCACAGCTCCACCGGAAGGCTTCCCACCCACCAGGCCCTCACAAAGCACCTGCACCCCATCCCACCCCATCCCACAGGTCTGCGCTCTGCGGCTCTTAATTACGCTTCAACCCAGCCCTTCGGCCCAGGAGACCGCTCAGCGCCGCCTCCGACACCTGCGGGGACACCTGGCTGCCCTTAAAGGCGCAGGCCCACAGCCGGCAGCCCTCCCCTCACCCCCTGGCCACAGCCCGGAGAAACCTGGGGCCAAGAGGAAGCTGCGGCTGGAGCCGGAGCCGGAGCCGGAGCCGGAGCCGGCGCAGGGGAGGCAGGCTCTCCGGGGCCCGAGAGGCTCCGACCAGGAGAGGGGGTCCCAGGAGACTCCGCCCCGGTCCCTGGGCCCGGCACACGCAGGCCCGGGAAGAGGAGGCGATTTCTGAGGGCACACCCTCCCCCCCCCCCGACAGCCACCCACCCCGGAGCCCAAAGCGCTGGACCGGACACGCGGGTGCAGGCCCACGGCTTCCACGTCTCCACAGACACGCAGGCCGGGCCCTCCACCCGGAGTCGCTCTGGCCCGTTTCACTTCATAAACTCGGAACCAGGAGCTGGAGGCCGGCTGCCGTCCACGGGCAGGGTGTGCAACGCCGGGAAGTCTCCGTTCCAGGACCCGATCGGAACCCTGATCCACGTGACAAGCTCCTGCGTAACAGGCGAGGTTCCTCACCGGCCTGGACGGTCCCACAAAAGCATCCTCTAAGCCAGTGGTGGGCAAACTCATCCGTCCACAGAGCCAGACACCAACACAACAGCTGAAATTTTTTGACCCACATTTTTTAATGTAAACGTCTAAGGCAAGCCGCTTCTTCAACACAGACTCGCCCAGGCCGTGGTATTTTGTGCAAGAGCCACACTCAAGGGGCCAAAGAGCCACACGTGGCTCAAAGGCTGCGGTGGACCGACCCAGCTTTAAGCAGACGCCGAGTTCCTGGAATGGATACTCGAACCCGGACCGTTCCCAGGGCTGGGAAGTATCTGCCAGCTGCACTCAGCGGCCACCGTCTCGAACCGAAATTCCGCTTTGTAAGTAAACGCTCCCCCCTCCCAGGTGAGGACTGGACCCGGGCCCCAGACCGCATGCTGGCATGGCGACCGCGGCCGCCATCTGTAGGGATTTGTTATCCTCTGAGACAGCTGTTCGGGAGACACATTCATTCCAGCGGCACCAGGCTGGAGAGGCGGGGAAAGAGGAACTGCAAGCAGAGAAGCGGCCACAGAGAAGACAGAACTCAAGACGCACAGAAAGCCTTTTGGGGGGGCAGGGCTGGGGGGAGCTTAAAGGGGAAGGGCCAGTCAGCGTAAAGCCACAAGGACTGCAGGACGATTCGTGGATTCAGTGGCGCTCGGTCCCAGGGACACGCTGAGCGAGCTCCCGTGGCGCCCCCTCCCGTGGCCCCCGCCGCCCGCCGGGCTGCTCAAGCCTCCGAGCGCCCCTCCCGGGAGAGGGCTTGGGAAGCACGGCCTGGCCTGGGCGAGGCCCCAAATAACCCGTGATTTCTGGGGAGCATGTGGGGCGCCCGGGTCACATGCCTGGGCCTCGCAGCCCCGGGCGGCGGGCCGGCGTCACGTTACGTCACCGGCCTCAGCGTCACCGGGCCGCTGGGAAGCCGCCCGGGACCAGTCAGGCGGCGCAGAGAAAGATCGGCCGTGGAGTGAGCGGACGCTGGCTGCTTTGGGAGAATTCCTGACATTGCCCAGGAGTGCCGCTGCCTTCCCTCCGGGAAAATAAAAGCCTTCACGGGTAAAAGGAGCTTTCCTCCTCTCCGGCCACGATGCCAGGCCCGGTCCATCCGGGGAGTGCGTGACTCCGGGGCGGTGGGCGTGGGGAGCACCCGGGCGGGCCGTCTGCACAGCAGCCACCCCCGGAGCCCTCAGCCGTGTCTCCACACTCACCCCGGGCTCCCACCCCGCCCCGCCCGCCCACGGCGTCTCCGGGGCAAAGACATGCTGCGGCTGGCACACGGCGCCGGGCGCCACGGGCAGCTTTCCGCAGAGGAGAAGGCCAGGACGTGACGGACGGACGGACGGACGGTCCCAGGCCGACCTGGCTGCTTCTCCCCAACCCCATCCCGTCTCCACGCAACCAGCGGGGCGTGGAGCAAGGCCTGACACAGGCCCTGCTCCTCCTCTTCCTCCTCCTCCTCCTCCTCCGTGTTTGTTAGGAATCGTCTCACACAAAGGCACAAACAAAAACAGCCCTGCCCTTGGGAACGGATGACTGAGCCGGCTGCTCGCAGAGCCGTGGAGCCATCTGCACCTTCACGTCCACAGCCACGTCCCTCCGCAGCCACCGGCCACCCCCGTCCCCCCTCCTGGGCCCTGGCACCATGAGTCCACTTCATCCACTTCTGTCTCCCAGGCCGCCTGCTCTGGGCGTTTCCTACGAGGGAGCCAGCCGGGGACCATGGGCCTCTGGACCCGGCTCCCCGCACACAGCATCGCAGTCTCAGTCCACCCCCCACCCTTCCCTAGCAGGCGTGGGCTTCCCTCCTGTTCGGGGCTGCATACTATTCCACCGTCCATCACCATCGCCTTAACTTTTTATTTAAAAAACAAAACCTTTCCAGCGGAGAGAAAAGCTCACAGAACAAGCCTTTGTACCAGCTTCCTGCTGTCCTCACACCCACCCGCCCGCTCTGGCCGCCAGAGGCCTCCAGCTGGTCTGAGCAGGGCGGCCGGGACACTGAGCTCTGAGGGGCCTTCGTCCGGCCTGGGCTCCTGATTCTGCTCCTCGGCTGGGGGAGGGCCAGGGCGTGGCCCACGCTCCGCTCTCCGCGATGGAGACTGAGTCGGATTTCACATCACTTTCGCTCTCACGAAAAGTTTCTTTTCCTTCCCCCTGAAGCCCGGGCCCCTGCGTGTATTCTTAGCTCCGAAAACGGGAAGTGCCCTGATTCGGCTGGCAGGCGGCAGGGGCCCCATCTCTGAGACTCACAAATCAGATCGGATCACTCCCCGGACGGAAACCCACACACGTTCCGAACACAGACCTCAAACCCTATGCCGAGCTGTCCCCACAGCCCCGGGCCCGCCGGCCACCTCTCTTCCCACGTCTCTTTCCAAAGCGTCTGATGCGTAACCCCGTGCACTTTCGGAGGCAGCAGTGGTGAAGGACGGGTGCATGGACGTGTTGCAAGGCGACCTACTGTGGCCACAGCAGCAGCAAACAAGGGCTCCTTCCCTTCCCGGCCCCGGGGCCTTTGCACCGGCTGATGTCCCACCTGGAAAGCTCCCAGGATGCCCTGCAGGCGCCCAGGCCGAGGGCCCCCGCTGTCAAAGGGGGCGCCCCGTCCGGGCAGCTCCGCTTTGCCACCCATCCCGGTGCGGACCCCTCCCCAGGCCCCGCCTCCCCTCGCCCCCCGCCCCCTAGGCCTGAGCCCCCCGCCTGGCTCACCTGGTCGGCGCCGAAGGGCGTGATGTTGGCCTTGACGGCGCCCACGCCCAGGCCCACGACCACCAGCGCCCCGAGCGCGGCGGGCGCGCAGTAGCGGGCGGGCGCGTCGGCGCAGGGCGGCGCGGAGCAGTTGCGGCCGCCCGTGGGGCGCGGGGCCCCGCAGAGCGCGGCGCGCGTGGCGGGCGCGGCCAGCAGCGGGAAGGCCAGCATGCCCAGCAGGTAGAGCGCCAGGCTGAGCAGGATGGCGCGCGCCCGGCCGAGCAGCGCGTCGGCGAGCCAGCCGCCGAAGGGCGACACCAGGTAGGTGAGGCCCATGAAGAGCAGCAGCGCCTGGCTGGCCTGCGCGCCCTCCCAGCCGAAGCGCGTGCCGTTCAGGAACAGCACCAGGTTGGCCGTGACGCCGTAGAAGGCGGCGCGCTCCAGCAGCTCCGTCAGCAGCACCGCGGCGCACGCCAGCCGCCGGCCCGCGAACGCCGCCCGCCGCGCGCCCAGCAGCGGCGCCCGCTCCTCCGCGCGCCCGCCCGCGCCCTCCATGCGCCCACCCGCCCGCTCGCTCCCCTCCGCGGCCCGGCCCGGCCCGGCCCCGCCCGCGCCCTTCTCGCGAGACCGGCTTACCCCCCCCCCCCCGGCGCCTGGGCCCGCCCCTCGCGCGTTCTCATTGGGCCGGCAAGCCACCCAGCGCTCAGCCCGCCGGGAACTTCCGGCGCCGCCCCCGGAAGTTTTCCAGAGCGGAGCCCCACTTCCGCCGCCGGTGGGGCCGCGGGGCGGAGGCAGTTCCGGGAGTCGGGCTTTGCGGGCGGCGGCTGAGCTGGAGGTCCCCGAGCCCTGCCGCGGGGGACCCAGGCTGCTCGCGGTGGCCCGCGGGGGGGGGGGGGTGCATCGGCCGTCCGGGTCCGGGTGCCAAGGCCGGGCCATGCCCAGGGCCCCCTGCTGGCGCTCCTGCCCGGGGACAGGGGGCGCTGCCGGGGGAGCAGATTCTGCGGGGACGTGAGCGCCTGGTGCCAGGTGAGCGCCGCTCTGGCCTCTGCCCTCCACTGGATGCCACCTCCACCCCAGCTCCTGGGTTGTCACCAGAAATGTCCCCGGAGCCCAGGGGCGTGGCTCAGAGGTTGAGCATCGGTCAGGGTTCGATTCCCCGTCAGGGCCCAGGCCCGGGATGTGAGCTCCACCCCCAGTAGGGGGCGTGCAGGAGGCAGCCCATTGATGTTTCTCTCTATACCTCTCCTTTTCTCTCTCAAAGCCATAAAACTTTTTTTTTTTTAATGTCCCCAGACACCCCCATGTGGCCCCGGGCTGCAAAGTCGACCCCACGGAGAACCAGGGTTCTGGAACAAGCCACGCCCAGAGTCGGTGTCCTTGTCACGTGGCTGGCATCCTGCTTGCCTCCAGCTTTCAGCTTCTTAGAAGCCGTTCTTTCTTCTTTTAAACATTTATTTATTGATTTTATACAGAGAGGAAGGGAGAGGGATAGAGTTAGAAACATCGAGGAGAAACACCGATCAGCTGCCTCCTGCTCGCCCCCTACTGGGGATGTGCCCGCAACCAAGGCCCATGCCCTTCAGTCCGCAGGGCCGGCGCTCTATCCGCTGAACTACACCGGCTCGGGCAGTGGTCGGCAAACTCATTCGTCAGAGCCAGATATCAACAGGACGATTGGAATTACTTTGGAGAGCCACGTTTTTTTTAAACTTAAAATTCTTCTAACGCCACTTCTTCAAAACAGACTCGCCCAGGCCGTGGCATTTTGTGGAAGAGCCACGCTCAAGGGGCCAACCGCGGTTTGCCGACCAGTGGGCTAGGGCGTAAGTTCTGTTCATTGCAAGGCATCCCTTGCAGCACAGCTCCCTGGCTGCAGACGGCCGAGGCGGAGGGGGCGCGGGGACAGAACCAGCCCGTGCAGTGGGGCCTGGCGTTCCCGGCCCAGACCACAGCCCAGGAGCCTGCCTGGGTGTGCGTCCTTCCAGCTGGCAGAACGGGCGGGTTTCGGTTTCACAGGGGATGTGAGAGCCTGGCTGGTGCGGTGAGGGGTGCGGACTCGCCCTCTTCTCAGGCTCTTATCTGGCCTGTGCACAGCGCCCTCTTCTGGATCCTCTCCCTCCTGGGTCGCAGGAGGCCGGCTTTGGCCAATAGGGAGGGCGGAGGGCGGGGAGAGGGCGGACTGGGAGAAGTGCAGCTGTTCCTGTTCACGGATGTGGGACCACACCCAACAGGTCTATATATATATATATTTTTTTTTAATGTCTTTATGGATTTCCGAGAGGAAGGGAGAGAGAAACATCCATCGGCTGCCTCCTGCACTGCCCCCTCCCCATTGAGTATGGAGCCTGAAAGCCAGGCCTGTGCCCTTGACCGGGAATCCACCATGACCTCCTGGTTCATTGAGGGCGCTCAACCACTGAGCCACACCGGCCGGGCATCTATCTTAATGACCCCGATTCCTTACAGGAGCCTGAATCCGCGTGGAAAGATCACCGGCACTTACAAGTGAACTTGTGTTTCAGGTCAGGCCTTACAGAAAAGATCAAAGGAAAAGAATTGGAAGCCAAACCCAGTATATAATTCAGATGATAACGGCACTTCCAGCCCCGGGGGAAAGAGTGGGGCTGCAGAAAATACCCCGCATTCAGCGTCCATAAGAGCGTTGAGAGGAAATGAGGGCCAATGCAAGGCCTCAGGAGGGGGATGCCTCGCCAAGCCTCCCACGAAAGCCCTCAGGAGACGTCTGTTGGTTTAATTTCAAAGAGACCTAAAGCCAGTCTGTGTAAAGCTCACTTCCGTTAACAGCAAACTGAAAAGAATATTGGAAATACACAGATAACGGTCATGTCCTTGGCAGAGCGTTCCCAGGACACACGCCCAGGAAGGAAAGCTCCGGTGAACGTCGGGGTGTCGGGGGTCACGGTCCCTCGGTCTCTCGGTGCTCCCCAGCCCGGAGGGGCACTCCAGCCCCCGGCCCCCGGGGCTAGGAGCCCATGTGACCTCGGCCCATCCAATCAGCAGGCGTCCTCTGTTGGCGGTGATTGGGACCCACGTTGGTCCCGGACTTACCTGGGGGACCAGGAAAAGAGACGCTTCCTCTCTCCCCCGCGTTTGTCCCGTGGAGAGGGGCCTGGCATTGGGGACACACACACACACACACACACGCCGCGGGGAACCCCAGAGTGAAGCAGCCAGAAGGAGCGGGAATGCAGAGAGAGAGACCTGGTTTCAGAATGGCCTTCCTCCGTGAAAAGCCCGCCGTGTCCTGTGTGTTCCCGCGGGGCCGTCCGTCACTCGTGTGCAAACCGCGGGGCCTGCCCCTGGCCCAGTTCCTCTTCCGGGAACCTGGGGCTGTGCGCGCAGACCTGGCTACGAGCCGCTCGTTACAATGTTGCCTGAAGCAGCAAAACGCCGCACACGGCAACCTTGTGCAATTAGAGGGCAGTGATTACATCCGGATGGAGGTGTGCGGGATATTGTGTAGCTGTTCACGGGGCCCTGCGGGGAGCCGCGGCTGATGGATGGCCCTGTGCTTCCTGTGCGGGTGACAGATCTCAGCTCCCGGACCGCAGCCCCCACACATCAGTTCCCGACGGGCCGAGGTGGGCGGGGCCCATCCGGTTCTCAGCTCAGGGTCTTGCAAAACAGAGATCTCACCCGGGCTCCTTCCAGCCCCTGCGGTTGTGGGGATTTTCGTTCTTTTAAGATGAGGGTTTGAGCCATTTCCTGCTGGCTGTCGGGTGAGGGGGTGCCCCCAGCCTTTGGGTCCCCCAGTGTCCTTTCCACGTCGCCCCATCATCCCAGAGCCACCAGCAGGGACGTGCTCTGACGTCAATGCCTGCCATGCACTAACATTGGGAAATGCCGTCCCTCAAAAGGAACCATCCGCCGGGACCGGTTTGGCTCAGTGGATAGAGCGTCCGCCTGCGGACTGAAAGGTCTGGGGTTCGATTCCGGGCAAGAACATGTACCTTGGTTGCAGGCACAGTAGGGGGTGTGCAAGAGGCAGCTGGTCGGTGATTCTCTCTCATCGATGTTTCTAACTCTCTATCCCTCTCCCTTCCTCTCTGAAAAATCAATAAAAATAAAAAAAAGAAACCATCCTATTGGGTGAGACCCAGCCGGGGCGGCCCCGAGGGGACAGGTGAGCACTTTGCCCACCACAGTGAGTAAAAGAGCCAATGGCTGTGTGTGTGTGTGTGTGAGTGTGAGTGTGAGTGTGTGTGTGTGAGTGTGAGTGTGTGTGTGTGAGTGTGAGTGTGTGTGTGTGAGTGTGTGAGTGTGAGTGTGTGTGTGTGAGTGTGTGAGTGTGTGTGTGTGTATGTGTGTGAGTGTGAGTGTGTGTGTGTGTGTGTGTGTGTGTGTGTGTGTGGAGTGTTCCTGTCTTTGTAACGACAACCACAAACCCCACAGAATAAAAATCAGTGACAAAGAGCACCGTGTCCGAGCCAAGGTAAAGAGCCGGTGAAGAGTTCACTCCTGTGCAGAGCGGCAGCACACGCCCTCTCGATGGGGGGCACTGCCCAGTGCCTGGGACAGCGCGGGCGGGTCCCGGGGAAACCTGAGGTCCGGGTGTTCCCGGAGCCTGGGCCCCGGGCAGGGGGGGCTGGGGGCGGGGCAGGGGGCCCGTCCTGATCTCCGTGCTGACCACAGACGGGTTGCCGTTACGCAATCCGGTGAGTTAACGATTTATTAGGAGGAGCGTGGCTGTGCAGGGCTGTACCGGAGCGGTTAGGGCGCCTGCCTCCGCGGACCGGTGTCCTGCCCGCCCAGAACCCGGCCTCGGGCAGCCCCTGCGTCCAGGCGGGGAGAGGACCGTCTTTGGGGGGACTGGTCCGCCGGCCTCAGGGCAGAGCGGCACCCCAGCCTGGCGTTCCTGCCCCAGCTCTGGGGCAGTCACCTGGGTCCGGAAACCCCGGTTCCTGTCGAAACCGGAGAAGCTGTGGTTCCTCACACCCACGGGTCTTTAAAAAAATTTTTTTTTGGTCGCTCTCAGGGGCCCGGGTGAAAGCCAGGGTTTGGAGACCACAGCTCTGTCCAAACCTCCTTTCCTCTGAGCAGACAGCGAGGCCCCTCTTCCCCGCCTCACTCTCTCTCCGCCCCCCTCCGCCCCTGCCGGCATCTGCCGCTCTCACCCCACAGGGAGGGGGGCAGAGGCCAAACCTCTGACAGACACAGGAGCCGCCGCACGGGAGGCCCAGGCCAGAGGGAAAGGAAGGAGGTGGTGACCCCGGAGCCGGCTCTGAGGTCCCTTCGCCCAAAGGTCCAGAGTGCACCCCGTCATCACCGGGGGAGACCCGCTGTGTGCGCTGTTATTATAAACACATCCCCGTGGGTTCAGCGAGGAGGGGAGGAGAGAACCGTCACTGAGGAGAAGCAGGGATGGGCCGCCTCCTCCCCGCGATCCGGGCATGTGCCCCGGACCTTAGGAACCGTGACTCCCGGTTCCTGGGTGGGCGCTCAGGGCATGGGCCACAGGATGGGGGCCCGTCCCCACCCCGTCCCCACGGGAGCAGCCCGGAGCCACCCAGGTCCCGGGGGGGCGTGGCCACATCCCGTGGGAAGGGCCCCGCGCCCGGTGCTGCCGGTCCCGCGGGGCAGCCACACCGGTCGCCTCGGACCCCGCGGAGGCCCAGGTTCCTCCTGGTTCCCCGCCCCCAGCGCCCCGCGGCCCCGCGCGCCCGGAGCCCCGGCGCTGAAACCGGCGAGTCGGGCGCGGCTCCCGAGCCTCGGGCGGTTCTCCCCGACCCCGCGGCGCCGCCCGGTGAGCCTCCCGCCCCGCCCGGCCCGCCCCGCGGGCGGTGGATGGCCCGGCGGCGGCGGCATGCGGCTTCTGTTCCTGGCGGTGCTGCGGCCGCACACGGGCAACGCGGTCACGGCGCGGCGGGTGCGGTAGGTGCGGGGCGGGCCGGGGCCGGGGCCGGGGCGGGGCGGGGGCGCCCAGCTCTCCTCCGGCTCCGCGATCCGCGCGCGCAAACGGCCGGCGGGGCCCGCGGGGGCGCGGAGCGCGGGGAGCGGCGCGCGGCCGGGTCCGGCTCTGGTCCCGCCCAGGTCCCGGCCCAGGTCCCGGCTCGGGCTCCGGCTCCGGCTCCGGGCCGCTGGGCCGGGCGGGGACCCTCTGGGCTGGCGGCCGGGACGCGCACCCGCCCGCGGGCCTGCGCGCGGCTCCCCCGCGGGCGTCGGTGCTTCGGGGCGCCGGGTCGGGGGGGTCCCCGGGTCGGGGGGGCCCGGGTCGGAGGGGCCCGGGTCGGGGGGGGTGCCGGGAAGCGGCGTTGGACTCCGCGGCGCTGACCTCCCCGCGGGGCCGGGAGGCGGCGGAGACACGCGGACGAACGGAGGCGGGGGCGCGCGCCCTGAGCCGCCCGGGGCGCGTGCGCAGGTGCCATTCCGGCCGGACGCGGGGCGGCCTCCAGGAGCAGCGTGTGCGCAGAATCGGGGGGGGGGGGGGGGGAGGAGGGGGGAGGAGGGGAGGGGCATCGAGGCGAAGACCTCCGGGGCCTTGGGGTGCGCTCTGTACCCTGGTCCCCAAAGGGCCCTCCCTCCTCCCTTCTCTCTCCTCCTCCCCTCCTCCCTCCCCCTCCTCCCTCAACCCCTTCCTCCCTTCCTCCTCCCCCCTCCCTCCTCCTCCTCCCCCCTCCTCCTCCTTCTCCCTCTTTCTTCTCCCTCCTCCCCCTCTCCCCTTTCTCCTCCTCCCTCCTCCTCCCCACTTCTCTTCCTTCCTCCCTCCTCCCTCCTTCCTCCTCCCTGCACTCAGTTCATCTTTGGTTGCTGTTCACCCTGAACTGAGGGTCTTTCCCCATTGATGTGGGGAGGTTAGGAGAGGGAGGGGCAGAAAGAAACCTCAAGGGGAGGGAGGCACACGGATGGGTTGTCTCCCACGGGAGCCGGGACCAGGGCCGGGATCCCGCAACCGAGGGACTTGCCCTTGACCGGAATCGAACCCGGGACCATTTGGTCCGCAGGCCGGCGCTCTACCCACTGAGCAACACCTGCCAAGGCTGTCTTTTTAAAAAATTTCTCCCATTACAGTTGACATTCTATTTTATGTCAATTTCAGGGGAGCAGCTGGGTGGCCCGAGGGGCCCTCACGTCCTGACCCCCGGCTCTGTCTCGGGGGAGGGGAAGGGGTTTGGGGAAGGGGGAGGGTACTAATTTGTGTGCTGAGCCAGGGACACGGAGGGGGCAGGGGCTGCCCCACGCTTAATAGAAGCTCCTTTTTTTATTTTTATTTTTTAACAAATTGAATTACTCCTTCAAGTTTCTCAGTTTACTTCCTGCCGAAGGTCTGCTTCCTCCTCATTGAGATGAACAGTCCTGCTCGGCCTGTGTGGCTGGTGCTGCGCATCGACCTACAAACCAGGAGGTCAGGGTTCGATTCCCGGTCAAGGGCACAACCCAGGCCAAGGGCACAGGCCCCAGTGTGGGGCGGTGCAGGAGGCAGCCGATCCGTGACTCTCTCTCCTCATGGACGTTTCTCTCTCCCTCTCTCTCTCTTCCTCTCTGAAACCAATAAAAATAAGTTTAAAAAAGGAAAAAGAAAAGCAGTCTGGTGAGTTACACATCGAGGTCAGAGGCCAGGGTCAAAGTTCATCTGACAGGCGGGGAGGGGGGGGGAGAGGTGGCAGGGGGCCCGGCGGGCTCAGGGAGGTGCGTGCCTCGGGGAGGGGTGCACATGGCGTCAGAGGGAGCCTGGTGGGAGCTGGCCTGGGGCCGGGCCTCAGAGCCGGACAGACCTAAGGGACGGGAACCTATGTTTGTATCTGATCGGCAGCCACAGGCACACACTGTGGGGCGCGCAGCCGTGTGGCCGTGGTGGCCGTGGTGGCTGTGCGCTCTGAGGCGTGAGGGCCCAGACCCGGACGCCGCCCGGCGGAGGGGACGGGGCCTCTGCCCACATCCCAGAGATGTTTACTCTCTGGCCACTGCAAGGACAGGTTTTCCTCCCCTGCTCTATGTCTTCTTATATGTCTACTCTTCTTGATTTCAGAGAGGAAGGGGGAGGGACAACGGACGGACGGACGGACGGACGGACAGGATGAGAGAGAGTCACTGATTGGCTGCCTCCTGCACGCCCCCTCGGCCGCCGCCAGAGGCTCTGCAGGTGCCAGAGCTGCGGACTCGGCTCTGCCAGCTCCTCGCCCCGGGAAGCGGCCGGGGCTCTGCCGTCCGTGTCCGGAGTCCCGGGGGCCCACGGGCCCGGGCGTCAGGATTGAGGGGTGCCAGGTGGCCCGGAGCTGGGCTCGGTGCTCTGGGCGGGGACCCGTTCTCGAGGTCACCACCTGGGACACAGCGTTCTTATCGGAGAGGAAACACTTCAGATAAAGGAGGACAAACAAGCCTGAGGGCAAACAAGCCTGAGGGCACAGTGGAAGGGAGGGGAGGAGGGGGAGGGAGGAGGATGGAGGGGGGAGGGGGAGGGAGGGTGAGCGGGAGGAGGGGGAGCAGGAGGGGGAGGAGGGAGGGGGAGGGGAGGGGTGGAGGGAGGAGGGGGAGGGAGGGGGAGGGGAGGGAGGGGCCTGAGGACCCAGTGGCAGAAAAGGCAACCTCCCCCCTCCCCCCCCCCCAGCGGGCCGGTCCTGCCCCCGTGGAGGCAGATCCTCCTGGAATTGCCTGTGGGTGGTTTTCCAGTTTTCCTTCTTTATTTCTAATATGTTTTATTGACGTCAGAGAGGAAGGGAGAGGGAGAGAGAATCATGGGCCGGCTGCCTCCTGCACGACCCCCACTGGGGATGGAGCCCGCATCCCAGGCCTGTGCCCTGACCCAGGATCGAACCCTGATCCCTTGGTTCCTAGGTGGACGCTAAGCCCCTGAGCCACGCCGGCCGGGCTGATTTGAAATCTCAATTCTGCCCTGACCATGTGGCTCAGTGGATAGAGCATCCGCCAGCGGACTGAAGGGTCCCAGGTTCGATTCCGGCCAAGGGCATGGACCTTGGTTGCGGGCTCATGGGTGTTTCTCTCTCATCGATGTTTCTAGCTCTCTATCCCTCTTCCTTCCTGCCTGTAAAAAATCAATAAAATATATTTTAAAAAATAACAAATCCCGATCTGGCGGCCTGGGCGTGTCCCCGCCCCCATCGCGCTCTCTGTCCCGCCTCCGCTCAGGGCCCACCTGGAGGCCGAGGGCCACGTGTGCCTCCTGAGGGACGCCTCCGACTTCGCGGGCCCCAAGGACGTCGCCGAGCTCATCCGGGCCGAGGCCGTGCAGGCGGCCCTGGCGCTGCACCTCTACCGGGCCGGCCGGCTCCTGCAGGGTGAGCCCCGCCCCCGCCCCCCCCCCCCGCCCGGGGCACCGGGGCCCCAGCACCCACCTCGTCCCCGAGCACCCACCTCGTCCCCGAGCACCCACCTCGTCTTCCTCCCCGGGGGCACCAGGGCCCCAGCACCCACCTCGTCCCCGAGCACCCACCTCGTCCCCCTCCCCGGGGGCACTGGAGCCCCAGCACCCACCTCCTCCCCGAGCACCCACCTCGTCCCCCCAGCACCCAGCTGTCCAGGAACACACCCCACGCAGCCCCTCGGCCTGGCTCCGCGGCTGAGCGCCGACCTATGAACCCGGAGGTCTCAGTTCGATTCCCGCTCAGGACACAGGCCCGGGGTGCGGGCTCCATCCCCACTAGGGGGCGTGCAGGAGGCAGCCGGTCCGTGATTCTCTCTCATCGACATTTCTCCCTCCCCCCTTCCTTTCCTCTCTGAAACGAATAGAAACATATTTTTAAAATAAAATAAACATAAACCATCCCCGGGTTGCTGGATGTGGGGCTCCGGCCGTGGCTTTGGGCGGGGCCGGGGCGGGGCGGGGCCTGTCATTGCCGGGGCCCCTCGCCCCGCCCCCCCGCAGGCCACGGCGTCCCGTTCGGGGTGGTCTTCGGCGGCACGGACCTGAATGAAGACGTGCAGCAGGGGGACAAGCACCGCGTGATGGGGGCGGTCCTGGAGGAGGCCAGGTGCGTGGCACCCGCGGGCCGGGGCGGGGGCGGGGGCGGGGAGGGGGCTGGTGACGCGGAGACCGAGGAAGGCATACGTCCTCCCTGCAAAGCCGCCTCTTTCTTTCTTCTGACAATTTTTAAAATATATATTATTGATTTTGTACAGAGAGGAAGGGAGAGAGACAGCAAGTTAGAAACATCGATGAGAGAGTCATCCATCAGCTGCTTCCTGCACACCCCCCACTGGGGATGTGCCCGCAACCAAGGTCCATGCCCTTGACCGGAATCGAACCCGGGGCCCTTAAGTCCCCAAGCCGACGCTCTGTCCACTGAGCCAAACCCGTCTCGGCCTTCTGACACTTTTTTACAAGACATTCTTACCGATGTCAGAGAGGAAGGGAGAGGGAGAGAGAGAAACATCCATGAGGAGAGAGAGTCCTGGACCGGCTGCCTCCTGCACCACCCCCCCCTGGGGTTGGAGCCCGCCGCCCGGGCCTGGGCCCCGACCGGAATCGAGGATTCCTAGGTGGATGCTCAACTCCCGAGCCCCACCAGCCAGGCTTACTTCTGTAATTCTTCATCCAGCTGCCCCCTCCCTGCATTCCGAGTTAGCACCTCTATTTTAATTTTTTAAAATACATTTTTGTTGATGTCACAGAGGAAGGGAGAGGGGGGGAGAGAGAAACATCCGTGATGAGAGAGGATCCTGGATCGGCTGCCTCCTGGGGACGGAGCCCGCAACCCGGGCCTGTGCCGTGGCCGGGGATCGAACCCTGACCTCCTGGTTCCTCAGCCGCTGAGGCTTTTGTCTTGAAAGCTTCATTCGGTCCTGCGCAGGCGCTCCGTGCTTCCCGCCTCGGCTCCCGGTCCGTCTGTGCGTCTCCTCGGGCGGCTCGGGGACGAGCGGGGCCTCCCCCTGACCGGCTCCTCTCGCCCCCCCAGGTTCGCTGTGGCGTTCACCGAGGCCATGCGGGCGGCGGCGTGCCGGCAGTGGGTACGTGCCCGGGCCGCCCCAGGCTCCCGGGGGTCCTCCCTGTGCCCCCCCGGCCCCGGGCGGGGTCCCTGAGGCTGCTTCCCCGTCTCCGCGGGATTTCCCTGCTTCCGCGGCCGCCGTCCTGTCTCTGGAAGCTGTAGCCGTGGCCTTCGGTTCACCGTTTCTCTCCCTCCTTCCCTCCTTCCCTCCTTCCCTCCTTCCACAGCCTCACGCCGAGGACAAGATCTGTGTCCAGGGCCAAGGTGAGTATTTGTGTGTGGGGGGGGGGGGAAGGGGGCGGGGATATTCTCACCGTTGAGAGACAAGGACTGAGGAGTCCCGGGTTCAATTCCGGTCAAGGGCATGGAGCTTGGCTGCGGGCACATCCCCAGTGGGGGGCGTGCAGGAGGCAGCCGATCCATGTTTCTCTCTCATCGATGTCTCTGACTCTCTCTCCCTGTCTGTGAGGATCAATGAAATATATTAAAATATAAAGAAGAGAAAAGGTAGCCTGGGAGTGGCTGCCAGGAGACGCAGTGTGCCTGTCCACGTTCCGTTTCCCAGGACGGTGGGCTGGCCTGTCTGAGCGGGTGTTCCCGAGGGCAGGCACCGGTCTGGAGAAGCGGGGGTCGGGGGCGGAAATAAGGACGTTTCTACCCGGACTGTCTGAGTGCGGTTGTCAATGTTTTAGAAGCTTGCCACTTACACACACACACACACACACACACACAAAGCAACCTTATTATTGCATCGCTTAGCATTAAAAAAATACACGCTTGGTGATTTTTATAGAGAGAAGAAGGGAGAGGGAGAGAGAGAGAAAGAAACATCCATGATGAGAGAGAACCATGCATCCTGCCTCCTGCACACACACCCTCTCCCCCCACCGCTGGGGATAGAGCCGGCACTCCAGGCCTGTGCCCTGACTGGGAATCGAACCCTGACCTCCTGGTTCCTAAGCTGATGCTCAGCCCTGAGCCACGCCCCCTGGCCCTTACACAGGATTTTAAGGAAACAAACCTAGTGGCCCCGAGGCACTCTGGCCCAGACTGGAACTAATTCATTCTCTCTCTCCCCCCACTTCCCCCCCCCCCCCCCCCCCCCCCCGTGGCCCAGGAATCACCACGGCTCCCAACGCCGCCTTCGGGTGGGGCACCTTCCTCCAGCGCGCAGGTGAGGGCGCTGCAGGGCGGGGCTCCAGAGCGGCTGTGGAGTCAGCGGGTCCCAGAGGCTCCAGGTCCGGGCGGGCGGGGGCGGGGCGGGGGGGGGCAGGAGCGGCTGGAGGCAGAGGGGAAGGGGACACGGTTCTGTCCGTTCTGGTGCAGAGCCCCTGGCAGAGGAGGCGGCGCTGTAGCCGCTGAGCCACACTGGCCGCCGCCCTCCGACCTCTCGTCCCGCAGGCATTCCCCAGAGCGCGGACACCCTGCACGTGTTCCTGCTCATCTGCGGGCTGCGGCCCGTCAAGGACCCGCTGTTCCTGGTGGACGCCTTCGCGGGTGCGTGGCCGAGGGCCGCGCGGGGTCCCGGCTCAGGGTCCGGGCTCGGCCTCCGCACGGCGGGCAGCGCCGCTCCGGCCGGGCCTGTGGGGACACCGGAAAGCGATGCTCCGTGGGCCCCGCCGTGGCTCCTCCCTCACCGTCTGTGCGGCCCCGAGGAGCGTTAACCTGGGAACCCGAAGGTCAGGGTTCGAGTCCCGGTTGGGGCACAGGCCCGGATGTGGCTCCATCCCCAGCAGGGGGCGTGCAGGAGGCAGCCGGCCCATGGTTCTCTCTCCTCATGGATGTTCCTCTCTCTCCCTCTCTCTTTCTCGCCCTCCCTCCCTCCCTCCCTCCCTTCCTCTCTGAGATCCATAAAAATATATTTTTAAAAAACCGCCGGGAGTTCTGAGGCTCCGGCGGCCGCTGGCGCGCTGGGCGTGGAGTCCGCGGCTCCGGTGCCCCTCACTCCTCACCGCCCGATGAGCGAGGCGTCAGCGAGGGGCGAGGCCCCAGGATCATCCTACTTACCCACGAGCAGGAAACGCCAACGTCCTCACCTTCCCTTTATTTTTACTTTTTAAATATATTTTTACTGATCGCAGGGAGGAGGGAAGGAGAGAGAGAAACATCCCTGATGAGAGAGAACCAGCGATCGGCTGCCTCCCGCACGCCCCCCCCCCCCCGCCCAGTGGGGCGGAACCCACACCCTGGGCCTGCGCCCTGGACCGGAATCGAACCCGGGACCTTTCAGTCCACAGGCCCACGCTCTGTCCACTGAGCCGCACCGGCCAGGGCCAGTTTTTGCCTTTAAACCACCTCGTTCGCTCGCCGCCGGGAGGGACCCCGGAAGGTGAAGTGGCTCCCAGGCCTGTGTGTCCCGCTGGGATGGGACCGTGGCTAACGTGGCCCCCCCTTCCCTCCCCCCCAGAGTGGCACCGGGAGGAGCCGGGCGTGTACCTGGTGATCGTCGGCCCCGAGGTGAGCGGAGCCCCCGGCCGGTGTGAGGGAGACGGAGACAGGAACGGCTCCGCCTTCCCCTCCCCCAGCCCCTCCCCCAACCCCCAGCTTCCCCCTCCCCCAGCTCCCCCAGCCCACCCTCCCCCAGCTCTCTGCTCCGCCCTCCCCCAGCTCCACCTCCCCTTCCCCTCCCCCAGCCCCTCCCCCAAACCCCCAGCTTCCTCCTCCCCAGCTCCCCCTCCCCCAGCTCCCCTTCCCCTTCCCCTCCCCCAGCTCCCCCCTCAGCTCCCCCAGCCCCCTCTCCCCCGGCTCCCCCCTTCCCCGGCCCCCGTAGTAACAGGAAGCTGCCGTGTTGGTCCCGGTGTTTCACGCCTTGTGTCACTCACACAGACAAAGAACATTCTGTCAGTTCCCGTTCAAATTACATTCACTGTTAATAACACCGCAGCGTGGGGGGGGGGGGGAGAAGCAGGGGGAGAGGCAGGGGGAGGCGGAGAGGCAGGGGTAGGTAGGTGGAGGGAGAGGAGGGGGAAGGAAGGAGAGGAGGGGGGTGGGGGAGAGGCAGGGGGGTGGAGGGGGAGAGGAGGGGGGAGAAGGGGGAGGGAGAGGCAGGGGGAAGAGGGAGAGGAAAGAGGAGGGGGTAGGAGGGAGAGGAGGGGGGTGGGGGAAGAGGCAGGGGGGAGGAGGGAGGAGAGGAGGGGGAGAAGGGGGAGGGAGAGGCAGGGGGAAGAGGGAGAGGAAAGAGGAGGGGGTAGGAGGGAGAGGAGGGGGGTGGGGGAAGAGGCAGGGGGGAGGAGGGAGGAGAGGAGGGGGAGAAGGGGGAGGGAGAGGCAGGGGGAGAGGGAGAGGAAAGAGGGGGAAGGAGGGAGAGGCAGGGGGAGGGGGTGGGGGATGTGCAGCAGAGCCAGCCTCTTGGTGACAAGTGCACGCTGCAGGCTCCCACTGACAGGCCCCTGGTCCCTGCCCCCCCCCCCCCCCGGGCCTGCCCCGGGCTCCGGACTCGGACCCACAGCCCAGGGGAGGGTGTATTTCTCCCCCGGTGTTCGCGGGGCAGAGCCGGCTCTCCGGCTCCGCTCACCCTGTCCGGTCTCTGCAGGTGGACCCGGTGTTCACGAGGGAGGTCAAGGCCAAGGTGGAGAGGTGAGCGCCGGGAGGGGGTTAGCGGGAGGGTGACCCGTGGCCAGCACTGCCCCGTCCCCCCGTCCCCCGTCCCCGCGGCAACGCGTCCGGCGTTCCACTCGGGCTCCTCCCCCGCCCGGCCTTGCTGCAGGGCGGCGGGCGTGCGGCTGCTCCCCGAGATGGCCCAGGCCGACCTGCACGCGGCCGAGAAGAACTGCCTGGCACTGGTCAACAGCTCGCTCTCCGAAGGCATGTCGGCGGCCATTCTGGAGGTAACGCTCCCAGGCCCCTCCCCCCTCCCTCCCTCCCTCCTCCCCCTCCCCCCTCCCAGGCCAGGCCGCGTCTCCCTCACGTCTCCCCAGGAGCTCGGGCGGACAGCACCGATGTGGGGACTCATTTACTTTATTTTCCCAGATGCATTTTTTTTTTTTTAAATTGGTTTCAGGGAGGAAGGGAGAGGGAGAGAGAGAAACATCCATGATGCGAGAGAATCCTGGACCGGCTGCCTCCTGCACGCCCCCCACTGGTGGGGATGGAGCCTGCAGCCTGGGCCTGGGCCCTGACCCGGAATTGAACCCGGGACCCTGCAGTCCTCGGCCGATGCCCTAACCACTGAGCCACGCAGCCAGGGCAGGGCCCCCATGGTCTCCTCGCTCTTCCGCCCGCCCGCAGGCCATGGACCTGGAGGTGCCGGTGCTGGCCAGGAACATCCCGGGCAACGCGGCCGTGGTGCAGCACGGGGTCACCGGGCTGCTGTTCTCGGACCCTCAGGTAAGGGGTTCGAGGGGCGGGGCGGTGTCATGTGTCTCCACGCCGTGCACGTCAGCGCTCAGCGTCCGGGTCACGGTCAGGGTCACCCCCCCCCACCCACAGCGGCTCTGCTGTGTCCCCAGGGGCCGCTGGACGCCCCTCCAGAGACCACCTGGGGGCGTGTGGGAAACGGGGGGCGGGGCCCTCGGGGTCCTGCCCCAGCGGCCATCTGCTGGGCCAACGAGGGAGGACACCACGGGCGGCCACACGGCATCTAGGCCCGGGTTTGCATGGCGGCCGGCCCTCCTGCAGGCCCCCGTCCTCCCCGGGGAAAGCGAGGCGCGACGCGGGCCCAGGCTTGGGGCGCCTCGGCCGCCCTCCTCCCCGGTGACCCCGTTTCCCCCGCTTCCTCCCGGGCAGGAGTTCGTGCAGCTGGCCCGGAGGCTGGTCCGGGACCCCGAGCTGGGCGCTGAGCTGGTGGCGCGGGGCAGGGAGTACGTGAGGACGCGGCACTGCTGGCGGGCGGAGCGGGACACCTACCAGCGCCTCGTCCGCTCGCTGGAGGGGGGCGCGGCCCGGCCGGCCTGCTGACCAGCGCCCCGCCCCCCTTCTAACGGGTCTGCCGGGGTCAGGGCCCCCTGTCCGGGCCTCCAGAGGCGAGGACGGGCCGCGGAGTCTGGAAGGAGCAGACGCGAGGCCGCGGCCCGATGGGCAGGAAGCTGGACGCTGTCCCTGGTGCTGACCGCCCAGATCCCGGCTCCGTGGCACCGCGTGTTCCCCTGACACACGTCTTATCCACGCGCACCCCGGCCTCGTGTCCGGGGTGCGAGCATGTTTTTAGGGGAATAAAGTGTGTGGTCAGCAGCCTGCTAAGCTCCCCTCTCTGTGGTTACCGGGCAGGTAAGGCCCCACCCACGGCCGGGCCCCGTCCACCGCCCGGTCCCCAGGGTTTTAAAAGGCGACGGAAGACCTGAGCATCTAATACAGAGATTTAAACCCAAACCACTAGTCCCACGGGGAGGTGTACACAAATGCTTTTCTTTCTTTTTCCCCTAATATATATATATTTTTTTATTGATTTCAGAGAAAAGGGAGAGGGAGAGAGAGAGAGGAACATCCATGATGAGAGAGAACCATGGACCGGCTGCCTCCTGCACGCCCCCTGCTGGTGGGGATGGAGCCTGCCACCCCGGGCCTGTGCCCTGACCAGGAATCGCACCCTGGCCTCCTGGTTCCCCCGTGGAGGCTCCACCCTGAGCCAGGCCGGGGGGCGGACCAGGCTCCGTTTGAGGTGACGGCGTTGCAGGGCCCGTGGGTGATGTTCTGACTGTGCCAGGCGCCCCGCCTCAGGCTGAGGAGCCGGGTGCCTGGGCGCCAAGGCTGCGGGGGCCGCGGTCTGTCGCGTGGAGACACCCCCCCTCCAGCCGTCAGGCCGGTCTCTCATCCGGGAACAGGAGCTTCAATGCCGGCGCGGTGAGTCACCGCAGGGTGCGTCCGCTAATGAAGCGTCTCACGCCGCCTGGCTCCCGGAGCCCCCGCCCCGGCTGTCAGTCCAGGGAGCCAACCTGCTCCTTCCCCCGGGCCGTTATCTGCAGGAAGCAGAGCAGGAGCCAGAGCTAGCCTGCGGCTCCCGGCTCTGTGCCTGGAGGCCTCGGTGTGGGGCGGGAGGGTGTGTTGGGGCGGGAGGGGGTGTGTGTGGGGCGGGAGGGTGCATGTGGGGGCGGGAGGGTGAGTGAGGGGGCGAGAGGGTGTGTGGGGCGGGAGGGTGTGTTGGGGCGGGAGGGTGTGTATGGGGGCGGGAGGGTGTGTGTGGGGCGGGAGGGTGTGTTGGGGCGGGAGGGTGTGTATGGGGGCGGGAGGGTGTGTGGGGGGGCGGGAGGGTGTGTGTGGGGCGGGAGGGGGTGTGTGTGGCGCGGGAGGGTGTGTTGGGGCGGGAGGGTGTGCGGGGGGCGGGAGGGTGTGTGTGGGGCGGGAGGGTGTGTATGGGGGCGGGAGGGTGTGGGGGGGCGGGAGGGAGTGGGGGGGGGCACGGCCGAGGCCTGTGCCGGAGTGAGGGACGCGGTCAGTGCGGGCCCTGGTCTCTGGGCTTCTCTCCGCCATGATCACCCCCCCCCCCCACCAGGCCGCCACCCCGCCAGGAACATCCTGGGTACGTGGCCGGGTCTGGAGGGGCCGCTGGAACCCGTCACACCTGACAGCCAGCAGGCGGCCCCGGGGCCACAGGGCTTTGCAATCCGTCCTCCTGGGAGCCCAGAGCTGGGGGGAAACGGGGAGGCGGGGCGGAGCAGGGAGGACGGCCCTTTGGCTTGGGTTCCAGCAGCCAGCGGAAAGCGGGCCCGGGGCGGGGCAGGGGGGGGCACTCCTGTGGCTCCCAGGATGGGTGGCCCGCGGGGCTGCTGCTGTGGGAATGGCATCCTCAGAGGTGAGGGGCTCCCCTGAGGTCGGCTCTTGCCATGTCGTGGCGGCCCAACCCGTGACGCTTTGGGGGAAGCCCTGGGGTGTCCAGGGAAGCCCTGGGGTGTCCAGGGAAGCCCTTGGGTGTCCTCGGAAGCCCTCGGGTGTCTTCGGAGGCCCTCGGTGTCCTCGGAAGCCCTTGGGTGTCCACGGAAGCCCTCGGGTGTCTTCGGAGGCCCTCGGTGTCCAGGGAAGCCCTCGGGTGTCCTCGGAAGCCCTCGGTGTCCAGGGAAGCCCTCGGGTGTCCTCGGAAGCCCTCGGGTGTCTTCGGAGGCCCTCGGTGTCCAGGGAAGCCCTCGGGTGTCCTCGGAAGCCCTCGGTGTCCAGGGAAGCCCTCGGGTGTCCTCGGAAGCCCTCGGGTGTCCACGGAAGCCCTCGGGTATTGAGTCGCTGCTGGGAAGGGGGTGAGATTCTCTCTCTCGCCGCTAGGGAGCAGCACGTGGCTGGGCTTGGTCCAGGGGATTCTTGGTGCAGGGATTTTGAATCTGCCGCTCCAGCGGCAGGGCCGCGGGTGGCTTTGGTGCCTTTGCTGTGGCAGCTCCTTGCCCAGGCCTTTCCGGCCTCCGTGGACGCTCGGAGCTCCTCGTGCCTTCCCGGCAGCGGGTCCGCTTCTGCCGCTTGTGACCAAGAAACCCGACCACCTGCCCCCACAAGCTTCTCAGAACACGCCGTGGGCTCTGCGCTTTACAGACACCCTGCCTCCATGACGCCTTAGCCTGGGCTCACACGCTGGCCACCGGGAAGCAGACCTGCCCTCGGGGACGGAGCGGGGAGAGGATGCAGAGGGAATCCGCCCCGGGGGCCCCCCCGCATTCAGCCGTCGCCCCCAAACCCACCGCCGCTCTGGTGGCCCCACAGGAGACCGGACCTGCGGGCACAGCGTGTGTCTGACTGCGCAGCTGCCCGTGGAGTGGGAAAGGCAGGCATCGCGGCCAGGTGCCGCGCTGGCTTGCACGCCCAGCTCTGACCCTAAACTCTCCCGTGCTTCACCCTCTCTCTGCTTTATTTTATTTTTTAAAAAATATATCTTATTGGTTTTTTACAGAGAGGAAGGGAGAAGGATAGTTAGAAACATCGACGAGAGAGAAACATCCATCAGCTGCCTCCTGCATACCCCCTACTGGGGATGTGCCTGCAACCAAGGCACATGCCCTTGACTCTGGAATCGAACCCGGGACTCTTCAGTCTGAAGGCCGACGCTCTATCCACTGAGCAACACCGGTTAGAGCCTCTCTCTGCTTTGGTGTCTAATCTGTAACCAGGGGCTGATGGTTATCGCTGCCGGGTGGGGCTGATGATACATTGTATCTGTGAACGGAGGGATACAAACTTGCAGCCACTCCAGACAGGTGGTTGAGTCGTTCGAAGTCTCACAGCTGGGATTCGGAGCTCCGCATTTGGGCTCAGGGGCTCCCTGAATCCTGGGCAGGCAGAGCACCCCGCCCCCTTCATCCCCTCCCCCCCACAGTTTCCCTCCGGGAGAGGAACCTGGACAGACTCTCACCTGCCTGGGGGTCTCGGGGGCCTGGTCCCCGCAGGACACCTGGTGGCCGTTACTGCGAGCAGGACCTGTTCTCCAGCTGGCTGGCCGCCGGGGCTTGTGGGTCTGGAGGCAGAAGTTCCAAAGAGGGGGAGCGGGGGCAGGGCTCTCTTGCACGCCCCCTGCTGGCGGGGAACGGGAACCCCAGCCCGAGGTGCACCTGCCCCAGTGCCACGTGGACTAACGCAGGGTGAAGCTACCTGCATCCCTGGGTCAGGTCAGAGGAGGAGCCGAAACCGGTGTGGCTCAGTGGATAGAGCATTGGCCTGTGGACTCAAGGGTCCCAGGTTCAATTCCGGTCAAGGGCGTGCACCTTGACCATGGGCACATCCCCAGTACGGGTGTGCAGGAGCAGCTGATGGATGTTTCTAACTCTCTCTCCCGCTCCCTTCCTCTCTGTAAAAAAAATCAATAAAATTTATTTTTTTTTAAAAAAAAAAAAATAAGAGGAGGCAAAACCGGTGTGGCTCAGTGGATAGAGCGTCGGCCTGCGGACTGAAAGGTCCTGAGTTCAATTCCGGTCAAGGGCATGGACCTTGGCTGCGGGCACATCCCCTCTAGGGGTGTGCAGGAGGCAGCTGATGGATGCTTCTCTCTCATCGATGTTTCTAACTCTCTCCCACTTTCCCTTCCTCTCTGTAAAAAATCAATAAAATAAAATTAAAAAGAGGAGGAGCTGGCGTCCTATTGAAGGTGGTGCTCGCAGGAGACACAGCTCGCCGTTTGCTCAGCCTGTCCCACCAGCGGCACAGGGACTGAGACACACATCGGGGCCCCACCACTCAGGGCCGGAGAAGCTGGCCCTGAGCCAGAGATGGGCCCGTGGACCGGCCCAAGCCCGATTCCGCACCTCGGGGCCGCCTCCCGTGTCCCATCACTTCGGAGCCCGGCAGGACACGCGTGTGTCCCCCCCGTGCTCCTGCCACCAACATGCAGGTCCCCCCGTAGCCCGTGCCCCCCCCCCCGCCGTGCTCCTGCCACCAACATGCAGGTCCCCCCGGAGCCCGTGCCACCCAGCGTGCTGCCACGAGGGGGGTCCGTCTCTTTGGGGACCCCTGAGCGAGGGGGCGAAGGCACTACGTGTCGACCTCACAGGAGACAGAGCAAGCCTGGGCTCCCGGCTCCATGTCCAGAGGCCCCGGTGTCCGGCCAGCGGTGTCCGCACTGGCCCCGCCGCTCACACCCTTCTGCGGCCGGCCGGCCGGCCGGCGGTCAGCGTGGGTCTTTGCGGCGGCAAGGCGCTCGCGGGCTCCCGGGGGCCCAGGGTGCAGAGCAGGGGCAGCGTCCGGGCTCCTGGGCTGAGGGCCCGCAGGCCGCTGAGTCCTCCCGGAAGCTGCCTTGCCCGGAGCTGACCTTGGGCGGCCGCGCAGCAGACACAGAGGGTGCCAGACGCTGCGAGGACTGCGATCGATCAGGCCTGCAGGGAGGCGGCGGCGGAGTCGTAAATGCTTATTAATGGCCTGCGACGCGGGGGATGCTGGGCTTCTGGCAGGAAGAGAAGGGCGGGGAGGGAGTTACAGAGCCAGAATCCACAGCCTCCGCCCCGAGGTGGCCGGCTGCCCTGCCCGGCTGCGGGTCGGAATCAAGGGTGGTGGGGGGAGGAAGCTCTTATTACTATTTTTTAAAATATATATTTTTATTGACTGCAGAGAGGAAGGCAGAGGGAGAGAAAGAAACATTGAGAATGAGAGAATCATGGATCGACTGCCCCCTGCGCCCCCGCTCCTGGTGGGGATCCAGCCTGCAACCCGGGCCTGTGCCCTGACCGGGAATTGAACCCTGACCTCCTGGTTCCTAGGTGGATGCTCAACCCCTGAGCCAAGCCTGCAGGTCCCTTTGACTTTGGGGCCTGAGACTAAAGGCTCTCAGGGACCAGGGCCTCTAGGGACCTGCCTCCCGCTGCGGTTACCCGGATGCAGTGAGGGGCGAGGGTGGGGGGCGGATTGCGCGCAGGGCCGGATCTATTTAGCAGCATGCGCGCCGCAGGCTACGGGTCCGCCCCATCGCCCATCAGCGGGCGGAGAATCCCCATGGCTCCTATTGACCATGTCTGTGCTCGGACCGGCCTGGAGGCCACCTGGGAACTGTTTGCAAAGCCCGCAGGGTGTTCAGTCCTAAGTGCTGGGAGGAGAGGGAAGGCCCCTGGGCTGGGAGCGCCCCACCTGGCGGGGGACGCGGGGACAGCACCTCCTCTCCCTCCCCTCCCCCCCCCTGCATCCCATGCCCCACCTCCCCGAGGAGTGCGGGCAGGGGCCCCGCAGGTCACCCACGGCTCTGCCTCCGGGGAGCCCCTCTCTGCCGGGAAGGGCGCTGAGACCCACGGTGGCCAGGGCTGTGTGGAGGCTGATGGGTCTGCCCTGCTCCCTCTCTCTCTCTCTCTCTCTCTCTCTCTCTCTCTCTCTGTCTGCACTGGGGACGGTCAGGGAAGGGGCTGGTGCGCATGGCCTGGGTGCGTTACGGTTTCGAGTTGGTTACATGTTGTGAGGGTGGGGGGTTCGGTCACCTCTTTAGCAGCCCAGCACCCGCCGGTCCCCTTGTAGGTTTATTATTGTTGTTGTTGTTGTTGTTGAGAGACACACGGCAGTGAGAGACATATGACAGGTTGCCTCCTCGCGTGCAGAGTTAAACCTGCAACCCAGGTCAGTGCCCTTGACTGGACTCGAACCCTGGACCCTTCAGTCCGTGGGCCATCGCTCTAGCCCCTGAGCCACATGGCTAGGGCTCCCCTTGTAAGTTTAGCTGCCCGGGGCCTTCACCCAGAGGCTGTGGCCCCCCCCGGCGCCCCCAAATCCTCATGCCGAAGGCGCAGCCCCAGCTCCAGGGGGACCTTCTTTGGAAGCTGGGGCCGCCACTGGGGGGCGCTGACAGCCTCCTATCCACGGGCTTGAGGTCTGGTCCCAGGTGGCAGCAATGAGGGGCCGAGGCGGGGAGGGGCGCCCTGGTGGAGGAGCCACCGCGGGCCCAGTCTCTCCCCTTTCCCTCCTCCCCTTTGGGCACAGGCTGCGGGCAGGGACGGCCTCCTCCACATCCCTGACTGTCCTGGGGACACACCGCTGCCCCACCCGCCCCCCAGAGACGTGGCCAGGAGAATTATTCCCCCGGTTTAAGAAAAGGGGCGGGGCTTCAGCTCTGGGCCCGGGGTGGGGGCAATCCGGGTGTCCTGCCTGGAGGAGGCGGCAGCAAACCCGCTGTCTTCCGTCAGGGACGCTCCGGTGGGAGCGCCCTTTGGCTGGAGTGTCTGAATGTTACAGAGGCTCCCACATCCAGATTCTATTTTATTTTTGGGGGGTGAAATGGGGGTGAAATGCTCGATATTGGCTCGTCCTTTCTAAAATTCACAGCGAAGGCCCGGAAGGGACCGACGTCCTGCGCAGTGACTCCCCTCGCCCCCCCCCCCCCCCGGCTGCAGGTGCAGAGCGCAGGCCCGGGCCTGCCCCGTCACAGATGGGCACACAGTAGGCGGGCAGGCAGCGCCCCCGTTCGCACTGGAGGGCCTTGGGCGCAGCTGCCTGTTCTGTGGCGCCGCCGGGGCCGCGCTGCCAGAGGAACCTGAGGTCTGGGTCTCGGCCCGGACCAGCCCCGGGCCAGGGGCACACAGGAAGCCGCCCTCTGAGAGGGCGCCAGAGCCCAAGGCAGGACAGCGCCATCCCTGCCGGCCGGGGGAGGCCGGGCCGCCCGCCGTGGCTCTCCGCCGTGGCTCTCCGAGCCCTGTCCCTCAGCCGGCGCGGAGCGGAGCCCCGGGACTGACCCGAGAGCCCGCAGGTCCCGCTGGAGAGACCCGGGGCGGGAGGATGCGGCCTGTCACCCGCCTCGCGGAGCCGGCGCGGGGTAATTGCATTGCGCGCCGGGACCCTCCGGCCGGGAGGTCGGGCCGCGGAAGCCGCAGCACGGCCACCCTGGGAGCCGCCTGCCCGGCGCCGGCCCACAGGGGCAGCCGCAAACCTCGGGGGCGGACTCGCCTGCCAGCCGGAGGGTTTGTAAATAAAACACGGGAGCCCTGCCACCTGCCCCATACTCTCTTCCTGTTCCCAGATGGGGGGAAAGCACGTGGGTGAGCCGGAGGAGCAGGGGACCAGGGCGCCCAAAGGGGCCACAGGGAGCCCCCAGGCGGAGGAGTGAGGCAGCTGGGGGAGGGGCTGTGGCTGCGGCGGGGTGGGGGGGAGCTAAGGGGCAAGCCCAGAGCTCAGCTACAGGCAGAGCGCGAGGGAGATGGGGGGGGGGGGCGGGAGGGAGATGGGGGGTCAGGGAGGGAGATGAGGGGGGGAGGGAGATGGAGGGTCAGGGAGGGAGATGGGGGGGCGGGGAGGGAGACTCACATAGAGACACTAAGGAGAGGCAGGGGTAACTAGAGAGGGAATTGGAGAGAGCCAGCGACAGAGGAGACGGAGGGAGACAGCACTGGTGTGAGGTGGCCTGCTCTGCTGCGTCCCCCCCACCTTCGCCCGCCGAGTCCCTCTCCCCTCGGTGGGCACAGGCCTCGCCTCTGAGGGGCGCACAGGCGCCCGGGCCACCCCAGTCTCGCAGACGCACAGGCGCTGTGGTTGCCCGCCGGCTCTCCGAGGCCACGGGCCGTCCATTCTGCCCGTGGGCAGCGGGCACAGGCTCCTGCCCGACCGCCCTGCACGCCCAGAGTCCCGGCCCTCCTCCCCCTGCCCACGCCCAGGGAAGCCCGTGTCCACAGCCCCGGCCGGGGTCCCGCGTCCCTGTCCGACATCGCTGTCCGCCTCTCCCTTCCGGGAATTTTGGATCCAGGTCAGCATGGATCCCCGCGACCACTGTCCACGCTCAGACCAGGTCCTTCCGGGGCAGCCGGCCTGCAGTGCGGCCGGGGGCTTCCTCTGGGACCCCCACCTGGGAGCCCGCAGGGACCCCGGGAGACCGGTGCATGCTGGGAGCTGCCCGCGGCGCGCAGGGACCGGCCCCTGGAGCGGCGTGGGGCCGGAGGGCGCCTCTGAGCACGGTGCAGCTGCTGCAGGGAAACCTCGGTTCTCGGGGTCCGAGTGAGGTCTGGGCCCGCGCCCCGGCGGGCAGGAGAGGACGCTCTGTCCGTCTGTGTGTCTGTGTGTCCTGGGCGCCGGCTACGAAGGTGCTGTGGCCTCCACGCGCCCTGGGGCGCCTCTGCCTGGCTCTGCCGACCCCCCCGCCCCGCTGGCCCTGCCTTCGGGAGATCATGGCCCCTGACCTCGCCTCCCAAGGCCGGCGGGGCCCCCCTCCTAGCAAAACGTGCCCCCCGGGTCCCGCCACCCACGTCCTCAGCGACCCCTTCCGCTCGGCCCCAGGTCAGCGTCCCGCCCTCGTCCACACACGGAGCGGTGGACCCGCGCGGATTTCACATCCGATCCCCTGATGAGAGGGGGCGAGGGGGCGCTCGTCCCTGGAGGCTCCCAGACGCTCAGAGATCCGGGGTTTCAACCATCCCGCCACGCCTGCGCCTCACCGCGGCCGGACGATGGACGGGGGGACCCGGGCGTCCGGAGGGACCAGGCCTCTGGGCAGCGTGGCCTGGGTCTGGTCCTGTGGGTCCTTCCTCCCGCTGGCGGGGCACCCCGGCCGCCCGCCCGTCCCCCCCTTAAAGGCGAAAAGGTGAGTGAGAACCGCTGTCCGCGCGCGCGCACCTGCGTGTGGGCTACGCGTCCTCCCAGAGGATCCCGTCCACGCGGCCGCCTGCGTCCCGCTCCGCAGCGTCCAGGGCCCGGCAGACCCAGGCCGCGCCTTCCTCGCCGCCCGTCCCCGGGGCGCCCGCGGGACCCCTGTCCTCCGGGGAGGCGACGGAGGAGAAGGTGGCGAAGGTCACCCTCCTCCTCTTGGACGTGGGGGACGCGGGCGGCCCGCTCTCCCCGTCGTCGCCCCCGTGGGTGCCGCCCGCGGGCCCGGGCCCGCCCCGCAGCGGCCCGTTGGCGCTGTCCAGGGTGCTGAGCAGGAGCCGGCTCTCCTCGGCGTCCAGGCCCCTGTCCGCCGTGCTGACCAGCGGCGCGTCCGGGGCGAAGGGGAGGCGGCTGTCCAGCAGCTCCGCGCCCGGACCCAGCCCCACCCAGTCGTGCGCGTGGCTCAGCCCCTCCTGCTCCTCCAGCGGCAGCTGCTTGCGCCGCCGGAACTTGAGGGCGAAGGCGGCGCAGTTGGCCAGGAAGACCAGGATGGCCAGGCAGAAGGCGGCCAGCAGCGCGTACATGCCGATCTCCAGGTCGCCCAGCCCCTTGGAGGCCTGCGCCGGGTCGCTCGCGTCCGTGTTCGTGTCGCCGTGGCTCCCGGGGGGCTGGGCCTGGGCCGGGGAGCCGGAGAGGTGGGTGGGGGCGGTCTGTAGGCTGCCCAGGCCCTCCGAGAGGCCCTCCCAGCCCTGGTCCCTCCGCAAGGCCCACCGCTCCGTGGTCGCCGGCCCTCTCCCTCCTGCGGGGCCCACGGAGGCAGACGCGCTGCCGGGCGCCTGGCCCCCCGGCCCGTCCGGCTCCTGAGGGGGCCCGCGGAGCCCCCTGTCCGCCTGTCCGTGGTTGTCCAGGGGCACGCCGGCCCCCGTGTGTCCGCCGCGGCTGGCGTTGGGGCGGACGGCGTCCGTCTGGCCGAAGTTCACCCGGACGGCGGCGGTGCCCGCGGCCAGCACGCCCCTCCGCGTGGCCCTCTGGCAGGACTCGCTGACAGACAGCTCCACCCGGACCAGCGCGCCCTGGCCCTCGGACTCCGCGACGACCACGGGCCACTGGGCGCCGGCGTCTTGGCGGATGGAGACCACGCGCGAGTCCGCGGAGGTGGCCGTCAGCGCGAAGTCTCCCGCCGCGTAGATGTCCAGCGGCGAGACGGCCCCGTCGCTGAACTGCAGCCAGCAGCTGAGGGCCGCCTCCTGGGGGAAGGCAGGCCGTCAGCTGGGCCAGGGCTCCGCGGGCACCGCGTCTCACACACACACACACACACACACACCCCCCACACCTATACACACACACACACACACCCCACACACCACACACACACACACACCCCACCCCCCCACACACACACCACCTATACACACACACACACACACACCACCTATACATACACACACCCCACACACCACACACACACACCACATACACCCCACACCTATACACACACACACACACACACCCCACACACCACACACACACACACCACACACCTATACACACAGACACACACACACACACACACACACACCACACCTATACACACACCACACACACACACCACATACACCCCACACCTATACACACACACACACACCACCTATACACCACACCTATACACACACACCCCACACCTATACATACACACACACACACCCCACACCCTCCCCCACACACACACACCACACCTATACACACACACCACACCTATACACACACACCACACCTATACACACACACCACACCTATACACACACCCCACACCTATACATACACACACACACACACCACACCTATACACACACACACACACACACCACACCTATACATACACACACACATACACACACCCACACCACACACCCCCACAACCACCTACACACACACACACCCCACACCCTCCCCCCACACACACACACCACACCTATACACACACACACAAACACGCGCGCACGCGCGCACGGTGCACAGCCACCCTGACAGCAAGGGGAAGGTGTGAGCTGCGCAGAAGCAGATGTAAGAGCAGGAAGGAAAGTCCACTCCCACACGAGGTCACTGAACTGGCAGCGACGGCCCGGGGCCCCGGGGACACCCCACACCATGAGGCCACCACCTGCGTGCACAGGGAGGGCCACCCAAACTCCATGTTCCCCAGGAGGCAATGTCTCACCTCTGAGGAGAGGGCTCTCACGTGTGCAAACCCCGTTAACTGTGTGACCCCACCTGCTCTCTGACCCCACCTGCTCTCTGACCTCACCTGGGCTTGACCTCACCTGGGGAATGACCTCATCTGGGCGTGACCTCACCTGGGGATGACGTCACCTGGGGGTGACCTCACCTGGGGGTGACCTGCCCATGGACCCCCTCGGCGTCCTGCCCCGGTACCTGGTGGGGCCGCTGCAGCAGCTCCTGGGCGGTGGCCGTGGCGAGGATGGCTCTGTTGCTGCCCGGGCTGAGCTGCAGGGAGAGAGCCAGGCCGGCCACCACCTGCACCCCCAGGTCCGTGACGGCCACCTTCTCGTCCAGCACGCTGATGGTCTTCTCCGCCAGGATGGCGTCCGACAGGGGCGACAGGACCTGGGAGGGGAAGCCGTGGAGGGAGGAGCCTCTGGCCCCGCAGCTGCCCAGCGGCCGGAGGACGGGGCGGGGCCCAGGGGATCGGCGCTTTCTGGGGTCTTCTCCCCCAAACCGCACCCGCCCGGGACACGCCCCGTCTTTGTGAATAACAGCGAGATGGGGGGACTGGACGGGGACATGCCCCCCCACCAGGGGAGAACCTGCCCATGAAGGAGGGGGGCCCAGCGGCGGGGCTCAGTGGCTGAGCATCCCACGCACCAGGAGGCCAGGGTTCCATTCCCCACCGCAGGCCCTGCTGCAGGCTCAGTCCCCGGCAGGGGGCGTGCAGGAGGCTCGATGTTTCTCCCTCATTGTTCTCGCTCTCTGTCTCTCTCTCTCTCTCTCCAATACAAACGTAATACTTAAAACACAGACAAGGGAGAAGCGCCCTGGCCCGGGGGGACGTCTCACCTGCAGGGTGGTCATGCCGAGCTCCTGGCCCACCAGCACCTGCCCGCCCTGCAGCCGGGCGATGCGAGGCTCCTCCACCTGCATGAACTCCCGCACCAGCTCCGTGACGTCCACCTGCCAGTCGGAGCCCAGCAGGTGGGCCAGGGGGCCCCCAGGCTCAGCCGGTTCGGCCACGAACTGAGTCAGGACGCGCACCATGGCGTGTTGGTACTGCAGGGCGCAGCCCCGGCCCCGCCTCTCCTCCTCTTCCTCCTCCTCGCTGTCCCGAGCTGGCCTGGCAAAGGGTCCGCTCAGTTTAGTGGGTCCGGACTCCGTGGGCCAGTGGTCAGGGCTGCGTGAAGGGCGGGGCTGTGTGTGGGCGGGGCTGTGAAGGGGCGGAGCTGTGTGTGGGCGGAGCTGCATGAGGCGAGGCTGTGCCTGGGGGCGGGGCTGTATGGAGGGCGGGGCCGCATGGAGGGCGGGGCTTGCGTGAGGGCGGGGCTTGTGTGGGTGGGGCTGTGGGGACGGGCTGTAGGGGGCGATCTGTGCCTGGGGCAGGTCTGTGTGTGGGCGGGGCTGTGCAGGGGGTGGGGCGGTGTGGAGGGCGGGGCTGTGGGGCTGAGGAGCTTGTGTGGAAGGTGGAGGGACTCAGTGGCGCCCGCTGTCCCCCTCCGCCTGCTCCCATCGGCCCCTAGCACTGACTTGGGGTCCTGACGGGGCCCACCTGCTGTTGGGGACGACGGGCACCCTCCAGCCCTTGATCTGGTTGAGCTCGGGGTCCGAGACCTCGATGTGCAGCGGCAGGCGGGGCGCCCACACGGTGAGGTGCAGGGGCGCGCTCAGGTGCTGGTAGGCGAAGGTCACCACGGCGTCCACCTGCCCCTTCATCTCCCTCCCGTTCACGAAGACCTGGTCGCAGCGGTCAGACACCTGGGGGGTGGGGGGGTGCGGGAGGCCGTGGGTCCCCGTCCCGCGGCCACGGCCACGGCCCACGGCCACGAGGGAAGGCGCTGCTGTGGTCTGTCCTGGGGCCTGTCCGCAGGGAGCCGCCGCGGGGCGGGGCCGGGCCCCAGCACATCCTGGCGGACAGACAGCGAAGTGGTCCCCGCGGGAGCCGCGGGCAGAACACCTGTCCAGGCCCCACCCTCCTCCTCCAGCCCCTGGCCACCCGCTCATTCCCGGGTTCAAGGTTCCAACCCGGGGAGGAGGTGGAGAAACACAAGGTCTGGGGAGCCCCTGAGACCGGCTCCTCCCCTCTGTACCACTATGACCAGCTGTGGTCAGGCCGGCGCGGCTCAGGGGTGAGCATCGTCCTAGGAACCAGGCGGTCAGGGTTCCGTTCCCGTGAGGGCACAGGCCCGGGTGGCGGGCTCGGTCCCCGGTGAGGGGCGTGCAGGGGGCAGCCGGTCCGTGATTCTCTCTCCTCGTGGCTGTTTCTCTCTCCCTTCCTCTCGGAAACAAACCTGAACATCTCTTAAAGGAACAGGCCCGGTGTGGGAGCCGACGGTGGGAGGGGCCGTCCACCCCAGCTCCCCGCCCGCCCCAGGCCCGAGCGGGAACCGCGGCCGGCGTTTCCGGCTCCGACGCGCCCGCCGGCGCTTGTGAGAATTTAACGCCATCCCCTTCTGCGCGAATGTCGCACGAGTGTAAATCGTCGTTACATGTCGCCGACACTTGTGGGGAGATTCATGTTCTCGCGGTCTGCTCTTTTTTTTCTTTTTGAGCTAGAGCTAAGGATATTGAAATGCGTCCCGCCCTCCCCCCGCATCACCGCAGCCTCCGCGGATATTTATGGGCGTCCGTCTCGGCGTCGCCGCTTCGGAACCAGTTTTTACTGGGGCCAAAGGAGTGACGGCACAGACGTGCGGCGAGGGATGCCGGCTGCGAGGCACCTGGTGCTGCGCCCACGGCCCCGCCTGGCACCTGCTCGGACGCCTCGCCCGCCGAATCCTCGCAGGGAGTCTGGTGGGAGGCACCGTGACCCCATTTTCCAGACGGCAAACTGAGGCACAAGGTCCCTCCCTGTCAGGGACGTGTCCCGCCGGCTAAGGAACGAGGCAGCTTTGCCTCCCTCCGTGGCGTCTGCATACATTTGTGTGTATACGAGAGGGTGTTTCTAGCTCTCTCTCCCTCTCAGCTCCTCTCTGAGGTCAATAGAATAGCCTCCTAGTGAATAAAGAGGTAATATGCAAATCACCCATCATGCCCTCTCACAAGATGGCCTCCCCCATGTGGTCAAAGATGGCTGCCACAAGATGGCCGGCAGGGGTGGGTAGTTTTGGGCCATGAGGCCAGCAAGGGAGGGTAATTGGTGTGTGTGTGGGGAACCAGGCCTGCAGGGGAGGGTTAGGGTAGGGTTAGGGTTAGGGTTAGGGTTAGGGTAGGGTTAAGGGTAGGATTAGGGCAGGGTTTGGGTTAGGGCAGGGTTAGGGTAGGGTTAAGGGTTAGGGTAGGGTTAGGGCAGGGTTTGGGTAGTGTTAAGGGTAGGGGTAGGGGTAGGGGTTAGGGTCAGGGGTAGGGATAGGGTTAGGGTTAGGGTTAGGGTAGGGTTAGTATAGGGTTAGGGTTAGGGTTAGGGTTAGGGTAGGGGTAGGGGTTAGGGTCAGGGGTAGGGATAGGGTTAGGGTTAGGGTTAGGGTTAGGGTAGGGTTAAGGGTAGGATTAGGGCAGGGTTTGGGTTAGGGCAGGGTTAGGGTAGGGTTAAGGGTTAGGGCAGGGTTTGGGTAGTGTTAAGGGTAGGGGTAGGGGTAGGGGTTAGGGTCAGGGGTAGGGATAGGGTTAGGGTTAGGGTTAAGGGTTAGGGTAGGGTTAGTATAGGGTTAGGGTTAGGGTTAGGGCAGGGTTTGGGTAGGGTTAAGGGTAGGTTAGGTTTAGGGTTAGGGGTTAGAGTTAGGGTAGGGTTAAGGGTAGGGTTAGGGTCAGGGTCAGGGTCAGGGTCACGGCTCCGCGCGTACAGGGCGGCGGCACTTGCCTTGACGACGCCCTCGTCGGACGAGCGGCACTCCACGGCCCGCGGCAGGAGGGTGACGGTGCCGTCCTGCTCCACCGAGACCACCTTCACCGGCACGGCCACCGCCCGCCCCGTGAGGCCCGCCGTGTTCAGGATCTCCGCCTCCTGGAAGAGCAAGCAGGGACCGGCCGTGAGCCCTGACCCCGCCCTGAACCCTGACCCCGCCCTGAACCCTGACCCCGCCCTGAACCCTGACCCCCGCCGTGAACCCTGACCCCGCCATGAACCCTGACCTCGCCATGAACCCTGACCCCGCCATGAACCCTGACCCCGCCCTGAACCCTGACCCCGCCCTGAACCCTGACCCTCGTCATGAACCCTGACCCCCATCATGAACCCTGACCCCGCCATGAACCCTAACCCCGGTTCCTGGTCCGGTGCTCCGTCACTGAGCCCTGCCCGCCGGCGCTCTCCCTTCCGCCGGGAACGGAGCGGCCTAACCAGGTGACAGCGCCCGCGGGGGCAGGTGACACGGAGCGAGGCCGGTCACAAATGCACACGAGGTCACCCCCCCCCCCCGTGGCCACCGGTTCCATCAGCCACTTCCTGTGCGGCTGACGATGCCCGAGGGTCCCCGTGACCCTGCGGAACGTGCCATCAGACACCTCGTGGGACGTTAGGGTTCAACAGCGCCCCCTGGTGTTCCGGGAGGACAGGTGACCCCTGGCCCCTCACGGGGCCACTTTCTCTCACCTCAGCCGGTATGACTAGGTTCTAGATTGGAGTTCTCTCCCTCTCTTCTCTCTCTCTCTCTCTCTCTCCTCCTCCTCTCTCTCTCCCTCTCTCACTCTCTCTCTCTCTCTCTCTCTCTCTCTCTCTCCTCCTCTCTCTCTCCCTCTCTCCCTCTCTCACTCTCTCCCTCTCTCTCTCTTCCTCTCTTTCTCTCTCTCTTTTTTAAATTTATTGATTAAGGTATCACATATCTGTGGAGTCCTCCTTCGGCGACTGATCATTTTCACAGACATTCCTCTCCTCCGGAGACAGCGCGCTGACCCCGAGTGGCTGAAAGGTGTGAGAGTCACTGACCGCCGCCTCCCGCACGCCCCCTGCTGGGACGGAGCCGGCCACCCGGGCCTGTGCCCTGACCGGGATCGAACCTGGTTTCCAACTGGATGCTCAGCCCCTGAGCCCCGCCCGCCGGGCTGTGCGCCTTTTCAGAACACGCCGCTCCTCCCTCCTGTCTGGAACGGCAGGCCCCGAGCCCCGTGCCCGTGACGAGCGACAAGCACGCGTGTGCGTGCCCTCGGCGTGTGCGTGCCCTCGGCGTGTGCGTGCCCTCGGCGTGTGCGTGCTCCAGGACCGCGCTGACACGGCGCTGACACGCAGCGGTGCCCCCGCCCGCCCGTCCCGCGGCCGGAGTGAGTGAGCGGCGTGGGCGTGTGGGGGCGTCTGCACGTCCTGGGTGTTTTCTCTTTGGGTGAAATTTTTTTAAAAAATATATATTTTATTGATTTTTTACAGAGAGGAAGGGAGAGGGATAGAGAGCCAGAAACACCGATAAGAGAGAACCGTCGACCAGCTGCCTCCTGCACCCCCCTCCCCCACACTGGGGATGATGTGCCCGCCACCAAGGTCCATGCCCCTTGACCGGAATCGAACCCGGGACCCTTCCGTCCACAGGCCGACGCTCTATCCACTGAGCCACACCGGTTTCGGCGGTGTTTGCTTTTTGAAACCGGGGTGTGGAGGGGGGTGTCCTGCCTGTCTCTTCCCCTACATGGCTGCCCCCCCTTTCCTGTCACCACAGCACAGGCATGTCCAATTGTCAAAGGAGACAGAACCGCCCCCCGGCGGGGAGCAGCCGGGAGCCGCCGGCTTCCCGTGCACGAAAATGAGAAATTAATTCCGCTGGACCGGAACCGACATCAAAGGGCTGCTCCCCCTGCATCGGAGCGGAGTGTGTGGGCCCAGGAGGGGGTGTCCTCTTGGTTCGCGCCCCCTCACTCCCCCCCCCGCCCCGCAGAGGGACTGCTGGGTGCCGAACCCTCTCCTGACCCGAGGCCTCAGCCGGGAGCCCGGTCTGATTATCTATGCCGGCAGCCGGCAGCGCCTCGGACCCGGGCCCCGGAGGGTCCCGGAGTCACTGCGCGCAGGCTCGCCCCGGCGGAATACAGGCTGAGCTTTTCTCTCCTCCGCCAGACAGCGTCTTAATTATGTTGTCCTCGGGCTGCTGCGAGGGCGGCTTTGCGTGCCTGGAGTTCACGCTAATGAGGAGGAGGGAGGGATGCGTGAAGAGGCGGGGGCGGGGGCGGCCCCGGGGCGTTCAGCGGACGCGGTCGCCCCGCGGTGACCCCGCCCAGCACGCCCGGTCAGGGACGTGCTCTGTCTGTCCTCGCCTCCTGGGGGCGGGGTGACCGGTGCCTCCCCGCAGGGGCAGGTCGGTGTGGTGGCCGCTCCCCGGCCGCAGCCTGTCCGTCTCGGCGGTCAGGGCCGCGTCCCCGGGGTCCCAGGCGGGCTGGCCCCTGAGGCTGGCCCCTGACCCCGCTGAGTCGGGCGGGGAGGGGTCCCGGGGGCTCGGCGGGAAGGGAAACCCTGCCAGGCCCTGCCGCGGGGCCGCTCAGGGACACGGACCCCTTGCCCGGTGAAGCCGGAGGAGCGTGTGTCCAGCAGAGCAGCGGTGACCAGGGCGTGCGGGGGCCACCCCCCCCCCAGATCTCCCCCAGCAGCTTGGTCCCCTCCCCGGAGCACCCAGGCGCCCGCCCGCCTCTCCGCGGGGCTCCTCCGCCACGGGCTTCGCTCTCAGCGCCCCGAACCGTAACCGGCGCCGTGGGTGCCCTGGGCCGCAGACAGGACCTCGGGCGCCATCATTCAGGTGTCCTTCCGGGTCCCCACAGCGCACCCCAGTGTCCCGTCCCGTCAGCACCATGGACAGTGCGCTGCCATTTCCTCCCTCCACCTCCACTGCTGTCACCTAGTCAGCCCCGTGTCCCGGGGCCACGGGACCCCGCCTGCTCCTGCTCCCCGAGCCCACTGCCTGCCTGGGCACCCGGGGGTGCCAGCCCCAGGGGCGGGGCTTGTGCTGCCCACGCTCAGCCCAGTGCTGACTATGGCACCTGCAGCTCTGACGTCAGCACGGCACGTGCGTCACGCCCAGCCCAGGGCTGAATACAAAGCACCTGCAGTTATGACATCAGCACGGCATGTGCCTCATGCCCGGCCCAGGGCTGACTGCAGGGCACCTGCAGCTCTGACGTCAGCACGTCACGTGCGTCACGCCCAGGGCTCCCCGGCGCCCCCTGGAGTCGGCGTGAGGCCCTTTCCACCACTTCCGTGTCAGCAGGTCACCCGCCTGCGGCCGTGTCCCCGCGGACCCTCCGTTCACCGGGAAGCTCAGGTCGCCCCGCTCCCGCTGGCGTCTCCAGGAGACACATCCGGGCTCGCCGTGACGGGCAGAGCGGGCGCCTTGAAAAGCCTCCGTTTCTCCGACGGGTGATGGATCACGACCTGCGGCCCATCCGTCCGTCCGGCCCCACAGCATCCGTCCAGCTTTACAACTTCCTCTCCGGATCGCAGCCCATTTCGCTGAAGACACGTCCCCTCTTCTCCGAATCCCTGTGGCAGGCTGGCCGCACCCGGGCCACAAACGCATGACGAGTGCCAGGAGCGGCGATGGAATAGGCGTGTTTTTTTTAAATTTATTGATTTTTTTACAGGGAGGGAGAGAGAGAATTACTGTAGAAACATCGATGAGAGAGAAACATCCATCAGCTGCCTCCTGCACACCCCCCACTGGGGAAGTGCCCGCAACCAAGGTCCATGCCCTTGACCGGAATCGAACCCGAGACCCTTCAGTCCGCAGGCCGAGGCTCTATCCACGGAGCCACACCGACAAGGGCTGAAAGAGGTTTTTCATCCCAGACAGACCCTACAAGGACAGCGCTTAGGGTGGGCGAGCAGAATAGTTTTTATTCACAGTGGCAGTGGGTGTGGGGGAAGCCCATTGCGGGGCCCTGTGTGAGCAGGCAGAAACGCCGTGGAATATTCTGGAAAGATGGTCTCTGTGTCGCCCGAAAAGGCTCTGCGGACGCCTGCCGCGGCTCAGGTCCATTACGCGGGCGCAGTCATTAGTGGGCCGGAGGACCTCGTTAGACCACATTAAGTGTGTGTTTAAGCTGTAGTGGAGACACTTGATGTTAATGACATGCTCGGTCCAATTAAGACTCAAATTGATGGCCACTCTCGCTTTCCTTGAGAGCGGAACTGGGTACTGAGTTCCTTTCCCCCCCTCCTCCGCCAAAGAACAGTCCTGGCCAGGCTACGCACCTCACAGCTGCTTCGTTAGGTGTTATGTGCGTAAAACAGAGTCACTATTTTATTTACACCTCGATGAGTTTGAATGAATTTAGATGGTTGTGTCGACATCCCATCCGCTCCTCGCAGCCCGCCCTGCCCGCTGCCCGCCTGTGGCTTGTGGCTCTCGACCCCTCACCCTTCCCGGACAAGGCGGGTTCGGTGTGACCAGATGCTGTGAGCTGCTTCTGCACGGCTGTCCCTGAGGAAAGCTGGCCTGCCGTGCCCCATCTTTAAGAATTTACACAGACAGCCCTGGCCTGTGTGGCTCGGTGGGTGGAGCATCGGCCTGCAGACGGAAGGGTCCCAGGTTGGATTCCCGGTCAAGGGCACAGGCCCGGGTTGCCGGCTCTCATCATTGATGTTTCTACCTCTCTCTCCCTCTCCCTGCCTTTCATATTTTATAAAAATATAAAAATATTTTTTAAAAAAGAAAGAGAGAGAGAGAGAGAGATGGCGGACGGCCCGTGTCCCCGCGGAGACCGGGCAGGCTGCCGGCGAGGGTGTCAGGGCCGAGGCCTCGGTGCTGGGCGCGGGAGAACCGTCGCGGTGCGCGCTCGCCGGAGCCCGAGGCTCGCCCGCGGCTGGAGGAAGCGTTTCTCGGGAGCCTGTTCTGTCTGCCGCTCAGCCGCCATCAAAGGATGAGAACCCCCGGGCGCTGTGGTTTTCTCAGCCTCTTTTCTCCGCCGGGAGAGTCTTTTAATGCGTCCTGAGCAGCCCCTTCCCGGTCCCTCAGATCGCCGCCAGCCAATCCGAGCCGCCGCCCGGGGGGTCCCTGAGCCGCTCCCCTGGGGCGTGAGCGCGCTCTGCCCACTGGTGCTCGTTAGTCCCGTGGGGGGGGGGTCTGTGTGTCTGAGCCCAGAGCGTGGGGGGGGGTATTTTAAAGGGTGACAGTAGCCCTGGCAGGTGTGGCTCGGTGGATAGAATATCAGCATCGGCTTGCGGACTGAAGGGTCCCAGGTTGGATTCCCGGTCAGGGCACAGGCCCGGGTTGCGGGCTCCATCCCCAGCAGGGGGCGTGCAGGAGGCAGCCGGTCGGTGATTCTCTCTCATCGTGGATGTTCCTCTCTCCCTCTGCCTTCCCCTCGGAAATCAATAAAGATGTATTTTAAAAAACAAATAAAGGACGACATTTACAAGGCGCGTCTGGGCAGCGCGGGCGTCTCCCGCATCGGCATGCTCCCCGCGGGCGATGCCGTCAGCCCGGACGCCGGAGCCAGCCCGCGCCCTGGGTCTGGGACAGAAGGACACAGGTGCCCGCGGCCTCGGAGTCCCCTGTGCTCTGTGCTGTCTGGTCCTTCTTCCCAGAGAGAGGAACCAGCCAGGCCGCGGGCTCAGGGGCTGAGCGCCGACCTAGGAACCAGGAGGCCGGGGTTCGATTCCCGGTCAGGGCACAGGCGCGGGTTGTGGGCTCCATCCCCACCAGTAGGGGGCGCGTAGGAGGCAGCCAATCGTGGGTGTTTCCTCTCTCCCCCTCTCCCTTCCTCTCGGAAATCAATCAATCAATAAATACATATATAAAGACAGGAAACAAAACTGGAGCGCCAGTCACCCTGAGCCATCCCCGGGGCTGTGGGAGGAAGGACAGAAGGACAGACACCCGTCGCCCGGAACAGCTGACGTCCCAAGCGTTCCCGGGAGAGTCCCCGGGCCACACCACTGAGCACAGGGCCGGGCTCCGGTGGCCCCCGTAGTCGCGGCGATGGCTCTCCTCCCTCTCGGTGCTCCCGTTAGGACGCCGGGGCGTCTGTGTGCGGGGGCGGCAGTGTCTCCACGTGGAATCAGAAGAGCTCCCAGCATGCATCGGACCTGAGACCCCAAAGCCGACGGGGGGGGAGAGGGGCGCCCTCTGGGGACATGTCCGCGGAAGGTTCCGGCTCTGATCGCCTCAGCTCAGCTCAGCTCAGCTGCTCCCCGGGCAGCCGCGTCCCCTCGGGCTCTGGGACGTGAACTCATCGGCCTGTGATTCGCCCCGTAAACCCGCCGGTCCCCCACGGACGCGGTGGGGTCTGTGCGAGGGCGGAGGGAGCCCCGGTCCCGTCTCCCTGTGCACAGCAGACATCGCCGGGGGGGGGGGGTCCCCAAAGGGCTCCGTCTGGGGGGACAGTGAGGGCGAGCCCCTCGGGAAGCGGCGGGGCTGCGGCTCGGTCCCGGGACCCTGACCCGCTGTCCTCTCTGAGCCGCACCCCCTCCCGTCCCAGCTCTGCCTCGCGGGGCAAACTGTCTGCAGACCGGCTGCTCCCCCCCCCCTCCAGCCTCGGTTTCCCTCCTGCGTCTCCGGAAGGTGAGTGTCCCGTAGAGCAGTTCCTGCGACCGAGGCGCTGGCCGCGTCCTTAGGGAAGACGGTGACAGCGCCCGCAGCCCATCAGCCCCGAGGCTCAGTGTATGTGTGTGTGTGTGTGTGGGGGGGTGTTGAAAAGATGCACCTTTTTATCTATCTTTCCTTTAAAGCTCTTGGAGAGGAAGGGAGAGGGAGAGAGAAACATCCATGAGGAGAGAGAACCATGGACCGGCTGCCTCCTGCACAGCCCCCGCTGGGGATGGAGCCCACAGCCCAGGCCTGTGCCCTGCAGGAATTGAACCTGAGACCCTTCAGTCCGCAGACGGACGCTCTAACCCCTGAGCACACCGGCCAGGGCGGATTGTGTTTCTTGTCATCCTGTCTAAGAAAAGAGTGATGTGCCAATTGACCATCACCCCAACACACAAGATGGCTGCCCCCTTGTGGACACAAGATGGCTGCCACAAGATGGCGGGCAGGGGAGGGCAGGTGCGGGGGACCCAAGCCTCCAGGGGACGGTGGTTGGGAGGGACCAGGCCTGCAGGGGAGGGTGGCTGGGAGGGACCAGGCCTGCAGGGGAGGGCAGTTGGAGGCAATCAGACTAGCAAGGGAGGGCAGTTGTGGGGGACCCCGGTCTGCAGGGGAGGGCAGTTGTGGGCAACCAGGGAGCATTTGGGCATCCATCAGGCTGGCAGGCAGAAGCAGTCAGGGGCCATCAGGCAGGCAGGCGGGTGTTAGGAGCCAGCAGTCCTGGGTTGTGAGGGGTCCCAGACTGGAGAGGGTGCAGGCTGGGCTGAGGGACACCCCGCCACCCACCCTGTGCAGGAACCTCATGCCCAGACCTCTGGTGGCCTCTAAAGCAGGACTATGCCCTCCCCGTCTCCGCGGCAGGATCTGGAACACCCGCCCCGGTCCGCGCTGAAGGATGACCGGCCTGGCCGGCCCCCCGCGTGGGGGAGGGTCCCGTTCGCGGAGCTGACGGATGTTCCCGGCGTGGACGCGAGCCAGGCCTGGCTCTCGGGAGAAGGATGCGGCGGGGATTGGCCTGCAGACGCCGCTAATTACCTCCCCCATTAGCCGGCGGTAATCGCCGCTTGGTGCCCGTAAGGAAACCCCGCCGGCGCCATAAGGCGGGCGGCCTGTTTAATGGTCTCATTAGGACGCGGCGAGGCAGCCGCAGACAAGGGAGCGAGGAAGCAGCGTGAACGGAGACGCGGACGCAGTTGGTGAGACTGACGTGTGACGGAGGGATGTCCACAGCCCCCATGCGTGCCCCGGCCCGTGTGGCTCCACGGGTAGAGCGTCCGCCTGCAGACAGAAAGGTCCCGGGTTCGATTCCGGTCAAGGGCATGTGCCCGGGTTGCAGGCTCCTGGCCGGCCCGGGCCCCGGTCGGGGCGCCTTCAGGAGTCACGTGATGGATGGGCGTCTCTCTCACGTCGATGTTTCTCTGTGTCTCTCCCTCCCTCCTCCCCTCTCCCGAACAGTCTGCGGGAAGATATCTCCGGGTGAGAATTCACAAAACAAACAGGCAGGCAGCCCCGGCGAGCGAAGCTCTGAGGGACACGCGCCCGCACACACGCTCCCCCGGAGCCCACAGAGCCGGCGGGGGCTGCCGACAGCTCACACCGGCCTCCTGCGGACGGCGAAGCCACCACACAGCGTCTGTCCTTCTCCAAAGCACAGCAAACAGACAAAAACAAAACGAGCCGAAACCGGTGCGGCACGGTGGATAGAGCGTCGGTCTGCGGACTGAAGGGTCCCGGGTTCGATTCCCGTCAAGGGCACATACCTCGGTTGCAGACACAACCCCAGTAAGGGGTGTGCAGGAGGCACCGGATCAATGTTTCTCTCTCGTCGACGTTTCTAACTCTCTGTCCCTCTCCCTTCCTCTCTGTAAAAATCAATAATATGTATATATATATATATATACACTTTTAAATCCCTTTCTGGCCCGGCCAGTATGGCTAGGTGGTGGAGCACTGACCTGTGAACGGGGAGGCCATGGTTAGAGTCCTGATCAGGGCACCATCCCCAGTAGGGGGCGTGCAGGAGGCAGCGGATGGATGTTTCTCTCTCATCGATGTTTCCAGCTCTCTATCCCTCTCCCTTCCCCTCTGTTAAAAAAAAAAAAAAAATCAATAAAATATATATTTTTAAAAAATTAAAAAAGAAAATGAAACGAGCCCTCTTCACAAGAAGCCCGCCTGGAGGCGACCTGGGGGTGACCTTGGGGAGCGCCCGGCCGGCTCCCTCCCCGCGGGGAGCAGGGCTCTCCCCGGAACCGGTCCATCTGGCCGCGGCTCTCGGAGGAAATAAATGAACCGCGTCATGTCGGAGAGACACAGCAGAGCGCGAGGTCACGATCAGGGCTGCCAACCGGCACCGGTTACAGCTCCCCGCGGGCCCTCGGGCACCAGGCCCTCTGTGAATGCCACGGCCAGCCCCGGGCACCAGCGGCCCCGCCCTCAGACCGGCTTCTGCTCGGCCCCGGCCGCCCCTGGGCAAAGCTGCCCCACGTGGGTCCCTCCGGGCCTGGGTGGACAGGGCCCGGCTGAGTCTGCCTGCATCTGCCTCCGGGACCTGCTGGCACACCCGGAGCGCTGGCTGCCATCCCCTCCGGGCGGGGAGATGACGAAGGAAAAACTTCCTCCCCGGGATCGCCCCGTCGGGGAAAGTCCTGCAGCTGAAAAGAGGTGGGGACACGGCTCCACGGCGGAGCATGGCCTCTGAGCCAGGCGGTCCGGGTTCGATTCCCAGTCAGGGCCCAGGCCCGGGCTGCGGGCTCCCTCCCCAGTGGGGGGCGTGCAGGAGGCAGCCGATCCGTGATTCTCTCTCCCCTTAGATATTTCCATTTCTCTCTCCCTCTTCCTCCCTGACATCAATTTAAAAAAAAAGTATTTAAAAAGAATTGGGATCTCCTGTGTAGGGAACCAGGAAGTAGATAGAGGGCAGCTGCGGAGGGCGGGGCTGGGCGGGGCGGGGCGGAGCTTCCCGCCGGAGGCAGAGAAGGTTCTGGAGCTGCGGTGGGCAGGGTGCGGGCACATCTAACGTGAAGGAGCCGCTCCTATCCCCCCGCTCCCCTCCCCTGTCCCCCTCCGGCGCGGGAGCGCACCTGTCATCACCAGGCAGCCATCGCGGCCCCTGTCATCACTGAGACGAACTCCCGGCGACCCCTGGCCCCTGAGGGTCACCCCCGTCAGCGTTCCCAGCGGACACACCGGGCGGGGCCCACGGGTCACGGGAAACGGGCCCGGCGCCGTGAGGTCACACCAGCCGCCCCCCCCCTCGTGCCGCTCCCGCCCGGGGGGAAGGCGGGGCCCACGCTGTGCGGGCTGCCGAGGAGGCGGGAGCCTGGTGTCCGCACAGACACCGCGGTGTGGGCCCCGGGGGCGAGCCCGTCCGTGTGGCACAAACACCCCGAGGCAGACAGACCGACGGCCGGAGCCTCTCGGAGGAGACACACGCACACGGATGACCCGGGAGCGCCAGCAGAAAGGGAGTCCTCACAGGAATAAGACATTTCCCCTGAAATCAATGCACGGAGCGGCCGGATGGTGACGGTCTCTGGAGGCACAATCATCTGGCCGCGCTGTGTGTGTGTGTGTGTGTGTGCGTGTGTGTGTGTGTGCGTGTGTGTGTGTGTGTGTGTGAGTGTGTGTGTGAGTGTGTGTGTGTGTGCGTGTGTGTGTGAGTGTGTGAGTGTGTGTGTGTGCGTGTGTGTGTGTGTGTGTGTGCGTGTGTGTGTGTGTGTGTGAGTGTGTGAGTGTGTGTGTGTGTGAGTGTGTGAGTGTGTGTGTGTGAGTGTGTGAGTGTGTGTGTGTGTGAGTGTGTGTGTGTGTGTGTGTGAGTGTGTGTGTGTGTGTGCGTGTGTGTGTGAGTGTGTGAGTGTGTGTGTGCATGTGTGTGTGTGTGTGTGTGTGTGCGTGTGTGTGTGTGTGTGTGTCACAGGCCCGGTGCATGAATGCGAGCGTGGGCGGGCTCCGGCCAGCCTGGCCGGGGGAGGGGACGTGGGCGGTCGGCCGGCCTGCCTGCTGGTCGAGGGACCATTGGCATAGGAGCCTTTTATTCTATAGGACGGACACGGAGTGGCCAGGTGATTATGGATTCAGAGATCACAATAGTCTGGCTTCTCTTGAAACAACAGGAGATCCTAGGAATTCAGAGCATGGGTTTCCTGCATGCAACCCCTGGCCGTATCTGCCACACCAGGCCACGCCTCCTGCCACGCCAGGCCACGCCTCCGGCCAGGCCAGGCCACGCCTCCAGCCACGCCAGGCCACACCTCCTGCGAGTGTCACTCACAGGCCGCTTGGCCTCTGCGGGTGCATGTGTGTGAGGCCCCCATGCAGTCACGTGGCGTGATGCAGACATCCACTCATTATCGATCCTTCCGCCACAGAAGGCCCAGCCCTCACCCCTGGAGTCTGGTTACCTCCCTCACAAGGCGCCATGCCTCCACTGGCAGAGAAAGCGTTTCTGAGTTGGCTCCCCTGGCCCCGCCTCCCCGTTTCCCACGGACGCCTCCGCCCACGCCCGGGTCGCCGTGGAGCCCCCCTGACCCCGAGTCCCGTGGCCCGGCCCGGGGACGCGCTCACCGTGGCCAGGGGCACGATGCCCACCAGGTCCTGGTGGCTCACGTAGATCTTGGAGACGCCCAGGTCCGACACCACGTCGCCCGGGTACTCCACCTGCCACGTGACCAGCTGCGTGGCCGGCGGGTCGCCGGGCGCTTCGATCTCCACGTCCACCTGCATGACCTCCTGGGTGGCGCCGGCGGCCCTGGGGAGAGGGGGCTCTTAGGGGCGGGCAGGAGGCGGTGGTCCACGGTTCCCTCTCCTCAGGTCCTTTCTCCCCTCCCTTCCTCTCTGGAATGAGGATGAAAAGAGGGGTTCCTTCCTGGCCCCCTTCACTGAGCACTGCTCGGTGCTGCCTCCAGCCTGCCTCACACGGACGGCGCCGGTGACCTCTGAACACGGGGTGTTCTCCTCCGAGACAGACCCAGCATTTCGGGGTGACAGAGGGGAGGCAGGAACGTGGGGGGAGGGGTGCAGAATCAGGAGACACACAGGCCTCTGTGCTGGGGCAGCGGAAAGGGCACAATTCTGTTCCCCCGGCTGCCCCTCCCCAGGATCCTGCCCCCTCCCCCGGGACCCTGCCCCCTCCCCCTGGGATGGTGTCCCCCTCCCCCGGCATCCTGTCCCCTCCCCCGGGACCCTGTCCCCCTCCCCCAGGATCCCCGGCATCCTGTCCCCCTCCCCCGGGACCCTGTCCCCCTCCCCCGGCATCCTGTCCCCCTCCCCCCGGCATCCTGTCCCCCTCCCCCCGGCATCCTGTCCCCCTCCCCCGGCATCCTGTCCCCCTCCCCTGGGACCCTGTCCCCTCCCCTGGCATCCTGTCCCCTCCCCTGGCATCCTGTCCCCCTCCCCTGGGATCCTGTCCCCCTCCCCCGGGGTCCTGTCCCCTCCCCCGGGATGGTGTCCCCCTCCCCCCGGCATCCTGTCCCCCTCCCCCGGGACCTTGCCTCCCGCTCGGGAGCCGGAGGGGCTGTGGGAGATGAAAATAGGAAGGAAACGGAGCTGCTCTCTCAGCCCCACGCCCTGACATTTCCCTAAACCTGTTCCCGTGGACCTGAGAGCTACTTTATTTTAAAACATTTCTTTCTGTTGGGAGTTTTTTGGCTTTTTTTCCTGTTTAAAAGGGATTCCATCTGCGCGCCACAGACACACTGGCTTTCCTGCCAGGGCTGCCGAGGGCCCCTCCTCCTGTCTGCCCACAGGGGACGGGCCAGCAGGGGGGGCTCAGAGGCTCCGGCACCTGCGGAGCCCGCCTGGGACGGGGTGGGCGGGCAGAGCAATCCTGCACCCCGGCCCCTGCGTGTCTCGCCGTGGCCCTCCCACCTCCGAGCGGATCCGCTGCAGGAGGAGCCGTTCCCCGTGGGCTCTGCTGGGGAGTCCCCTCGGGGCCCTGGGGGCAGCTCCGCTGGTGGAGTGTCGTCCCGATACCCAGGCTGTGGGTTCGACCTCAGTCAGAAGCCATCAGTGGAGGCAGACATAAAGAGGCAACCGATCGGTGTTTCTCTACCACCCACTCCCTTCTCCCACCCCCTTCTCCCCCCCCCCCTCAAATCCATTGTTAAAAAACATCTCAGGCCCTAGCTGGTGTGGCTCAGTGGACAGAGCACCAGCCTGCAGAGTGAAAGGTCCCAGGTTCGATTCCAGCCAAGGGCACAGGCCTGGTTGTGAGCTCTGTCCACAGTGGGGGGCGTGCAGGAGGCACCTAATCCATGATTCTCTCTCATCATGGATGTTCCCATCTCCCTCTCCTTTCCTCTCTAGAGTCAATAAAACACATATATTTAAATATTAAAAACTCTGAGGGCCAGCTGGAGTGGCTCAGCCGCCGAGTATGGACCCATAAACCACGAGGCTCCCGGTTCGATGCCCGGCCTGGGCCCCAGCCCGGGTTGCTGGCTCGGTCCCTGGCAAGGGGCGCGCAGCCCACGCACCCATGTTTCCATCTCCCAATCCCTCTCCCTTCCTCTCTCTAATATCAATGTTTAAAGTATATTTTTTAAAAATCCCAATGCCTCTCCTCGGGCCGCCCCCTCCATCTCTATTTGGTTTTAAGAGCGAACGCTGAGCGGTGTTTGTCCACGGAGCCTGCCCCTCGGCCGGCCGCGCGGGCGGGCAGCTCCCAGGGCGGTGGCTGGCGGCCGCCCCCCAGGGGGGGGGGGGCGTCCCCACTGACAGCGAAGCTGCCGGTGCAGCTTCGGCGCCGCCTGCCGGGACCCCCGCCCGGCGGGCGCACACGGGGAGAGGGTGGGGTGTCTGTGCCGGCTGAGCCGCCGCAGGAGACAGCGGTCCTACACTCGCTTGAAGCCGCGAACAGGATGACGCATCCGTCGATCGTGCTGATAATCGCCGCGTCTCCTCGCCGCTTCCCCCTCTCCCTCCTGACGTGACAAATGGGAGGCGGCTCCGGCGCCGACTTCTTTCGCGATGAAGCGAACTTCCGCCGTGTCCGCGGGGAGCCCTCCCGCCGGAGCGCGCTCTGCGTCCGTGGGCGGGGCGGCCTCGGGTCCGCACACCGGGGCGCGCCCGCCCCCGGGGCTGCGGGTTCGAGGCGGGAGAAACAGCTGCCCGCCTGACGCCGCCTCGGCCTTCGGAGTCGGCCCGGGGCCTCGGGGCTGTGCCGCCGAGGCGAGCTGCTGCGGCGCGGAAGGCCCTCCGGCCCACGTCCGCTCCCCCGGGGACGCCGGCGGAAGGCAGCGGGGCGTCTGGCGGGAGAACAGGCTGTGGGTGAGCCACCGCCGGAGAGAACCCTGAGGAGGGAACCGGCTACGTGACCTCATGGTCTCCGGGAGCCCGGGAGCGTGGCTCCGTGGCTGAGCGCCGACCCGTGCACCGGGAGGTCACGGTTCGATTCCATGGTCAAGGGTTGTGAGCTCCGCCCCCAGCGGGGGGCGTGCAGGAGCAGCCGATGGGTGGTTCTCTCGTCATGGATGCTTCTCCCTCTCTCTCTAAAAGGCAATGAAAACAGGTTTAAAAAAAAAAAAGAGCTTTGAAAATGATCAATCATTGCATCTCCTAGAAATGTGGTCAGGCCTCTGAGGATGTCCGAGGTGCCGAGGTCACGGTGGCTGCAGGGGCGCTGTCCGAGGTGCTGAGGTCACGGCGGCTGCAGGGGGCGCTGTCCGCGGTGCTGAGGTCACGGCGGCTGCAGGGGCGCTGTCCGCGGTGCCACACACACACCCCACCCCGCTCAGGGGCGCACACGACGACACACGCCGATCACGCGTGGCCTGGTGCACGCGCCGCTGCACCCTCTCGGATGGGCTGTGCACGCTTCCCGTCTTCATCCACTTCAGCTCCAGCGGCCAGCGCCCCGGGCGAGAGGCCGGGAGCCGCGGGGCCGAGGCCGGGGGAGGCTGGCTGCGGGAGCTGGATCACCCGGCCAGCACCTCGCGAAGCTAATGTGTCGCCAACATCGGGCGGCGCTCCCACGCGAGCGGCGTCTATAAAATAAGCATATGGCGTGCGGAGCTGCGGGCCCATAAATAGCCACACAGACTGGAGGCCGCGGGGCTTCCGATCCGGATGAGGGAGCTCCGCCCGGGAGCTCGGGGACGCGCAGAGCAGTAAACACCACGCAGGCACCCGCGCGACGCACACGGGAACAGGCCGGCCGGCCGGCGCGGGCGCTGAGGGTGCCCGTGAGCACGCGGACGGCACGCCGGTGGCCGGAACCTCCGTCACGCTGTGGGCGGCTTCTGGGGCCCCTTTGGCTTTTGTACTTTTTCTTTTCAGACTAGAGGCCCGGTGCATGCAGTTTGTGCACTGGGGGGGGGGTGTTGTCCCCCAGCCCAGCCTGCACCCTCTCCGATCTGGGACTCCTTGGGGGATTGGGCCTAAACCGGCAGGTGGACATCCTTCTCACAATCCGGGATGGCTGGCTCCCCCAACCGCTCGCCTGCCTGCCTGCCAGCCTGATCACCCCCTAACCACTCCCCTGCCAGCCTGATCACCCCCTAATCACTCCCCTGCCAGCCTGATCACCCCCTAACCACTCCCCTGCCAGCCTGATCACCCCCTAACCACTCCCCTGCCAGTCTGATCGCCCCCTAACCACTCCCCTGCCAGTCTGATCGCCCCCTAACCACTCCCCTGCCAGCCTGATCGCCCCCTAACCACTCCCCTGCCAGCCTGATTACCCCCTAACCACTCCCCTTCCAGCCAGATCACCCCCTAACCACTCCCCTTCCAGCCAGATCACCCCCTAACCACTCCCCTGCCAGCCTGATCACCCCCTAACCACCCCCCTGCCAGCCAGATCACCCCCTAACCACTCCCCTGCCAGCCTGATCACCCCCTAACCACTCCCCTGCCAGCCTGATCACCCCCTAACCACTCCCCTGCCAGCCAGATCACCCCCTAACCACTCCCCTGCCAGCCTGATTACCCCCTAACCACTCCCCTGCCAGCCTAACTGGTCAAGGCCTAACTGCTCCCCTGCCCGCCCGATCGCCCCTAACTGCCCTCCATCTTGTGGTGGCCATCTGTGACCACACGGGGGAGGCCATCTTGTGTGAGGGCAGGAGGGTCAGCTTGCATATTATAAAAACACCCGGTTATTTATACCGGCCCTGCCGGCCCACGGAGGATGCCACGGCCGCCGGCGAGCGGGCGCAGCTGTTCCCCGTGTGCCACCCGGCTCCTTCCGACCGGTTCCCCACCCCCTCCCATGCCCACCCCCTCCACCCTCCCGTCCTCCTTCCCGTCCCAGGGCCAGCTGCCCGCTGTCCTCACCGGACCCGCACCTGTGAGCCTGGCTCACTCCCACCGCCTGCACCAGGGACCCCTGCCTCCCAGCACCCCCTCCCCCAATCCCGGCCTCCAACCCCCAACCATTGGCCTCCGACCTCCGACCCCTAACTCCCAGCCTCCGACCCCCGGCCTCCGACCCCCAACCTCCGACCCCCAACCTCCGACCCCCAACCCCCGGCCTCCGACCCCCAACCCCCGATCTCTGAACCCCAACCCCTGACCTCCGAACCCCAACCCCCGGCCTCCGACCCCCAACCTCCGACCCCCGACCCCCAACCCCCGGCCTCCGACCCCCAACCCCCGACCTCCGAACCCCAACCCCTGACCTCCGAACCCCAACCCCCGGCCTCCGACCCCTAACCCTTGGCCTCTGACCCCCTAACCCCCGGCCTTCGACCGACCGCCGGCCTCGCTAGTGGAAACCCAGTGGAGCCTCTGCTTCCTCCTGACGCCATAACATTTGTTCTGATCGGAAACGGCATCTTAGCCTTGTGCTTAGGCTTATTTATTTGTTTGTTTGTTTGTTTATTAAAATACAGAAGCGCGGTGCACAAAATTCATGCCCTCAGGCCGCGGGGAGTCCCTCCGCCTGGCCTCTGCCCTCTCCCAGCCCGGGGCCCCTCCAGGAGCTGGCCTAAGCTGCCGGCGGACATGCTGAGCATCACCGCGGAGACGGGAAAGGCTCCCTTCGCCTCTGTGCTCCTCAGCTGTGAGCCTGGCTTCTGACCACCAGGGGGCAGCTCCTGCCTTGAGCCTCTGCCCCCTGGTGGTCAGTGTGCATCCTAGCGACCGGTTGGTCAGCCGTTCAGTCCATTTGCATATTAGCCTTGTATTATATAGGATATTTTTATTGATTTTTTTTTAGAGGGAAAAGGAGAGGCAGAGAGAAACATCTGTGATGAGAGAGAATCACGGACCGGCTGCCTCCTGCACGCCCCCTGCTGGGGATCGAGCCCACAACCCGGGCCTGTGCCCTGGTCAGGAGTCAAACCCTGACCTCCTGGTTCCTAGGCCGACGCTCGGCCCCTGAGCCACGCCGGTCGGGCTGAAGGGGGTGTTCTTCATTCCTAACCAGGAAACGCAGACGGAAGCCGCAGAGAGAGCATTTCCCCTTTGGGGGAGCGGGGGGCGGGCACCCACCCGGGGCGGGCGCCCACCCAGCGGGCGGGGGTGGGGAAGTCGGCGCCTCACCAGCTGCCGTCAGAACAATGACTGGGCCCCGCGTCCAGGAAATTAATCCGGGCATCCGCCATAAAACTCGCACCGTCTCCCCCGTAAATCCCACGTGGGAACCCGTCTCCGGGCATGAAACCTCCAGCGTCGGAGGGAGTGCGGAATCATTCATGGTCACGACAGTATTTGCAAGGCGGGCGCGTCCACTCTGGCGGAATGAATTACGGTAAAACGAGCCGGTTGGCTGTTATGCAGATATTTAACAAAGAAAGCTTCCGATCGATAGGTATTGATCTGGGAGAAAATACAGGACGTATTTTCAAGATTAAAAAAAAAAGAAAGTAAATCTCAGTTTATTCTTTTTTTTTTAACGCCCCACACTGCAGACACCGAGGCAGGCGTGGCTGTCATTTCCCTTCTTCCTCTTTTGCGTGAAAAAGTGCTGTGAAGAGAGAGTCAGCCTGGCCGGCGTGGCTCCGGGATTGAGCGTCGACCTATGAACCCGGAGGTCAGGGTTCGATCCCTGCGCAGGGGATATGCCTGGGTTGTGGGCTCGGTCCCCAGTAGGGGGCGTGCAGGAGGCAGCCGATCCATGATGGATCTTTCATCATTGATGTCTTTCTCTCTCTCCCCATCTCCCTTCCTCTCTGAAATCAATTTAAAAAATGTGTGTTTTTAAAAAATAAAATAAAAGAGAGAATCAAGCGAGAGCCGCAGGGACAGGTTTCGCTTTTGGCAGGACAGTCCCGATTTTTAACAATTTGTCCAAATTGTGAGGAATCGGGACTGTCCCAATAAAAGCGGGACATCTGGTCACCTTGTTGTTAGGCCACCTGACCCGTCTAGAGCGAGGCTGGCAGATGGGTTTCACCCAGGAGCTGCCTCGGGCCGGGGGGTGCCGGGTGCCCGGGGCTGTGCCAGGGCTCAGGGAAGTGTCCCCGTTCACATCAGTGTCTCCCCGGGGCGAGGGCGGGGCCTGGCGCTGGAGTCTGCCAGCAGGCCACCCGCCCACCACTTCGGGGTGCCGTTCCCGACAGACCCTCCGTGACGGGCAGCGGAAACCGCGTCCCAAAGGGGACGGCGTCCTGTCAGGCACACGGGGACGCCGGACGCCATTTGCGTGCTGCGCTGACGAGCAGTGAAAACACGCCACCGCCTCCGACAAGCCAAGACCGCTGCATCTTAATTCTCACAAACATCTCCCAGTCATCACCTTCCAGGCGCGAGGCCCGCTTCACGCATCCGACACGGTCTCTTTGGGAAATTAAAACAAGTTTCCAGCTGGCTTTAAATCGTCTCTTCAAAGATGTACCTTTCTCCACGAGTATTGTATTTGTTGGGTAATAAACAGTTTGGTCATGATGGCGATGGTGATGGTGGTGATGGTCCTGGCGGTGGTGATGGTGAGGATGGTGAGGATGGAGATGGTGATGGTGGTGAGGATGATGGTGATGGTGGTGATGGTGATGGCGGTGGTGATGGTGAGGATGGTGAGGATGGAGATGGTGATGGTGGTGATGGTGATGGTGAGGATGGTGGTGGTGAGGATGGTGGTGATGGTGATGGTAATGGTGATGTTGATGATGGTGATGATGATGGTGATGGCAATGGTGATGGTGGTGATGGTGATGGCGGTGGTGATGGTGAGGATGGTGAGGATGGAGATGGTGATGGTGGTGAGGATGATGGTGAGGATGGAGATGGTGAGGATGGTGGTGGTGAGGATGGTGGTGATGGTGGCGATGGTGATGGCGGTGGTGATGGTGATGGCGGTGATGGTGATGGCGGTGGTGATGGTGATGATGGTGAGGATGGAGATGGTGATGGTGATGGTGGTGATGGTGAGGATGGAGATGGTGGTGGTGGTGAGGATCATGGTGATGGTGGTGATGGTAAAACTGAGGCACAGAGAGAATAAGCAATTGGCCCAGGCTCCAATAAGCGTGTTCCGTGTGTCCCCCGGCTGGGTCTCCCTGCAGACCGTGTCCTGTAGTTCAGAGACCCCCGTCCTCTGAAGAGCTGTGACCTTGGGCAGTCGCCTTCCTCTGGCGTCCAATTCCAATGGGGTCCCCTCCGGACCGGGGGAACCCTGGGGTACGCTCTGTCGTCAGGACGGGCTCGGGGCCTGCGGTTCTCAGTCTCCACGTGACTCTCCCCCACCGCACCCCCGGGTGCCCAGCATCAGGCTCAGGTGAGCCCGGCTCCGCCCCCTCCCTGAAAAGCAGCTGCTTCCTTCCCAATGGCTCCGCCCAGATCCTGGGAAGGAATCCCATTGGCCATGGTGATGTCACATGACCCTCCCTCAACCAATCCCTGCGGCCCAGGGGGTGGGCTGTCCTGATAGGCCAAGGCTGGGTTAGGCATCCTCTGTCCCCATGTGCAACATGCGGAATCTTTCACTGTTGTTTGTTCTTCTTTTAATATTTTTATCCATTCAAAGAGGAAGGGAGAGAGAGAGAGAGAGAAACATCCACGATGAGAGAGAATCATGGGTCAGCTGCCTCCTGCACGCCACCTACTGGAAATCAAGCCCAAAACCCGGGCCTGTGCCCTGACCGGGAATTGAACCCTGACCTCCTGGTTCATAGGTCAGTGCTCAACCACTGAGCCACGCTGGCCAGGCTCTGACACCCTTATTTCATTTTTTATTTTTTTAATATATTTTATTGATTTTTTTTTTACAGAGAGGAAGGGAGAGGGATAGAGAGCTACAAACATTGATGAGAGAGAATCATCGATCAGCTGCCTCCTGCATATCCCCTACTGGGGATGTGCCTGCACCCAAGGTACATGCCCTTGACCGGAATCGAACCCGGGACCCTTCAGTGCACACTCTATCCGCTGAGCCAAACCGGTTTTGGCCTGAGATCCTTCATTTAAAGGGAAACCGGGTTCAGCTGTGTCACCTTTTCCCAAGACGGTGGGTCGGGCTGGATAGTCTCCTTCCTGACACCAGCCTCTGAGTGAGCAGGGCCCCTCCAGCCGAGGGGACCTGGTCAGGGCGCCCACCCCTCCACCCTCGGCCCTCCGGGTGGACACGGGTGTCCACGGGACCCGTATCAGTGACTGACACGTGGGAGGGATTGCTCAGCACCGACCCCAGCACCGAGGGGCCCCCCACAAACACTAACACGTCCCTGCTGTGCCCCAGCCTCGTTTCCCCACACCCGCCCCCCTCGGATGGCGAGGACTGACGCGTCCCCCCTCACCCCCCAGCCTGTCAGCGGAGGGCGGCTCGGCTGTTCTCCTCTCTAATAACAATCTATCTGGCCGCGCCGCCATCCATCACCCTCCTGGGCAGCCGCTGCGCATCCGTAACCACGCGCGACAGCTCCGGCGGGCGACATCCATTCATCACCTCCCTCCGGCCGCGAACACCATTAATCACCGCCCCGGGGCCGCGGGCCGCGGGCCTCCGTCCCAGCTCTGCAGGGAGCGCGGGCGGCCGTCCAGCCGACGAGTTAGGAGCCCCCGGCCCTAAGGCCCTGTGCTCGCTCTCACGCCTCCTCACACGTTATTCCCGAGCCCGGAGTGCTCGCCAACCCTCCCCGCCCCGTGGCTGGTGGAGGAAACTCCCTTCCTCCTTCCGCACTCAGCCCGTGTGTCGCCGCCTCCGGGCAGCCCGCCCGGATACGCCCAGGGCAGCCTCGCCGGGAGTGCGCACACCTCCCCCTGGAGCTGGCCAAAAGCCCTTGGAGGCTGGGAGCTGTCCCGGGTGCTGAAGGGGAGACCGGACAGGGTCTCAGTGCGACCTGAAAACGCGCACTCAGTGAACAAGCGAGGATTCGCGTGGAAAGATGCGCCCGTGGTTATCATCCAACACAGAAAGCAAGCAGCAATGCCCTGGCCGGTGTGGCTCAGTGGGTAGAGTGTCGGCCTGCGGACGGAAGGGTCCCAGGTTCGATTCTGGCCAAGGGCACAGGCCAGGGCTGCCGGCTCCATCCCCAGTGGGAGGTGTGCAGGAGGCAGCCGGTCCATGATTCTCTCTCATCATGGATGTTGCTATCTCTCTCTCTACCTCTTCCTTCCTCGGTGAAATCAATATACATATATATATATATATATATATATACACACACACACACACTTACATATACATATACATATATATTAAATATATTTTATTGATCTTTTACAGAAAGGAAGGGAAAAGCTAGAAACATCGATGAGAGAAAAACATTGACCAGCTGCCCCCTACACACCCCCCACCGGGGATGTGCCAGCAACCAATGTACATGCCCTTGACCGGAATCGAACCCGGGACCTTTCAGTCCACAGACCAATGCTCTACCACTGAGCCACACCAGTTTCGGCTAAAAGTATTTTTTTTTATTGATTTCAGAGAGGAAGAGAGAGAGAGAGAAACATCCATGGTGAGAGAGAATCATGGACCGGCTGCCTCCTGCACGCCCCACACCGGGGATGGAGCCTGCACCCGGGGCCTGTGCCCTGACCAGGAATCGAACCCTGACCTCCAGATTCACAGGCTGACGCTCAACCACAGAGCCACGCCGGCCGGGCTCGGTTCTTGGTCTTTAAAAGCAAAGTCCTGAGCACTTTGCTGCCAGGACTGCCCGCTGTGTGCCGCCCGGACCAGCCCGTCTCTGGAGGCGGGAAGTTTGCGGTGCCCTCCGGCACCAGGCACACGCCTCGGCCACCCAACGCCTCCTCCCTGATTAGCATTTTTGCGCGACAGTTCTGTTTGCTGTGAAATGTCACCCGAGAGCCGGAAAGGTCGCCGAGACTGCGGCTGCCGGGGGACCCGGTACCCGGCTCGCCGGGGTTTGACAAGCAGCGTGTTCACTCCGGGCGGTCGGCAGGCTGCCCGTTGCCTTTTCAAAGGCTCCCACGTGCTGGCTTGCAACGTTGTATCTGAGCTGGCGGTTTGCAACGTTGTATTTGAGCTTGCGATTTGCAACGTTGTATCTGAGCTTGCGATTTGCAACTTTGTATCATAGCTGGTGGTTTGCAGCTTTGTATCTGAGCTGGTAACAAAGTGGTTGCTCCCTCGCCCGGGAGACCGCTCCCCGCCGCGGAGGGTCGCGGACTAGCTTGCGTGATGCTTGACCCACAAAGTTCTTTTCCTGCCACTCACCCAGCTGCATACTGTCCGCCGGTGCCTGTCGGGGGCTATGAGTCATCACTCAAAATAAAAAAAAATAAAAAAATAAATAAAAAAAAAGGAAAGCAGCCAGAGCTAGGAGGAGGCCCAGGCCCCGTCGCTCATTTCTCCAACGATGTCCAAGTTCCGCGAGGGCCCGTGGAAGAGCAGCTGAGCCGGGCTGGCCGGCCACGAGGTTGGCCACGGGGCTCGGGGACGAGGAAGTGGCGGGGAAACCTCGCGGGCTCACCGCGCGGCGTGGCGGCCGGGAGCGGCCGGAGGCGCTTTCAGAAACAAAGGGGCAGCCACACGGTGCGGCTGGTAACGCGGGCGCTGGCGGGAAGAGAACCCGAGCGAAGCCGCGGGGAACCTCAGAAGCCGCCCGCGGCTCCAGTGCGACCGTGAGCCCCGCCTCCCGGGGACCTGCCGTTGCTTTCTGCTTGTTTTTCATGTTCCGCGAAGCACCGCTCTCCGCCCACGCTGCTCCCGGCGCTTGAGAGACAGAGGATCGCGCACAGCCCGGCCCAGGGGCCAGGAGCCCGGGAGGCCTGCGGGGCTCGCTGCAGAGCAGGGACGGAGAAGGGAGGCAGGTCGGGGGGCTGAGGGCGGGACAGCGATACATGCGTGTGTCATGGTTACCAGTGTGTATGTGTGTGTCGTGGTTACCTGTGTACATGTGTGTGTTTGTACACACGTGTGTCGTGATTACCTGTGTACATGTGTGTCGTGGTTACCTGTGTACATGTGTGTGCCATGGTTACCTGTGTACATATGTATCGTGGTTACCTGTGTACATGTGTGTGTCGTGGTTACCTGTGTATATTTGTGTGTCGTGATTCCCTGTGTACATGTGAACACAGACCTGCTCTGATGTGGAGGCGGACACGGCGACAGAGATAAAGCTATGGGACGGACACATAGATGCGGACCTCTTTCCCCTGCAGGGCTTTCACTATTGTTTCCATGTTTGCAGGGGTCTCTAGGGCCACGCATATGTGTGCGCCCATGCATTCTCTTGTGACACACACACACACGTGAGCTCATGCCTGCCTGATCTCACACACGCGCACACGGTCACCGAAGTTGCTGGTCCAGAAATCCACGTGAGACGCACAGCAGCCGGGTCCGCTCAGAGCCATGCCGGGTCCCACCCGCTGCTGGCTCCCGCGGACTGCTGGGTAACCGCGAGGAATGACGGGCTTTCTCTCTCCTGCGCCTCGGTGACGTCACGGCCTCGGCCACGCCCACAGGCGCTCGGGGCAGGCGCGGCTGAGGCTGCGTCCACGCCGCCGTGTCCGCAGCTGCAGCGGGGAAGCCGCGCTGGGAGCCGCCCAGCAGCCAGGCCTCCCGCCGGGGAGCCGCGGGCAGTAACTCACCCAGCCCGGGAGAGCCGAGGGCGGCCGCGCCATAATTCCACCCTAAACACCGACATCATTCCACCCTAAACACCGACATAATTCCATCCTAAGCGGCTCGCCGGAGACGGAGCTAAGCACCTGATAGATGAGGCGATAGAAGCGGAGCAGCGCGGGGAGACCCAGGCAGCCCCTGCCCTCCCTCCCCGGCGCCGGGCTGCGGGCTGCAGGGCCGTCGGACGCGGTAACGAGGCCGCCCGAGGGGCGGTTTCCGCGGAATTGGCTCATAATTCCCGTCACTGCGCTGCCGCGGCCTCCCGGCTCCGTCCCGTTTCTACCGGAGGCGGGACCGCGAGCAGCGGGCACAACACGAGGGCTCCGGGGGGAGCCAGGCCTGGCCCCCTCGCCGCCTGCACCCCCTCCTCACCCCCGGCCACTCCGGGCCTCTGGGCAGCGGGGAGGCGGGAAGGCAGCTCTGGCCGGACCGGGCCTCTGGCGTATTATAATATAAACTCATAAAAATGCAAACACGCTCGCTCACTCTCCGCGTCTGTGTTGAAGCGTTTAGCAGAGGAGACGCCCCCAGACCCGTGACCTCAGGGTCACGCGCAGGCAGGGGTGTGAGGGTCACGCGCAGGCAGGGGTGTGAGGGTCACGTGCAGGCAGGGGTGTGAGGGTCACGTGCAGGCAGGGGTGTGAGGGTCACGTGCAGGCAGGGGGTGTGAGGGTCACGTGCAGGCAGGGGTGTGAGGGTCACGTGCAGGCAGGGGTGTGAGGGTCACGCGCAGGCAGGGGTGAGACCCATCGGCCAGCTGCCCACGGACACAGCTCCACGGGGAGCGAGCCTTCCCAGCCTCCGCCCGGGCCCCGCAGGGCACCAGCGGCCCCGCAGCCCCTCCTTCCCGGGAAGACGGTCCATTGTTTGCATCTTTGCTTGTGCCCCTCGGAGGAGAGAAACGCATTGGAGCCGCGGCCCTGACGCGGGAGTTATTAAAACGCGCTTGAGGGAAAGCGCTCCTGACAGATCGTAACTCCACCAACCGCCGCCCGGCCCGCCCGCCCGGCTCCCGGCAGCCGCCGCGGCTCTCCCGCGCCCGGGGGCCGCCGCTGGGACGCGGGCGGTAAAGTGTCTTCCCGAGCTCAGCAGGCGAGGCCTGGGGGCTGCCCGTCCCCACGGAACTCAGTCCTTGTGTTCATCCCCCGAAAGCCGCCCGCAGACGGAGGCCGCGTTTCCACACGTGTGTCTGCCCGCTCGCCGGTCCCCGTGGGTCCTCACAGCGTCCACGGAGGCCGCCTCCGGGCCCGAGGGACAGGAGACGGGGTCTCGCCTCCCGTCGCCTCTCGGCGGAGGGAGACTGCGGCACACAGGCGAGAAGGCAGCTGGAGGCTCCCCGAACCTTCGGGGCCTTCCCTCCGCGGGCAGGACCATTCCGGCGCAGCGTTACGCGTTATAATCCACGAGAGCATCTTTTTTTATTAATTATTATTTTTTTAAAATATGTTTTATTGATTTTGTACAGAGAGGAAGAGAGAGGGATAGAGAGTTAGAAAGATCAATGAGAGAGAGTCACTGATCAGCTGCCTCCTGCACACCTCCTACTGGGGATGTGCCGGCAACCAAGGTACATGCCCTTGACGGGAATCAAACCTGGGACCTTTCAGTCCACAAGCCGACACTCTATCCACTGAGCCAAACCGGAATGGGCGAGAGCATCTCTTTTAAAACATATATTTGTATTGATTTCACAGAGGAAGGGAGAGGGAGAGAGAAACATCCATGGTGAGGGAGAATCAGGGACCGGCTGCCTCCAGCACGCCCCACACTGAGGATCCAGCCCACAACCCGGGCCTGTGCCCCGACCAGGAATCGAACCGGGGCCTCCTGGTTCCTAGGTCAATGCTCAACCCCTAAGCCACGCCGGCCGTGCAGATCTGAACATCCTTAAACACTTGGTCATATCCCCGTGACAAGTCCCTTCTGCCTGACGCCAGGCCGGCCTTGGCGGCCCCACACTCCAGACCCCGCTCATGTTATGGGGGCCACGCCCCGGTCTCTGCTGAGCCGCCAGCCCAGCGTGGGGCGGGGGGCACCGCTTGCCTCCTGCCTCCCAGGTCTCTCTTCCCAGCGCCACTCGGACCCACGCTCACGAGGGGGACTTTCAGGGACACGGAGCCCACGCGGGGAGAACACGGACCGCAGAACCCCGGCCCCGAACTCGGGTGGGTCCCGGCGGGGAGACCCAGAGGGAGAAGGCTCCATCCACCTGCCCCTCCATCTTCCCCGGGCGCGCCCCCAAGACCGCGGCACCCACCGCGGACCCGCGCGGACCTGGGGCCGGAGCCCAGGGAGGGGGACTCACCCGTGGGCCGGGCCGGGGGCCTTCCTGCGGCAGACGACGACGGCGGGGGCCACCTTGCCGGCCCGGTCCGCGCTCGCCTGGACCTCCCAGGCGGCCGGGCTGCTGGCTCGGACCGCGGCGATGCGCACGCCGGGCTTGGCCTTGGCCCTGCGGAGGGAGACAGGGCGGGGCTGCGGCCAAGGGAACCGGGGGACATTGTTGCCCCGCAGCTGGGAGCTCCCGTTGGATACAATGTAACTGCGATTGGATACAATGTAACCGCCATCCCAACCGACCGCGGGGTCGCCTCCCAGTGCCCCTGCCCAGTCCCCTGCCTTCCCCCACTTTTCACGGAGGCGCCAGGACAGCGCGTGACCCGAGCAAGCGCCGCGGACACGCGTAGACGTGCAGCAAAGCGCCTGCTGGAGGGCTTGTGTGTGTGTGTGTGTGTGTGTGTGTGTGTTGTTTTGTCATTTTTTCAATGTGATGTTTCCCCATTTTTTAATTAAGGTATTACATGTGTACATCTCTCCCCATTGCCCCCCTCCCCCGCCCCCACACACGCCCTCACCCCCGAGTTTTGCGTGGTTGCGTGTGCTCACATGCACGCTCACCTCCGGTGGATCTCCCATCGCCCCCTCGTCTCCCCAGCCTTCCCGCCGTAATCCGACAGTCTGTTCCACCCTTTACCGCCTCTGTGTCTCTCTTTTTGTTCATCAGGTTGTAATGCTCTTTATTATCCACAAGTGAGTGAGATCAGGTGGTGTTTTTCTTTCATTGATCGGCTTGTTTCACTTAGCGTACTGCTCTCCAATTTGTTTCGTGTGTGTTTTTTTTAAATTATTTTTTCTGTGTTTGTTTTGTTAAACATGAACACCTGGAAGGCCCCAGACCATGAAGACCAGATAGAAAAGGGAAATGACTTAAACATGTCATTTTTTGACATGTTTAAGGTGCAGCCCTGGCCGGTGTTGCCCAGTGGATAGAGCACCGGCCTGCAGACCGCAGGATCCTGGGTTCGATTCCGGTCCGGAGCACATGCCCGGGTTGCAGGCTCCTCCCCCGCCCCGGCCCTGGTCAGGGCTTGTGCAGGAGGCAGCCCATCGATGTGTTTCTCTCACATCAGTGTTTCTGTCTCTCTCTTCTCGCTTCCACTTTCTCTAAAAATCAAGGGAAAAAATAACCTCGGGTGAGGATTAAAAATAATAATAATTTACAGAAGAAGAACGGAGCTGCTTATGGAGCCCTTGGCGATAATTCCAGGGCAGTTGAGCAGGCACCGGAGGCTGCGAAGGCTCCGGACGGAAGTGAGCGCCGCCGCCTGAGCCCGCTCCGATGTCCCGGGAGGAGCTAAAATCGGAGCGGGGTCCGGAGTGTGGGCCCCAGCAAGGCCGGCCTCAGCGTCAGGCAGAAGGGACTTGTCATGGGGATATGACCACGTGTTTAAAGATGTTCAGCTGTGCCCGGACAGCGTGGCTCAGTGGATAGAACGCGGCCTGCGGACTGAAAGGTCCCGGGTTCGATTCCCATCCAGGGCACCTACGGAGTTGGGGGGGGGGGAGGTGCAGGAGGCAGCTGGTCGATGTTTCTCTCTCATCGATGTTTCTAACTCTCTATCCCTCTCCCTTCCCGGCTCCTGGGGCCCCGCACCCGCAGGACCTAATGCCGTGGCCCCGGGCGGCCCCTCGGACCACGGGCTTGTGCAGGAGGCAGCCCGGACCACGCCGTCTCCGCTGAGGATTTCTCCGGCGGTGGACGCTCCGGAGTAATTTCCCGGAAGTCCGCATCCCCGAGCGCATTTTAAGGATGACATTTAAAGCCCGCCCTCCCAAGCGGCAAAGGTTGCGTTTTCGGCTCCCTGTAACTATTGACATTTTAAAATTAAACTGTTCTGTCGCTCTCCTAAAAGTTCCGCCGGAGTCTAAATACCAGCGCAGGCCGGCCCCCTCCGTGGCGCATCTTTAAAACATTCCGACGCAGCCCCTTCCGCGCCGGGGGCGGGCTGTGCGCTTATTTATCCATTTATCTGCCGCTGTTAGCTCGCAGGTCCGCTGGGGGCCTTCCTCAGAATTTTCCCCCAACGCACCCTGTTTTGGGGTCAGACAGTCTCTTATCGATCGCTCTGCCGCCCTTCTCTGTTAACTAAGACTCGCACACAATTCGATTTTAGCTTTTCCTGTGCCCAGAAGCCTCTACGTGCAATTACATATTTTTATTTTTTAAATGTTTTTATTTTATTTTATTATTTTTCAGAGAGAAAGGGAGAGGGAGAGAGCGAGAAACAAATGATGAGAGAAAATCATGGACCGGCTGCCTCCTGCACACCCCCGCTGAGGGGTCGAGCTCACAACCCGGGCCTGTGCCCTGACGGGGAATCGAACCCTGACCTTCTGGGTCCTAGGTCAATGCTCAGCCACGGAGCCCCGCCGGCGGGCCAGCGTACACCTGCGAGCAGCAAGTGTCTCGCGTGGGGCCCAGGGCCTGCGGAGGGAGACCGGATGTCCGGCGAGGACATCCCTACCGCCGCCGGCCAGCCGCTCCGCCAATTCCCCGAAGCGCTCCCTTCCCGAGGCGCCCTCTGTCTCCGTCACCCTCCCGCCCGGGTGTGTGATGTGTTACCGCCGCCAAATGGCCTTCATTTAAACCCAATTAACTCGGGGAAGGAAGGCGTCCCGGAATGAATGCCCCTCGCCGGACGGCTTCTCCCCCGGCGCCCTCGCCAGCTCCGGGCGGGCGTGCGAGGCGCGGGGCCCGTGGGACGCAGCTCTGAGGGCTCCTGGGCGGGCGGCGGAGAGACCCGCTCACCCCTTCCTTGGCCGCGGAGGGGTTTCAGCCGCGGGTTCCTTCCTCATGGAGACACCGCGGGGGTCTGGCGAGAGGTCATTCCATTTTACAGCGGAATGCACGGCCCTCCGGAGAGAGGGACACGTCGGGTATGAAAACCTGGCCTGCCCCGGCCGGTGTGGGTCAGTGGATAGAGCGCCGGCCCACGAACGTCAGGGTCCCCGAATTCCATTCCAGGTCAGGGCACAGGCCCAGGTTGCGGGCTGGATCCCCGGGAGGGAGTGTGCAGGAGGCAGCTGAACGATGTTTTTGACTCTCTATCCCTCTCCCTTTCTCTCTGTAAAAAATCAATAAAATGTGTGTGTGTGTGTGTGTGTGTGTCTGTGTGTCTGTGTGTGTGTGTTTTAAGTAAAAGTTTATGTTTTTAAAATATGGCTCTCCAAGAAATGTCCATCGTGGTCCTGTTGGTGTCTGGCTCTGTGGACGGATGAGTTTGCCGACCCTGGGGCCTAGACGGCGGATGGAACGAAGGCCTCCGCCGAAGGGCCACCCCGCTCCGCTCGGATGGAACCGGCCTGATTTGCAGGGAAAACGGGGAGCCTGGGAGCACACAGCCCCCCCAACCCTCCTCCCCAGCTCACTCACCTCAGCGTGAACCGGTCCTGCGTGCAGTTGGCGGAGACGGAGACGGGGAAGGTGAGCACCTCGCCGGGCCGTGCGCTCCGCGGCGGGTAGTGCACGACCACGTGGTCGTCCAGGCGCAGCGCCCGCAGCGGCGGCCGGCGGGGCGCGGGCAGCAGGAACACGCGGCCGATCCTCCGCAGCGGCGGCCCCGCCTCGTCCGCCTCGTCCACGTCCACGCGCCCCGCGCCGCCGGCCCGGGCCCCCGGCTCCGCCCGCACGCAGTCCCCGCGGCCCCCGGGCCCGGCGCCCGCCGCGTGCACCGTGTAGTACAGTTCCACGGGGCTGCCCCCCTCTGGGCCCGCCGGCCGCCGCCTCCCGGGCACCGCGGCCGGGACCCCGAACCAGCCGGGCGGCAGCCGCAGCTCCGCCACGCACAGCGCCAGCGCGCCCCGCGGCCGGCAGCCGGCCCGCACCTCGCGCGTCTCCAGGAAGGCGAAGGCCCGCAGGCAGGGCAGCGGCTCCGGGTCCGAGGGCTCCGGCTCCGCCCAGTCCCGGCCCAGCACCTGGAACAGGACCTGCGCCACCGGCCGGCCCGGGTCCAGCTGGTCCCGCAGGACGTGGGCGCGCAGCCGCCAGCCCAGCGGGGGCCCCGGGGGCCCGGGGCGGCCGGGCTGCAGCAGGTCGCGGGGCACCGGCCGCCGCGCCGAGAAGGGCCCGTAGCGCGCGCGGAGCGTGGGCGGCCGCCGGGCGCGCAGCACCAGGAAGGCCTCGGCGCGCGCCCGCAGGCTGGCGTTGCGCATCTCGTCCTGGTGGGCCTGGCGCAGCAGGAAGGCGGCGGCGGCGTCCACGCGGAGGCTCACGGGCAGGAAGGCGGGCGGCGAGGAGCGCGGGGCGCCGTCCGCGAGGCCGCGGGCCCCCGTCACTGCGGGGAACGCAGGGCGTTAGAGCGGGCACCTGTGCCCCGGCCTCCCACCTGTCCCCCGGCCCCCGCCCCCCACCTGTCCCCCGGCCCCCGCCCCCCACGCTGTGCCCCAGGCCATCCCACCTGTCCCCCGGCCTCCCACCTGTCCCCCCGGCCACCGCCCCCCACGCTGTGCCCCCGGCCACCGCCCCCCACGCTGTCCCCCAGGCCACCGCCCCCCACGCTGTGCCCCAGGCCACCGCCCCCCCCCCCCACGCTGTACCCAAAACCCTGCTGTGGGCCACCATCCCGCAGGCACGGTAATGCAGTCCTGTAATAACCTTGTGACTTCCTGTTGTAAGTAGCAATGCTGTTACAAAGTTGCAATAATGCTATAAGTTGCCATGTTTGTTACAAAGTCGCGATGTTGTTACAAGTTGCGATGTTGTCACGAGTTGCAATGCTGTTACAAGTCGCAATGCTGTAGCCTCGTGCTGCGGGAGCGCCATGCTGTAGCCATGCCATAGCGCTGCGGTGTCCAACGCTGTCATGTCTGTCTTAGGTAAGGTGACCAGACGCCCCGCTTTTGGCGGGACCGTCCCGATTTCCAACAATTTGTCCGCGTCCCGCGGCGTTTTAAAAAAGTCCCGGGACTGTCCCGCCAAAAGCGGGGCGTCTGGTCACCTTAGTCTCAGGGCAACGCACCACTGTTCTCTGGACGGCGACGCCATCGGCTAGAACCGCCCGACACTCCCCTGGGCAGGTGAGCTCTCCCCCCTCCCTGCCCCCCGCTAAACCAGGGACAACTGGGCCAGCCTTGATGGCTTCCATTGCGCCTGTAAGACGCCCTTCGCGGTAACCACTGGGCAGGGCTGAGGGGAGAGAGTGTATGGCTCGCGGGCCTGCAGCTCGCGGGCCTGGGTCCTGCTTTCCTGGGATGGAGGGTGGGAGCCAGGATCTCGGGCTCACTGCGCGGGAATTTACGACGCCAGAGGGCGCTTAAGACATGTCGCCCCAACGGTCAGTGACAGAAATGAGCACGCCCAGCCCGCCTGGCTCAGGGGCTCAGCCTCCACCCGGGAGACCAGGAGGTCAGGGTTCGATTCCCCATCGGGGCCCAGGCCCGGATTTCAGGCTCCAGCCCCAGTGTGGGGCGTGCAAGAGGCAGCCGACCCATGACTCTCTCTCATCATGGATGTTTCTATCTCTCTCTCTCCCTCTCCCTTCCTCTCTGACATCAATAACACACACACACACACACACACACACACACACACACGAGTGGCCAGGACACATAACAATCTGGCCTATATTATCACAAAAGGCTCCTATGCAAACAGTCCCCTCCACCAGGAGTGCGACCAGCAGGCCGGCTGGCCGACCGCCCACGTCCCCGCCCCCCGGCCAGGCTGGCCGGCCCCCACCCACGCACGCATTCGTGCGCCGGGCCTCTCATGTGTACGCACACACCGAGCGGCCAGGTTATGACCCGTTCAGAGATCATCAGCGTCCGGCCGCTCCGTGTATTTCATTCGGCTTATTCAGTCCCAAGATGGCCTCCCTCCGCCAGCGACAGGGCCCTGTGGTTGCAAGGAGGGTCTTCCGAGAGGGACCCCGTCCCCCAAACCCCATCCCGGGACAACCCCCCCCCCCCGGGCGATGGTGGCAGAGCGCCCCCTCCGTGGTCTCTCTCTCTCTCTCTGCCGCTCCTGTTTCCGAAAACCCGCCGGCTGCCCACAGCAGCCGCTGCCCACCGCGGGCCCAGGAGCAAGGCGGGTCTCCCTGCCTCCGCCTGCCATTACTTAGATCATAATTAGGTCTCGATGCCAATGTTTAGCAAACAGATTCCACACGGAAAGCTGGCTCCGGGCTCTGTGCACACCTGCGAGATGGGAGGAGGAGTCAGTGAGTCCATCGCCGGGCGGTACCCAGCGCGGAGCCCTGCCCTGAGGGCAGGCACTCACTCCTTGGCCGCAGTCCCCACCCGGCCCCAATGCCTGGCACACACCCCACGCTTCCTCTGCAGGCACTGGCTCTCGCTAGGCTGTGGGGTGGTGCACATGGCTGAGAGGTTTAAAGCAATCTCCATGGCCCGGCTGGTGCGGCTCAGGGGTTGGGTGTCCACCTATGATGCAGGAGGTCAGGGTTCGATTCCCCGTCGGGGCACAGGCCCGGGTTGCGGGCTCCATCCCCAGTGTGGGGCGTGCAGGAGGCAGCCGGTCCATGATTCTCTGTCCCCATGGATGTTTCTCTCTCTCTCTCTCCCTCTCCCTTCCTCTCTGAAATCAATAATAATAATAATTTTAAAAAACAAAAACAAAACCCTAACCGGTTTGGCTCAGTGAATAGAGCATTGGCTTGGGGACGGAAGGGTCCTGGGTTCGATTCCCGGTCAGGGCACAGGCCCGGGTTACCGGCTGGATCCGCAGTGGGGGGCGTGCAGGAGGCAGCCGGCCCACGATTCTCTCTCATCACAGATGCTTCTCTCTCTCTCCCCCTCCCTTCCTCTCGACATCAATAAAATCGTATTCATTTTACCAAGTGACATTTTTAAGAAAGCGGTGGCCGTCCCGATATAACCTACGAGGTAACCTCCCTCGTGAAGCCAGGCCTGCGGGCGTCCCCGGCCAACAGCGCGGTATCGATCGGCTGTTACCGAACAAGCAGGGAGATTAAATGGCTCCTGTACTCGCTTAAAAAAATCCTACTTAACAGGCCGCCGCAGTAACGTCCTCCCCAGGGCCCCGGGATCAATGGAACCAGGTTCTCCCTGCTCCTCCTAAGTGGCCCCATTAGGCCTCCGAGGAATAAATGGAATTAAAATATCTATTGTCTGCCTCTGGCAGACGCCCCGCCTCCCGCCTAGAGGGAGTGGACTCCTCCGGAGAAGAGGAGGGGGTGGAGGGGGGAGGAGGGGGATGGAGAGGGGAGGAGGGGGGTGGAGGGGGGAGAAGGGGGATGGAGAGGGGAGGAGGGGGGTGGAGAGGGGAGGAGGGGGGTGGAGAGGGAGGAGGGGGGTGGAGGGGGGAGGAGGGGGAGAGAGGAGGGGGGATGGACAGGGGAGGAGGGTGGGGGGATGGAGAGGGGGAGGGGGGCGGAGAGAGGAGGGGAATGGAGAGGGGAGGAGGGGGGATGGAGAGGGGGAGGGAGGGGGTGGAGAGAGGAGAGGGCGGTCCGAGGAAGTGGGGTCTATGTGATTGCAACAATGTACACCTCCGTGTACATATCCTCAAGGCACCAGAGGTTACAGAAAAGGGAGGCCCGATACATTGTAGCCAGACATGGACACACCTGTGAGGGGGGCAGGGAAACTGTCACTCTCTGCCCCCCCAGGCAGGGACCTGGGAGTCAGGAGGAGAGAGGCGGCCGGCCGGACGGCTCCGGGGAGGCCTGCTGGCGGCCCTGCAGACTCAGACCTGGCGTCGCCACAGGGGAAGGCCCGAGAGCAAAAGCTTTTCATTAGGAAGCAGTTTGCTGGCCCTGGCCGGTGTGGCTCAGGGGCTAGAGCTGAAGGGTCCCGGCCGGTATCTCCCTGACAAAGGCCCATCCTGGCCGTCACGGAGCCTGCGGTCCTTTTCCACCGACGATAACGTACCTTTTGAACGTGAACGTGATTCCCCCCGCGACCCCCGACCCTCCACGCACAGGCCCGCCCGCCCGCGGAGCCCGCTGCCTGATCACGGTCCTGCCTCTCACCTCCCTCCGGCCAGCCCCGAGGCTCCGCCCCCTCGCTCAGCCTCCTCCCGCCTCCTCCCATCGCCAATGCAGCGCCTGCAGCCACTGCCGGCTCCTCTTTAGACCGGTGTCCACAGCAGGTGGCAAACACACACACAGCCGGACCCGCTGCGGCTCCGTGGCTGGAGCGTCGGCCTGCGGGCTGACGGGTCCCGGGTTCGATTCCGGTCAAGGAATGGACCTTGGTTGCAGGCACATCCCCAGTGGGGGGCGTGCAGGAGGCAGCTGGTGGATGATTCTCTCTCATGGACGTTTCTGACTCTCTCTTCCTCTCCCTTCCCCTCTGTAAAAAAATCAATAAAATATATATTAAAAAAAAAAAAAAAAGCAGACATCCCCCGAGCCTGACCCCCGTCCTGGAGATCCCGCTTCCGGCCTCTGTCGGCCGTTGGCTCAGATACACGCACAGCATCGGTTACGGGTTCGAGCGCGTGTTTCCTTCACGCCGCCGCCTTCAGTAATCCGCGAGACCTGCACTCTCCCTCGCTTACTTAATGTTCCTTTCTTTTTGTTAATCGTCGCCGAGGATACTCGGCCCCTCGCCTTCCAGAGAGAGCGGAAGGCGGGGGGAGGGGGGGCTGCTGTGATGTATCGCGTCAGGCGCCCGGAATTCCAGCGAAGACAGAAAGGGTGTCCGCCCGGAGGCGGCCGTTCCTCCCTGGCGGCAGCGGCCGGCGTTCGGTCACTCGGGCTCGGCTCCCCGATCACCCCCGACCTCGCGGGTTCGAGGCTGCCTTCCTCGCCGGCCGGGAGAGACACCTCGGTGGGCTGCCTCCCGCCGCACCGAGACGGGGCCTGGGACGGAAATTCCCGAAACCCAGGGCCGTGCCCTTGACCTGGAATCGAACCCAGGACCCTTCCGTGCACGCCCCACGCCCTAACCACTGAGCGACACCAGCCAGGGCTGGTTTCATTGGCTTTCAGAGTCAGTCCTGTCCCGGGGGGGTGAGGGGTGGGGTGTGGGGAGCCAGGAGGGGAATTGGGGGGGGCGGGGGGGGCATCAGGAGACTCAGGAAGAACAAAGCCCACAGGCCCTGGCCGGGGAGGGGGGGAGGGGGGGGGAGACGGGAAGATGCCGGGGATTGGGAGCCCGGAAGGAACGCGGCCGGGAGGGAGGGAGGGAGGGAGAGAGGGAGGGAGCTGCAGGTGTGGGGGTGGGCGTGCGCTTTGTGGTCTGAACAAAGAACGTTCCATTTTCTCCTCCACAGAGAGGCGCAGTGCGTGTGTGTGTGCGTGTGTGTGCGTGCACGTGTGTGTGTTCACGGGCACAGGAGTCCTGGTTGTTGGGGGCAGGGAGCTTATCGTGTTCCATCCTTCCATGAGGGGAATCCCAGGTGCTGAGGGCAAATCTCTGTACCCAAGGGAGCGGCCGTAGGGGTGGGGGGGTATTTTTTAAAATATATTTTATTGATTTTTACACAGAGAAAGGGAGAGGGATAGAGAGTTAGAAACATCCATCAGCTGCCTCCTGCACACCCCCCACTGGGGATGTGCCCGCAACCAAGGTCCATGCCCTTGACCAGAATCGAACCCGGGACCCCCACAGTCTCACACTCTATCCACGGAGCCACACCGGCCAGGGCTAAAATAAAACATTCTTGAAAAGAGGAGTGAGCCACGCAGGCCCGTCCCCCAGCCGCAGGGCCGACGGTAAGGGCCGGTGGGCGTGGGGTGGGCATCAGGTCGGCCCCGTTACAGGTTTCTTCCTTCATCTCGTGCGTTTGGCGAGGGTCGGAGGTCACGCGGAAAGGCTGCCGGTCTCGCGTGCTCCGGCTGCGACTCTGGTTCCAAATGCCATCTCCGCCGCCGTGACTCACCCACCGCGTCTCAGCCAAACCCGCCCCAGCGCCAGACCCTGGCCGGCTGCCACCTGCTCCCCCGGGGGCGCTGTCTCCGCTGCTGCCGATCGTTCCCGCCGCCTCCCGCCCGCGCTCACCGCCGGGGCCTCCGCCGCCCGCCCCCGCCCGCCCCCCCAGCCCAGTCGCCCCTGAGTCGCCCCTCCCTCCGCCCAGCCCCCAGCGACTCCGTTTTCTCCCCCTGCACATGGGATGGCGCCCCAGCTCCGCCCAAAAGACGCCATCGGGCTCCCGGCTCAGGGAAAGCCCCACCGTGTCCCCCCAGAACCCCCCCCACCTGCCCTGGGCCTCCCGCCTCCTCCCCCCCCACCCGCCCCTCTGAACCCCACCACCTCCATCTGCTTTCTTTACTTTGTGAAACTGTGTGTGTGTTGATTTCAGAGAAGAAAGGGGAGAGAGAGAAACATCCATGAGGAAAGAGTCATGGACCGGCTGCCTCCTGCACGCCCCCTGCAGCCCGGGCCTGTGCTCTGACTGGGAGTCGAACCCTGACCGCCTGGTTCCTAGGTTGCCGCTGCACCATGGAGCCCCCAGCCTGGCTGAACCCTCTTTAGTTTGTTGTTTTGTTAAATGCGCGGGTCCTTCTCTCTCAAAGCCAGGGTCCCCTCTCCTCTCTTCCTCCTCAGGAACCTCCCTGCCTCTTCCTCGTCGGCCGGAAGCCGTGTGTTCTGGGGATCAGAGTCGGGGCTGGGGTGGGGGCTCCGCAGGATGGAGAAATGGGGTTTGCAGAGGAAGCGATGGACCCCCAGGACGGACCAGCTCTCCTTCCCAGGCCCCTGGCTGTGCAGTCGGTCCTGTTCCGCTCGGTCTCCTGGGGCGGAGCCCAGCGGAGGGGCGGGCCTGCGGGAGGAGCCTGTCCCGGCTCCGGGCCAGGCCGAGCACAGAGAGGCTGCTGTGTGGGGCGCTGGCTCCCACAGACCGCGTCTGTCCCAGCGCCGCCCGCAGGATGAAAGAGCCCTGTGTTCGGGCTCCTGTCCGGCGCCTGTGTCCCCCTCACCCCCCAGCGGCTCCCGGGGACGGCTCAGGAGCCCTGGCCGGTGTGGCTCAGCGGATGGGGCGTCCGTCTGCAGTCCAGGTTCAATTCCCGGTCAGGGTTGTGGGCTTGATCACCAGTAGGGGCCATGCAGGAGGCAGCCCATCGGTGACTTTCTCATCCTTGATGTTTCTCTCTCTCTCCTTCTCTCTCTAAAATCAATAAAAATAGATTAAACAACAAATCAGACCAAAAACAAAAACAAAAAAAAACACCTCCGGGTGGGACACAGTGTCCCGTCCTGGAGGGTCCCCTCGGCCCCCCTGCGGGGTCGTCTGGTTGGCTGATCCAGAGCAGCCCCCGCCTCTGAGTTCCGTCCTCCCTGTCACCGAAGGCAGAGCCAGCAGCATCCTGCGGATTCGGGGCGCCAACAAGGAAGGTTCTGCCCGCCCCGCCCCGCCCCGCCCCAGGCGGACTCCCATCGCCCCGCCCCCGGCGCCCCGCCCCAGCAGGACCCCTCCAGGTGGACAGACGAAGGCGCACGGGCGGTTAAACGCCCTCAACCGGGCACGTGGGCTTTTTAAAAAATATATGTTATTGATTTCTTACAGAGAGGAAAGGAGAGGACAGAGACAGGAACAACGAAGAGAGGGAAACATCCGTCAGCTGCCTCCTGCTCGCCCCACTCTGGGGACGGAGCCTGCAGCCCAGGCCTGTGCCCTGACCGAGAATCGAACCCTGACCTCCCGGTTCCTAGGTGGATCCTCAACCCCTGAGCCACCGGCCGGCCGCACAGGCATCCAGGCCCCTGCTGCCTAAGTGAGTTGTTGGAACCCAAGTTCCCGGCGCGCGACTCAGGGAAACTCACTCCCACGCCTGGCTTGCTCTCCTGACATTTCGATAAATTGAATGTTACGCCGTCCCCGCCCTGGACGGGACGCCCTTAGCGAAGGCGTCAGAGCAAGACCTCCGCGGAGCCAGGTGTCGGGAGGCGCTGCGTGTCCCAGCCCCTCCTCGCCCCGAGGAGGCGCCTCCGAGCGTGCAAGACGGTGTGCGGAGGGGCAGGCGCAGCCACGCAAGGATGCAACGTAGACGAAGCCGGTGTGGCTCAGTGCAGAGAGCGTCGGCCTGCGGACTGAAGGGTCCCTCCGGGTTTGATTCCGGTCAAGGGCATGGGCCTTGGTTGCGGGCACATCCCCAGTAGAAGGTGTGCAGGAGGCAGCTGATGGATGTTCCTCTCTCGTCGATGTTTCTAACTCTCTCTCCCTCTCTCTTCCTCTCTAAAAAATCAATAAAATATATTTTTTAAAAGGATGTGATGCGTCCGAAGGGGCAGGCGCATCCGTCCCGGGATGCGATGTGTCCCGCCAACCCCCCCCCCCCCCCCCCGGCTCCTCTCCCAAGTGAGGAAACGCGTCCTTTCCAGCGCCGTGCCTTTGTTTACACGGATGCTAAGGGCTTGGTAACGAAGGATGAGCGGATGCTAATGTATTCCCCGGGGAGACAGGCTGTGCCCCAGACAGACTCGGCTGACTGGCTTCTGCTCCCTCCGCGCAGGCGCGGTCATTAACGCTGTTCCTCCTCCGGGCGGGCGGAGGATTGTATGCAAACGACATGCAAATGACATGCAAAGTGTGCGTCGTGGTTCCGGGGCAGGGGTTCCGGGCAGAGGTTCTGCGAGCCCACCCGCCCCCTTGGCTGTGGCTGGGAGACCCCAGGGCCAGAGAATGTTCTGGAGCCTGTTCTCAGACGGAAACAGAATTAATAAACGCCGCCCCGTGTCCTGTTGCGCGTTTAGAGATCATTAGGCCCCACTGCCTGCTGGGAGTGCGGGGTGATTGCCGCCATCGCTCATAGTGGGTCTCATTTAACCACAAAGACGCCGCTCAGAGATCCCGCCTTGCGGAAACCGGTGCGGCTCAGTGGATAAGAGCACCGGCCTGCGGACTGAAGGGTCCCGGGTTCGATTCCGGTCAAGGGCATGGACCTTGGTTGTGGGCACATCCCCGGTGGGGGGTGTGCAGGAGGCAGCTGATGGATGATTCTTTCTCATCCATGTTTCTAGCTCTTTATCCCTCTCCCTTCCTCTCTATAAAAAAATCAATAAAATATATTAAAGAAGAAAGAGAAAGAAAGAAAGAAAGAAAGAAAGAAAGAAAGAAAGAAAGAAAGAGAGAAAGCCCTGCAGCCTCACTTCCCTGCGTGGTATTTGGGGGCAGAAGCCGTTGGCCGGGCCTATAGCCTGACTCCAAACCTCAGTCTGTTTTTTTAAAATATTTCTTATTGGCTGGGACAGGTTTGGCTCAATGGATAGAGCGTCGGCTTGGGGACTGAAGGGTTCGATTCCGGTCAAGGGCATGTACCTTGGTTGCGGGCACATCCCCAGTGGGGCGTGTGCAAGAGGCAGCTGATCGATGACTCTCTCTCATCAATGTTTCTGACTCTATCTCTCTCCTTTCCTCTATGTACAAAATCAATAAAAATATATTTTAAAAAAATAAATAAAACATTTCTTATTGATTTCAGAGAAGGGAGAGGGAGAGGGAGAGAAACGTCTATGAGGAGAGAAAATCATGGATTGGCCGCCGTGGGCCTGTGTCTGGGACACAGTTGCTCACGGTCGTGCTCCGTGCACACACGGGCGTCTGCACGCTCACGGTCCCAGGACACGCTGGGGGGGCCTCGCCGTGGGACACGGGTGGCGAGTCCCGGAACGGCACACCTGACGCGTGAGGCGTGTTCCCCACCGGTGGCTCCCCACCACGTCAGTGTTTTGTGGGAGCCCTTTCACGTCCCCCGTGGCTCAGGGTTCCGGTTCAGGGTTCAGGTTCCGGAGAAGGCCGCACACGAATGAAAAGAGACTTTAGAAAAGCATTCGTTTGGGGAATGGGGGCCCCAGAGAGGATACCCCGGCTCCGGCCCTGCCCTCCCTCTCCTTAAGGGGATGGGATTCACCCTCATCCGCGGGCAGGAAACGCCAATCACGGCCAATCCTGAGACTCACAGGTGCAGCTGCCTCCACCACCCACGTCTCAGCCGAGCGCTGAGCGATCAGCCCTGACCTCTCAGAGCAGGTGAGGCGGACCAGCCCTCCCATCCCCGTCCACACCTCTCCGTTTAGGAATCTGTAAAGCTGCTGGCCGGCGAGCCTCAGCGGTCCGGCTGCAGGCTCGGTCCCCGGGGGGCCTGCGGGAGGCAGCCGACCCATGATGCTCTCTCATCACGGATGTTCCTCTCTCTCCCCCTCCCTTCCTCTCTGACATCAATGAAAGTATGTTTTTAAGATAAAACTTTCAATATCGGTTAAGTTCATTCAACTTGATCACAGTGCTGAGGCTCAAATTTGGAAACAGTGCGTACACTGAGTGGACAGATAATGATCTCTGAACGCATAATAATTTGGCCTCTCAGTGTGTGTGTGTGTGTGTGTGTGTGTGTGTGTGTGTAGCCTGGTGCATGCATTCGTGCGTGGGTGGGGTCCGGCCAGTCTAGCCAGGAGGAGGGGACATGGACGGTTGGCCAGGCTGCCTGCTGGTCGAACTCCTGATCAAGGGGACCATTTGCATCTGAGCCTTTTATTCTATAGGATAGACACGGAGTGGCCAGATTATTATGTGTTCAGAGATCATCATAATCCGGCCACTCAGTGTGTATGTATATATACACACATATATACACTATACACATGTAACACACTATATGCTAGTACACACACATGCACACATATACACCTGTTCCATGTGTCTATTACATTTCATAGACACACATGCGTGCACGTGTGTATACGCAGCACATCATATATTAAACGGTATGCCTATGTGTACATGTTTACATGCATAACGCACCAGCTAGTGCATAGTATGTACACGTGTGCGTACACGGGTACATCTGTAACGCATTGTGTGTTGCCTCGTGCATGTGCCATACGGACGAGCACACACCCATGCGTTTGCATGTGTGCACGTATGAAAGGATCATGTTTAAGGCCCCGGCAGCCTCGCAGGCCTCGGGGTGCTGTCGCCCAGCCCCCCTGCAGGGGGCACTGCGGGGGGAGAGGGGACAGTCCCGCAGACCGCAGACCGCCTCTGAGCCGGAGAAGGAGGACGAACCGTCGCCCCGGGGCGTCTCCGGCCCCAGCGGGCTGTCTAATTAGGTCGGTGACTCTGATTTCCCTCGATCGGAGCGGAGCCGCGATGAAATCCCACTTTAATCAGCCCTGCGTCTCGCTCCTGGGGAGACCCCCCCTCCCCCTCCCAACTTCCGCCCGGAGCGCGTCCCTCTGTCCTCAGCCCCCATCCCCCCGTCAGCAGTAACGAGGCCCCTCGTGTTAATGCCGTTTTCAAATGCACACGGTGTTAGTGTCGGAGAGGAGAGAGAGGAGGGAGAGAAATATCCACGAGAGAGGATCATGGACCGGCTGCCTCCTACACGCCCCACACCGGGGATGGAGCCCACAACCCGGGCCTGTGCCGGACCCGGAGCCAAACCCATGTCCTCCTGGCTCACAGATTGACGCTCAGCCCTGAGCCACGCCGGCCAGGCTGAAGACACCACGTTTAGAGTCGGTTCTCCACAGACTGATTGATTAAACCATGCCCACTATCACTCCACATAGACTCTTTTTTTTAAGAATTAAATTTTAAAAATAACACTTAAAAAAATGAGTATGATTGAATAATAAACAAAGTTTAAAGAAGACTTCTTATTAAAAGATTGACATCTAAGCTGGCCAGTGGGGTAGAGCGTGGTGTTAATAAAATATCCAAGTCCACCCATACTGACTTTCTCACACGTTTACCGGACTCTCCCTCTGATGCAACAGCCAGCGATCAGAGCGAGACTCCAGCTCGTTCATCACTGAGATCCCCTGGGGACGCCAGACATAAATCAAACCCTGCACGGAACAGAGCCCCCCGGAGCGACCCACTGACAACCGCCAGGTGCCTGAATGCACGATATTGACACATCCCTTATGTAATCACACAGGAAAGGGGTGGGAATGGCCAGGAGAAACACAAAACACGGAGCCTTGGGGCTGGGGGGCGTGAGGGGCGTGAGGGGCGTGAGCCCAGGAGAGAGGAGGCTCGGGTCCGAGGCGGTCACGCAGCGTCCGCACTAAAACCCGTTGTTAGGAAGGACGGAGTCAAACCCAGGCGGTGCTGCGGAGCGGGGACTTTCTGGCCCGAGAGAGGGGGCCCTCCCAGCTCTGAAGGCCCTTCCCCCCACCCCCCCGTCCGGGCTCGCCGAGGGCGGACCTCCGAACGGGCCACGGCCGGCGCTCCCCGTGTGAGACTGCATGTCAGCAATGACTCTCAAGAGCAAAATCACCACAAAGATTTTCATAAATTTCCGATAAAAAGGCCCTAAAGAGTCTGTGTGCCCGGCCGGCCTGGCTCAGGGGCTGAGCATCGACCTAGGAACCAGGAGGTCAGGGTTCGATTCCCGGTCAGGGCACAGGCCCGGGTTGCCGGCTCCATCCCCAGTGGGGGGCGTGCAGGAGGCAGCCGGTCCATGATTGTCTCTCGTCGATGTTTCTCCCTCTCCCTCTCCCTCTCCCTTCCTCCCTGAAAGCCATAAAAATGTTTTTTAAATAAATGAAAATTATGACCCCCAGAGCGTGGGAGGGAGCCGGCTTAGGAGGCCCAGCACCCACGGCCGCTCTCCGGAGCTGTGTCCTCGGCGGTTCGGCACCGGCCTCCTCACACCCTCCGCTCAGTCCGCGGGGAGGCCAGCAGAGCTCCGGCGGCGGAGGCCCCGGCGGAGGAGGCGGCCGGACACACGGGACGGGAGCGGCGGGACCTGGCCTGGGGGAGTGCCATCCGCACAGGAAGTCCGTGCCGCGCCGCGAGGGGCGGGAGCGGGGTGAGAACGGCCCCGCACCGCTTCCCGGGCCCAGGACCGCGCGCCGTCACACCTGTGCGCACGGCGGCTCCGAGTTCTCTGAGCTGGACACACGGACACGTCCCACGCCACGTGTCCCGGCTCCCGTGTCACTGCCACGCGCCGACCTCCGGGTCACGGCTCCTCCTGCCCAGGAAAAGCCCGGAGGCGCGGGGAGGGGAGGGAACTTAGGGGACACTGGCTCCTCCAATGGCTCCGTCTCGGGAAGATGCCACCGCGGCAGCCCCTCCACCACCCGGATGGCCCGGTCAGACCCCGAGGACAGCCGTTCTGGCCCTTCCCCACAACCAGAGGCGTGACAGCCAGTAAGACGCGCCCCGGAGCCGTGTGTGTGCGCGCGCGTGTGTGTGTGTGAGACTGTGTGTATGTGTGTGAGTGTATGTGTGAGTGTGTGTATCTGTGTGTTTGTGTGTCTATGTGTCTGTATGTTTGAGTATATCTGTGTGAGTGTGTGTGTGTATGTGTGTGAGAGTGTATGTGTGAGTGTGAAACTGTGTGTTTGTGTGTCTAAATGTCTGCATGTTTGAGTATATCTGTGTGAGTGTGAATCTGTGTGTTTGTATGTGTGTGTGTGAGTGTGTATGTGTGAGTGAATGTGTGTGTGTGTGTGACAGGCTGCTGGCACATGCACTTGGCTTTTCTTAATTTATTTTTATTGATTTCCCAGAGGAAGGTAGAGAGAGAGAGAAACATCCGTGATGAGAGAGCATCACGGACCGGCTGCCTCCTGCACGCCCCGCACTGGGGGTGGAGCCCACAACCCGGGCCTGTGCCCTGGCCGGGAATCGAACCCTGACCTCCTGGTTCACAGGTGGACGCTCACTGCCGGCGGGAGGGTGGCCTCTAACCGCCGCCTGCCGGGTCCAGCGGACTCCATGGCCTCTCTCCTCCGGGTGGTCCGGCTCCCTCAGTCCCGGGGCTCTAACGCCATCGGAGCCGCCGGCCCTCCCGCAGCAGCCTTCCCCCCATCCCCCCCGCCCCGCCCCCGACGTGAGAGCTCGGGGAGGCTCTGCTTCCAGGAACTGGGGGCGCACGGGGACCCCAGAACCTCCTCTCTGTAGGGCCCCCCGGAAAGGGGGTCACACACAAATGCAGAGCTGGCCCGGCTCACGGCGCTGAGAGGGACCCCACCCCGGCTGCTGGGAACTCGGGGGACAAGTTGGGGCTGGCGGCTGCAGCGGAGCGGGGAGAGGGGGGACCAACGGGCGCCGGAGGCTGCACACCGGGCGCTAAGCAACGCGGGTCCCGCAGCCCGGAGCCCGGCGGCCTCCGCACCCGCACCCGCACCCGCAGTGGGACGGGCGGCCCCTCACCTCCTGCAGGTCGTGGGGCGCCCCCCCTTCCACTCCGCCCGCCCTGCCCGCTCCCCTCCGGGGCCCCCACGCCGAGCACGCTTTGGGGGGACCGGGCTAAGGTCTCCCCTCCCCCCGTTCCCCGTCCTCCGGGGCCGCCCCTGCCGCAAAGGGGCCGCAGACTCGCCGGCCACGCGCGCGCACCCCCGCGCCCTCGGTGCCGCCCCCCGGCCCCGCACCCGCCCGCACCCGCCCACGCGCTCCCCCCGCGCGCTCCCCGCGAAGTTGGTCCCGGACCGCGGGCCGCGGGCCTCACCTGTGGCGAGCAGGGCGGCCAGGCCAAGCAGCGCGGGGGGCCGACGCGGCGGGCGCATCCTGGAGCCGCAGGCGGAGCCGCCGCCCCGGCGCGTCCGGAGCGGGGGACGCGGCCGCCGAGTCCCGGAGGCCGGCGCGGGGCTGGGGGCCGGGAGGGGGGAAGGGGTGCGGGGCCAGGAGGAGGAAGGGGGTGCGGGCCCGGGAGGGGGGAGGGGGTGCGGCTAGGGGTGCGGGCGGCCGCGGGGCCCTGCGCGCCCGGCCCGCGTGTCCATGGCCCCGGGGGCGGGAGTTCTCTCCACCGCCCGGCGCGCGGGCGAGCCCCACCCCCAGCCCTCCCGCTCCTCCGGGGCTTTTCACTCCGATCCCCGCGGACCCGGGTCCCTCCCCGGTGACCGGAGCGCGGACCGGCCCCCGGAGGGCCGGGCGAGGGCGGCTCCGCGCGCGCGGGCGGCGGCGGGGGCGGCGCGGGGGCTCCGGGCCGGGCGGCGGGGCGCGCGGGGCGGAGCGCGGGGCCCCATCCCGCCCGGCCGCGCCCCGGGAGGGGGGGGTGACGCCGAAGTTTGGGGCGCAGCCACGGGCCCCCCCGGCCCGGCCCCCGGCGCGGAGCTCCCGGCGGCGGCGGCGGCGGCGGCGGAGGAGGAGGAGGATGAGGAGGAGGACCCGCCGCGGCCGCGGAGGCGAGCGCCCGCCCGAGTGCCCCGCGCGGCTCCGCGCTCCGCGGGGAAACTGCCCTTTTCTTCCCCCGAAGCCCCACCCTCCCGGAGTGACAGCCCGGAGCCCCAATCCGCAGACTGAACCCACCTCCCCCGCCCGCCCCCGCGCCCCCCTCCGGGCGCCCCTCCCCGAGCGCGGGCGGGAGGGGCTTCGGGGGGCCAGGGGGACTGGTCAGCTCCGGGGGGGCCCCCGACAGGTGTCCCGGCGGCCAGGGCCCTCCCTTTCTCCCCAGACCCAGGGGAGGGGCCCTCTGACGGGGAGGTCAGGGGGGCAGGGAGGGGGCGGAGGGGGGGTAGGAGGGGGCAGCGGGGGAGGGATCTCTGCGGGGGCCCCTCACCCCGCACCCCACAAGCCCAGCCATCTCTGGACGGCAGAGCCTCTGACCTCTGACCTCAGGCCTGCCATCCTGAGGGCCCCCTCACCCCGTCCCGGAATGAGTGCGCGGTCAGCGACCCTAAAAGAATCCCCATTGGAGCCCTGGCGGGTGCGGCTCAGCTGACAGAGCGTCGGCCTGCGGACTGAAGGGTCCCGGGTTCGATTCCCAGTCTGGGCACATGCCCGGGTTCGGGCTGGATCCCCAGGGAGGGGGGCGGGGGCGTGCAGGAGGCAGCGGATTCTCTCTCATCATGGGTGTGTCTGTCTCGCTCTCCCGCTCTGAGATGGGCACAGACGCGCTTTTAAAAGGAATTCCCACGGGAGCCACCGGGCCTCAGGCCCTCACCCTGCGGGCCGCATCCCTTTGAGGTCCCACGACCCTTTCGCAGGGGCCAGCTGAGTCCGACGGAAAACACAGGTTTTACGTCACGATGCATTCACAGGAGCAAATCACAGCTGTGAAGTAGAAAGGAAGATCGTGTTATGGTTGGGGTCACCACGACATGAGGAGCTGAGTTAGGGCTGAGGCATTGGGAAGGCTGAGAACCACTGCCTTAGGCCGTGGGGAGAGGAGAGGGGAGGGGAGGGGAGGGGAGGAGAGGGGAGGGGAGGGGAGGGGAGGGGAGGGGAGGGGAGGGGAGGGGAGGAGGAAAGGGGAGGGGAGGGGAGGGGAGGGGAGGGGAGGAGGAAAGGGGAGGGGAGGGGAGGGGAGGGGAGGGGAGGGGAGGGGAGGGGAGGAGAGAGGAAGGGAGGGGAGGGGAGGGGAGGGAGGGAGGGGAGGAGAGGGGAGGAGAGGGGAGGAGAGAGGAAGGGAGGGGAGCGGAGAGTAGGGGAGGGGAGGGGAGGAGAGGGGAGGAGAGGAGAGAGGAGGGAAGGGGAGAGGAGGGGAGGAGAGGGGAGGAGAGGACCCTGTCTTTGCACTGCCCACGCCCTGAGGAAGACGCCGGAAGCCCACACGCAGGGCAGGGGCGGCGGCCAGAGTGTCAGGGGGAGGACTGGGTCCCTCCGGGACCTTGAACCAAGCCGCTCAGACCTCAGAGCAGTGCCAGCGTCCACGGTGGCCGGCAGCCGCCAGGAGCCCGGGGGGCCACCGCGGAGGGCGGAGGGGGAGGCAGGGTCCCCCTCGGGCCGCGATGGCGGAGACACGGGCACTTGCCTGGGGGAGGCCAGCGAGGGGGCCTGGCGTTCCCGCTGAGACGGCCCCGCTCACTCCAGACTGGCCCTCCTGGATGTGGGACCTACGTGTGTCTTTCTGTTTCTCCTTTTATTTCTTTTTTTAAAATAAGTTTTTATTGATTTGAAGGAGAGAGAGTTAGGGAGAGGGACGGAGAGAGAGAGAAACATGGATGTGAGCGCTCCACAGCCACCGGCTGCCTCCTGCGCGCCCCCTGCTGGGGAACTGATCCCGAAACCCAGGCAGGTGTCCGGACCCCGAATCCAACAGGGACCTCTCGACCTCCCGGTGATTGGGGTGATGCTCAACCCACTGAACCACCCCGGCCGGCTCCCTTTTACTTCCTCCACGCCCGCCTGTTCCCGGTGCATCCCCCTAGAAACTCCCCGGCCTGCGTGCGGCAAATGACGGAGGAGATCCGTGTCCTGGGGGTCTGAACCCTGAGCAGCGCCCCCCGCACTCTGCACGCGGGTTAAAACCCGGAGTGGGGACCCCCGCCCCCGCAAATGTCTCTGATTCCCCGGGTCTGGGGAGGGGCTCGGGAACCTGCACCCCAACACGCCCCGGGAGAGGGGGCCTCGGCCGCGTCCCCGGCACGGGCGCTGGCTCCCGCCCGGCCGCGCCCGCCCCTCTCCTGCGGATGGATTCCGGGCCCTCTGCCTCCCGCGGAGCCACGCGCTCCCCCCTCGGCCGGGAATCAATTTGGAAGCCGTTCTGTCAGTAATTAAGTCGCGCTAATTGGCCGCGCTGTGTGCAGCCAGCTCCGACACGGCCGCTGTCTTTGGATAAAACAAATGTTCTGAGCAGCCGTTTCCAGAACCGCCGGCCCGGCCCTGGCGGGGCGGGGAACAGGGGCCGGGGGGGCGGCGGTGGCCCTGCAGCCGGAGGCAGGGACGGGCCAGGTGTGGCTCACACCCCTCGTCACCGCCAGACTCGCACCCGAGAAGACAGGGGGGCGGCAGGGGGGGCAGAGTGGCCACGTCGGGAGTGGGGGCAGGAGACACCCCCACAGGCTGGGGGGTGGGGAGGAGGCAGGTTGTCTGGGCAAACCTCCGGATTATTAGAACTCTCTTCCTTCTTCCTCTTTTTTAAATAAAATAAAATAAAACATTTTTATGGACTTCAGAGAGGAAGGCAGAGGGAGAGAAAGAGAGAAAAACATCCATCCCGAGAGCATCGCGGACCGGCTGCCTCCTGCCGGCCCCTCTGGGGATGAAACCCAGGCCTGCGCCCCGACCGGGAATCGAACCCTGACTTCCTGGTTCCTAGGCCGACGCTCACCACTGACCCACCCCGGCCCGGCTGTTACTTTCCTCTTAATGAGAGTCCCCGAGGAAGCCAGGGGTGGCGCGGGCTGTGAATTTCCACGAGAGCTGGCTCCCCTCGGCCCGGCCGCCCCGGCTCCCGTGGGGTTTCCGTCTGGAGCCGCAGACCCGTGGCCTCCGAGTCCCGCCCGGCCACAGACACCACCCTGTTCCACAGGAGGCCCCACCCCGGCGCCAGCGCCCCAGACCATGCTCTCCGCCTCCTTCAATCCAATTTCAATTCTTCCTCCTCTGATTTTTTTGTTTGTTTGTCCACCTTTTTTTTGGTTGGGGGGGGCGGGGCAGGGGGGTTGCTGATCCCCGGGAGTTGACTGTGGGGGACGCTGCTGCCCTCAGAGACAGGGAACGGACATCACTTCCTTTTTATATATCTATTTTTTTAATTGATTTTTTTTTACAGAGAAAGGGAGAGAGATAGAGACATCGATGAGAGAGAAACATTGATCAGTCGCCCCCCACACCCCCCCCCACTGGGAATGTGCCCGCAACCAAGGTACGTGCTCTTGACCGGAATCGAACCCAGGACCCTTCCGTCCGCAGGCCGACGCTCTACCGCTGAGCCGCACCGGTTTCGGCTGGACATCCCTTCCAACTGCTCCCCAAACGGTGAACTCTGGGGCGCGGAGGGGAGGCGGTTTTCATGCATCGAAGGTGGGGGAGCGGAACCGGATCCCCCAAACCCCAGGGCGAGGCCGGGGACAGCCCCAGGCGGCAGGACCACCGGGGACAGCGGCATCCGCGGTCCTGCAGCGACCCCTGGTGGCGAGAGCGTGGCCGTTCCAGACACCAGCTGCTCCCAAAACCATGGTCGGCAAATGGCGGCTCCTTGGCCCCTTGCCTGCGGCTCCTTCCACAAAACACCCCGGCCTGGGCGAGTCCTAGTTGAAGAAGTGGCGTTGGAAGCAGTTTACGTTTTAAAAATGGGGCTCTCCAAGAGATGTCAGTGGTGCTGTTGATAGCTGGCTCTGTGGACGGGTGAGTTGCCGACCACAGTCCCAAAACAAGTGAACCAGCGTCTCCCCCGCTGTCACCAAGGGGCATGGATATGGTCGGCGTCAAAACGATCCCCTTTGCCAGGCGGTGTGGCTCAGGGGCGGAGCGTCCACCTAGGAACCAGGAGGTCAGGGTTCGATTCCCGGTCGGGGCACAGGCCCGGGTTGCGGCTCCATCCCCAGTGGGGGGCGTGCAGGAGGCAGCCGGCCGGCCAGTGACTCTCTCTCATCACGGAGGATTCTCTCTCCCTCTCCCGGCCTCTCTGAAATCCATAAAAATATTGTTTTAATGCCGCGAGTTTTTCCCCAGCCCCTGGCTGCCCGCCCACATGATTCACTGCGGTTCCTCAAGGTCAAAGCCACGAGACTCCACCTCAGAAGCACAGGCCGCGTCGGCCGCGCGACCCCTAAAACCTTCCCCGCCCCCCCGAAGCCGGGGGCAGTGCCTGCAACCCCTCCCCCCCGCCCCCGAGTTCATACGAAACAGGGACCTGCTCTGCTCAGGGCCAACGCTCTCTCTTCTCCCGAGAAAGACAGGGCTGGGGGGCGGGCGGGGAGCAATACCAACCCCCCACCGGCACCTCCTGTTTTATTTTTGTATTTTTTCCCTGTATTGTTTTTATTTTTATTTTTTCATTCTTTGAAGGATTTACAAATACTGTGTTTCCCCGAAATAAGACATCCTCCGAAAATAAGACCTAGCGCAACTTTGGAGAAAAATTAATATAAGACACTGTCTTCATTTTCGGGGAGACAGGGAAGTAGTACATATCTCTCCTTTCCTGCCCCCGCCCCGCGTGACCCTCCCCCCACGGGCCCCTCCTGGCGGCCGGGTAGGGGCGAGGCGGGCGCAGGGTGGCTGAGGCTGCCCCAGGGGCCGCGCCCCGGTGGGAAACGCTGACGTGACAGGCGCCTCTGCGTGGGGCGCGGTGTCAGACGCCCGTGTTCGGGGTGATGCTGAGTTCGCGGCACGTCTGCCCCGGAGGTGGCCGGCGCTCCCTGGGGGACGGGGGGGGGGGCGGGGCGCCTCTGCAGAGCGCGGGGGGGCCCCTCACCCGCCATCCAGGGGCGGAGACGAGGTCCTGGAGGCAGAGGCGACCTTCAGCTTCCAGGTCATGGAAGGTGCCCAGTCCCCCCACCCTCCTCCCCAGCGCCCTGCCCGAGACCCGCCTCGGGCTGGGTCGGAGCCAGGACTCGGCGCCAAGTGAAGGAACCACGGCTACCATAGGCTACCATAACGCCGGGGAGGTGGCCCGGCCGGTGTCCCGCCCCCCACCCGCCGAGCGCAGACCGGGCCGCTCACAGAAGGCGCCCTTTTTTTTCTTAAATATGTTTTATTGATTTTTATTTTTTTTAATATATTTTATTGATTTTTATAGAGAGGGAAGGGGAGAGAGACAGAGAGCTAGAACGTAGATGAGAGAAGAAACATCGACCAGCTGCCTCTTGCACACCCCCTACTGGGGATGTGCCCACAACCAACGTACATGCCCTTGACCGGAATCGAACCCGGGACTTTCAGTCCGGAGACCGACGCTCTACCACTGAGCCCAAACCGGTTTCGGCTTAAATATATTTTATTGATTTTTACAGAGAGGAGAGAGGGGGATGGAGAGCTAGAAACATGGATGAGAGAGGTACATCGGCTGCCTCCTACACGCCCCCCCCTACCGGGGATGTGCCCGCAGCCAGTGTACACGCCCTTGACTGGAATCGAACCGGGACCTTCCAGTCACAGACTGACGCTCTATCCACTGAGCTCGCCGGTTTGGCTGGAAGGTGCTCTTTTGCGAAGACGGTCCCTGCGCCCCGTCCCCCCTCCTCCACGGGGTCTCCGCAGCCCCGCCCCCAGGGAGGAGGCGTCTCTGTCCCCGCCCCGTGGACCTGGGCCGCGGCCAGCAAACCCATCCGTCCACGGAGCCCAACACCAACAGCGCGGCGATGGACGTTTCTTTGGAGAGCCACACTTTTAAACGGAAACTGCACGGGCAGGTTCGTGGTTATTCACTTAATGAGGGCCCTCCTGGGCTGGCCTTGGCTGAAAACTCAAGGGGCCGAAGAGCCGCCTGTGGCTGGAGAGCCGCGGTTTGCTGACCACTGGCCTAGAGGGACCCCTGGGTCACCCGGAGCCTGAGGGAGGAGCCGCCGAGTGACGTCTGAGACCACCAGCTCCCACCCCTGTGCCTCCGCGTCCAGGCCCAGGGCTGCGTTTGAGTTTACAGCACGGATGATATACGAGCATTTTATGTATATTATATATATATATATATATATATATTATTCTATTGACTTCAGAGAGGGAGAGAGAGAGAGACATCCATGATGAGAGAGAACCATGGACCCAGGCCCCCCGCTGGGGATGGAGCCCACACCCAGGCCTGTGTCCTGACGGGGAATCGAACCCTGACCTCCTCCTGATTCATAGGCCGATGCCCAGCCCCTGAGCCAGGCCGGCCCGGCCCCAGCTCCTCCCCGTGTCATTTCCGTCGGGACCCCGAAGGCCGCGGCCTCCTGCGAGCCAACGCCGATGTGGGCGACGGGGGCAGTTCTCGCCGCGGGTCCCCGGGTCCGAGCCGGCTCCCCATGAGGCGGGCGCCCCGCCCACGCGGCGGCTGCCGACCTCCAGCGTTTCTCCAGAACAGCAGACAGAAGCGCAAGACAAAGGCACACATCTGGCTCCGAAAATAGGCCTCGCAAAGTAAAAAGGCGAAGAGCAGATTCCGCGGCCACGGGCGGAGTTCGCAGGCCCCCAGACGCCTGTCTGGGCGCGGCGCCGGCTGTGCCGGGGCTGGGAGGAGGCGGGCAT